>ML785046.1:83448-114325 GCA_009831015.1 Picea engelmannii | reverse complement strand
TCCCTCCAAATATTTCCTTCTATCCTCGGTTCTTCCCCCCACCCCTTTTTCTGAAGGAATTCAAGGAGGTTTGGGAACGATAGAATATTGGGATTAAAAAACTCTACACAAGGGAAGTAAATCCTTTATCTCTTAGGCACAGAAGAAATCACATGTTGAAGTCATCTCAGGGAAACAAAAAATAATTCTCGGGGCCCTTAGAGAAACAACCCTTTCTGCTGCTTAAAAATGAAAATCCTCTCCCTCAACTACAGAGGTTTGGCCAATCCCTCTAATAAATTGGCCATCAATAGGATAGTCTCCATCCATAAGCCCGATATCCTCTTCTTACAAGAAACTATGATCCAAGGCAACAATGTGACCAAAATATTGTCCTCCTCTCTCCTGAGATGGGACTTTGTGGAAAATAATGCCTCTGGAAAATCAGGTGGGATCACCATTGGTTAGAACACAAGTAATATGCAGGTTCAATGCTCTTGGGGACTTCCCTCATCCCTAGCCATCTCTACAAGGTCCTCAGAGATGCCATCTTCTTTCCTCTGCATCAACACTTATGGTCCTTATGCAGAAAGAGAACCTTTCTAGAACAATCTGCTCAACTCCACCCTTCTTTAGATAAATAATATCATCATTAGCCAAGATCTAAAAATCACTCTCAACTCTAGTGAAGTTTGGGGTTCAAGGGATCTCCAAGACCCCCTGACCCCTTTCTTCACACATTCCCTTGAAAGGGACAAATTTATTGACATCCTCCCTTAGAAATAAGACCCAATGTGGAGGAATATGAGATCAGGGGAAGACATAATAGCCAAAAGGTTGGATAGATTCTTAATCTATGAAGACCTCCCTTTAGGCGATCTTCACTTTCGATAATAGACTGGATCTGATTGCATTTCATATCACAATCTAATCATCCTAGAACTCTCTCCTAAACAAACAAACAAAACCCATACCTTTCAAATTCAATCCCACCTAGCTCAAAGATCCCTCCTACCTCTCCATGGTAAAATAATGTTGGACCCCTTTCAATTCCTCCCTCCTCGAATCGCGCCCAATTCAATTCCTCTCCAATATCAAGAATCTAACAAAATCATCTACTTCTTGGGCCAAAAATAAAAGCGATCAGGAATACAAAGCAATCCTCAATATTAAAGCTCATTTGGAAATATGGAGAACCTCAGAGTTGTCCTCCCCTTTACAAAAGCATAAAATGAGTCATTTCAATCCCTTTAAAAAGAAAAAAAAGAAAATCTTCCTCAACAGAGAAAAGGCTTGGAGATTGAAAAGTCGGGCACTCTGATTAAAAGTTGGCATTTAAAACACAAGATTTTCTCATCACTGTTCCAATGGGAGGAAGATTAGAAACTCCATTTGGAACATTAGAAGGGATGATGACAATCTAGCACACACTTTTGAAGACATAGCCTCTGAGGGGGTCACATTCTTCAAAACCCTTTTTAAAGAGGATCATCAAGCTACAATTGATGCCATCTTATAGGCCATTCAACTCTTCCCTAGATTCATCCAGGAGGAGGAAAATGAAAATCTAATGGAAAAAATTACAAAGGATGAGATTCTCCATGTTATTCTATCCTTCCAAAAGTACAAGAGCCCAAGTCCCAACTGTTTCCTAGTTGACTTCTATAAAGGTTTTTATGACATCCTGAGTGATGATATGCTCAGAGTTATTGAGTACACTTGGACCACTGGATAGATGTTTTCCCCTTTCAACTCCACATTTTTGGAACTCATCCCAAAGGTCGATAACCCCGTCTCTTTCGACCTCTTTCACCCCATTTCCCTTTGTAATGATATCTACAGAAAGATCACCAAGATCATATCCCTCAGACTCAAATAAACTCTGGAAAAAATATCTCAAATGAACAATTTAGATTCCTTAAGGCCAGACAAATCCACCAAGAAATTGGTATAGAACAAGAAGGCTTCCACTCCATTCATTCCAAAAAAATAAAGGCAAATGCATATAAAGTAGACCTGTTAAAATCTTTCGACAAGGTTAGCAATCTATGCATCCACATCCTCCTGCTGCACCTAGGCTTCTCTCACAAATTTGTCACATGGACTCTTACTCCTCTTCCCCTTCTCTTCCTTTTGGTAGTTGAATGCCTTAGTAGAATCATCTCCAATGCCACTTCTCAAGGAAATTTCAAAAGGTATTGCAATCAATAATTAGGTTTCACTACAACAAATCCCTGTGATTAGCTTCATTTTTAGCTCCCTTTTTTTCTTCCACTGGTTGTTTTATTGAATTTTTCTTCACTTTTTTGCTAAAGTTGGTGCTATTTATCAGGATGGCATTATTTTGGGTGATATTTTCTCCAAGAACCCAATTTGGCACTAATAGTGCCTAATTTAGCGCCAAATTTAGCTTCCAAATTAACTTCTGCTTTAGCTTCTAGTTTATCTTCCTAGTTAGCATCCAACTTAGCTTCCTTTTTAGCTTCTATTTTGGCTTCCAATTTAACGCCTATTGTGCCTAAATAGTTAATTTGTTGAGTTTTTGGGGGTTAAGTGGATAGGGACTTTGGGGATTAGGGGATTTAGGGATTTGGGATCTAGGGATTAAGGGTTAAGGGATTAGGGGTTACATTTTAAGGGATAAGGGATTTGGGGGTTAGGGGTTAGGTAGTTTAATGGTTAATTTCTTAGGGATTATATATGGTCACAGGATTAATGACATCCATCGACCCCACACGTAATCTTTGAGATCGTCCATGTCTCATTGTCATCATTCGTCATTTACATATGTAGAATGTTTGTCAGAACTCTCTTGAAATTTCATGGAATTTCCAATACACCCATCACAAATGTCTTCCACCGACCCCGCACAGTGAGAAGTGAATGGGGCCATCGTTGAAATTTCTTCAATATGTGTCTGTATGCATTGAAATTTGACATGGTTAGAATAGACACATGCCTTGATGGTATGGGAGGGTTTCAAGACTCAAGGATGTCTGATGTCCCCACATAATCTTTGATATCATCCACATTTGCATCAACGTTCATCATGCATGTCTCATTGTCATCATTCACCATTCCCTTCTATAGAGTCATTGTCAAAAATCTCTTGAAAATTCATGTAACTTCCAATACACCCATCACAAATGTCTTCCATTAACCCCACACAGTAAGCAGTGAATGGAGCCAACATTGAAAATTTTTCAATCTGTGCATGTATGTGTTGAAATTTGACATGGTTAGACTAGACAATTTCCTTGACAGTATGGGAGGGTTTCAAGACTTAAGGATGTCTGATGTCCCCACATAATATTTGAGATCGTCCATGTTTGCATCAACGTTCATAATGGATGTATCATTCTCATCATTCGTCATTTCCATCTATAGAATCTTTTTTCGTAACTCTCTTGAAATGCCATGGCACTTCTATGAACCCATCACAAATGTCATCCTGCATCGACCCTACACAGTGAGAAGTGAATGGGGCCAATGTTGAAATTTCTTCAATCTATGCCTTTATGAGTCGAAATTTGACATTGTTAGACTAGACACATGCCTTGATGGTATGGGAGAGTTTCATGACTCAAGGATGTCAATGTCCCCACATAATCTTTGAGATCATCCACGTTTGCATCAACATTCATCATGCAAGTCTCATTGTCATCATTCATCATTTCCATCTATAGAATCTCTATCGAAAATCTCTCGAAATGTCATGGAAATTTGAATACATCCATCTCAAATGTCATCAACCAACCCCACACAGTGAGTAGTGAATGGGGCCAACGTATAAATTTCTTCAAACTTTTCCTGTATGCGTCGAAATTTGATGTAGTTATACTAGACACATGTCTTTCCGTTATGGGAGGGTTTTAAGACTCAAGGATGTTTTATTTCCCCTCATAATTTTTTAGATCGTCCATGTTTGCATCAACATTCATCATGGACGTATCATTGTCATCATTCGTCATTTCCATTTATATAATATTTGTCGGAACTCTATTGAAATGTCATGGAACTTCAAATACAGCCATCACAAATGTCATCCACCAACCCTGCATAGTGAGCAGTGAATGGGGCCATCGTTGAAATTTATTCAAATTGTGCCTATATGCATATAAATTTGATGTAGTTAGAGTAGACACATGCCTTGACATTATGGGAGGGTTCCAAGACTCAAGGATGTCTAATGTCCCCACATAATATTTGATATCGTCCACGTTTGCATCAACGTTCATCATGGACGTATCATTGCCATCATTTGTCATTTCCATTTGTAGAATCTGTGTCGGAACTTTCTTGAAATGTCATGGAACTTCCAATACACCCATCACAAATGTCATCCACCAACCCCACATAGTGGGCAATGAATGGGGCCATCGTTGAAATTTATTCAAATTTTTCTTGTATGCATCGAAATTTGATGTAGTTAGAGTAGACACATGTCTTGAAATTATGGGAGGGTTTCAAGACTCAAGGATGCATGATGTCCCCACATAATCTTTGAGATCGTCCATGTTTTCATCAACGTTCATCATGGATGTATCATTGTCATCAGTCATCATTTCCATTTGTAGAATCTTTGTCAGAAGTCTCTTGAAATGTCATGGAACTGCCAATACACCCATCACAAATGTCATCCACCAACCCCGCATAGTGGGAAATAAATGGGGCCAATGTTGAAATTTCTTCAGATTGTGTCTGTATGCATCGAAATTTGATGTAGTTAGAGTAGACACATGCCTTGACATTATGGGAGGGTTTCAAGACTCGGGGAATTCTAATGTTCCCACATAATCTTTGAGATCATCCACATTTGCATCAATGTTCATCATGGATGTATCATTTTCACCATTCGTCATTGCCATTTGTAGAATATTTATCAGAAATCTCTTGAAATGTCATGGAACTTCCAATATACCCATCACAAATGTCATCCACCAACCATGCATAGTGGGCAATGAATGGGGCCAACTTTGAAATTTCTTCAAACTGTGCATGTATGCATCAAAATTTGATGTAGATAGAGTAGACACATGCTTGACATTATGGGAGGGTTTCAAGACTCAAGGATGTTTAATGTCCCCATAGAATCTTTGAGATCTTCCAGTACATTTTAATCAATGTTCATCATGGACGTATCATTGTCATCATTCGTCATTTCCTTTTGTAGAATCTTTGTCGAAACTCTCTAATGTCATGTAACTTCCAATACACCCATCACAAATGTCATCCACCAACCCCGCACAGTGGGAAACAACGTTTAAATTTCTTCAAAGTGTGCATGTATGCATCAAAATTTGATGTAGTTAGAGTAGACACGTGTCATGATGTTATGGGAGGGTTTCAAGACTAAAGGATGTCTAATGTCCCCACATAATATTTGAGATCGTCCAGTATGTTTGCATCAATGTTCATCATGGACGTATCATTGTCATCATTTGTCATTTCCATTTGTAGAATCTTTATCAGAAATCTCTTCAAATGTCATGGAACTTCCAACATGCCCTTCACCAATGTCATCCACCAACCCCGCACAGTGAGCAGTGAATGGGGCCAACGTTGAAATTTCTTCAAATTGTGCATGTATGCATCAAAATTTGATGTAGTTAAAGTAGACACATGCCTTGACATTATGGGAGGGTTTCAAGACTCAATGATGTATGATGTCCCCATAGAACCTTCAATATCGTCCATGTTTGCATCAATGTTCATCATGCACGTTGATATCATTCACCTCGTTTGCCATTCCCTTCTATAGAATCTTTATTGGAACTCTCTTGAAATTTCTTGGAACTTCCAACATTCCCTTCACCAATTTCATCCACCAACCTTGCACAATGAGCAGTGAATGGGGCCAATATTGAAATTTCTTCGAAATGTGACTGTATGCATCGAAATTTGACATGATTAGACTAGACACATACCTTAACGGTATGGGATGGTTTCAAGACTCAATTATGTCTGAAGTCCCCACATAATCTTCAATATCGTCCACATTTTCATCAATGTTCATCATGCACGTCGATCTCATTGTCATCATTCGTCATTCCCTTCTATAGAATATTTGTCATAACTCTCTTGAAATGTCTTGGAACTTCCAACATGCCCATCACTAATTTCATCCACCGACCCCACACAATGAGCAATGAATGAGACCAATGTTGAAATTTCTTCAAAATGTGACTGTGTGCATTGAAATTTTACATGTTTAGTCTAGGCGCATGCCCTAACGTTATGGGAGGGTTTTAAGACTCAGGGACATCATTCTCTTCATCATCACCATCATCATGGTTTTCATTTCCATCGTCATCGTCATCATATTCATCATGACACAATTTTTCCATCCATTGCAACAAATATCAAACCCGACATACCCATGTTTACAGTGAAACCTGATGAATATGTCAATTTCCATGTATTTGTCTTTTTCTTGTGGCATTCTTCGAGATGGTTAAACCATAATTATATTAATTTGAGACATCCCAAAAGAATTTTATAGGTTCCAACATGCAAGTGGTTTAATGGTTAATGGGTTAGGGATTATATCAAGTGAAGGGCTTAATGAAATCCGTCGACCCTACATGGTTAACAGTGAATGAGGCCAACGATGAAATTTCTCCAAATTGTTTCTGTATGTGTCAAAATTTGACATGGTTATACTAGGAACATGCCTTGATGGTATGGGAGGGTTTCAAGACTCAAGGATGTCTGATGTTCCCACATAATATTCGATATCTTCCATGTTTCAAGGGGTTAGGGGTTAAGAGGTTGGGGGTTAGATGGTATAAAGGTTAAGGTCTTAGGCTTAGGCTTAGTGAAATATTTCAATTTGTTTTAAAATATAAATTGATGAACAAAATTTCGATACATTTAGCCTAATGGTATGGATTTACAGTGTTTTACATATACGATATATGTAATTATATTTTTTAACAAATGCCAATAAATGACCACTAACCATGCTTACTCTTATTCAAGTAATCCTAATTTTTTTTTCTAACAATTCATAGAAAATATTGAACACTTTAAGGATATTTCAATAGGTAATTTGTATTGACAAAAATAATGCTAAAACATTTCAGAGTTTGGGCCATAAGAATAAACATTTCAAAAACATGGATTACAAATAATTCTGAAAATTTAGAAGTATTGGTCATTAAAATTATTGTCTCCAACAATGTCATCCAGTGTATCATTGTCAATGTTCATATGTACTTTCAAGTATTTAATATTATCATCATCTTCATCTTGACCTGTAGCATCTTCATCATTATTGAAATTTGACTGTAGACCATCTATATTGTTACTAGATGTATTTGGATCATCATTTTCTATACCATCCATATTGTTGTCTTCCATAACATCATCTAACTCTAGATTGTTTTCTTCGTGTGCCTGAACATAACCATATTCAACATCATCATGGATGTTAATTTCTTCAATGTTCTCTAATCTATCTCTTTCATTTTGTTGGCCATCATTGTTTTTCTCAATATCCACTAATGCATCATCAAATACATGCCTTAATCTTTGATCATAATGTATGTCAAATATCCATTTCGGTTCCAAAATATCTTCATAGAAAATCCATGCACATGAACGACATACATATATTAGACGTATCTTATAACAATTTTAATTATTAATAGACACATATATATTATCACAATAAACTATGAATTAATAGATTAACGATCACTATCTCTTCTTATTTGAGTTAAAGAAATACCTAGTCACAATCAATTGGTAGAACATAAGGCTCCTTATCCTATGGTAGGAACCTCTAGGAATCTATAGAAAACAATCCACTATGGGTATCATGTCTTTGTGTCCTCTCAAATTCTTCATGCCATCTACACTTAAAAACACAACATTTAAAAGAGCGGTAATCCAACTCAATAATTTCTTGGATTTTCTCAACATATTGTAGATTCCCTTCAATAATATTCTTATCTTTTGAACTTGCTCGACTATATTGCTTGAAATCAACCATGATGCCACAATAAAAGGATCATCTCTTTACATCTACACTTTCTACACGATAATGTCGTCCATATGCCCACATTGTAGGATATTTCATCGCCTATGAAAGACCATTTATGGAAGAAAAATGTTTCATTCAATACATACCCTTCAACCATACAACCCTCTAGATGTGCCTTTTGTCAGACATATATTTTTAGAGTTTTCATATACCTCTCAAAGAAAAACATCCACCTCATTGACATGACACCCGCCAATTCAATGTCATCGACTAGGTGTATAAGTAAATGGACTTGTAGGTCCATGAAACTTGTAGGGAGCTCCTTCTCAAATACACATACAATTTCTGCAATTTCCTTGTTCCATTTTGGTACTTCACATTCGTGGATCTCCTTGGAGGTCACCCACCTAATATAAGAATAGTAAATTAGTATAAACCTTAGTGAAAAATTAAAATGGAATATAATATCTCTATGTCTCTCACACATGAACATTTCATACCACATACCTTGTAAATGTTGACAATCAACTTATGACATTCCTTAAGTCAATGGTAAGACATGAATCCCCTGTATTTTCCAATGGAATGATATGTTATCAAACACATTCATCAAAGGTCAATAGTAATTTTTCTCACGTAACAGAATATCAAAATATATTCAGTACTTAATCAATTTTACCAGTAAAACTTAAATGATGATATACAATACCTTCATAAAATTATTAAAATCATGTGTTTTAAATCTTGTTATATGTCCATCAATTGTAAAAGATTTATCCAATGATGGCCCATAGCCAGTAGGTGTCCTTATTAAACAGATGAAATTTTTTAGTTGGTCTAGATCTTTTTTTTTCAAAATCCATGGAGCTTCTACATATGTTTCATTTTCCTTGTTTGGCCACAAATGTACTCTATCAATTTTGGTACGTGAAAGAGAAATATCTCTCCTCGAAGACAAGGTGTCCTTCTCTTTTCCTGATATATGTCGAAATATAGAAACTAGGACATTTTTGAAGACGTGAATATAATCTAATAGGTGAGATATTAATAGATCCTTCTAGTAAGGGAGCTCAAAAAATATGGATTTCCTTTTCATTCCTTCTAGAATATTAACTAGAACTTGTTCTAGTTCTTCAATTGAATCACCCAGGTCAAAAAAAAAAAAACCCAATCTTTCAGTTCAACATCTTCATACTTCTTAAGCCAATCAACTAGACCCATTATCGTGGGAGGACCTCTATTTTCAACTTTTCCATCAAATTGATTCTTCAGACGATTTCTAAACTTATGATTTGGTGGTAGAAAAACCTTGTTGTTTGTGTAAATACATTTATGTAGATATTTAGAATACCGCACTTGAAATTGATCAACACATATTTGACATGCAAATATCCCCTTTGTTTGAAGCCCTACAATTCAATAAGTAATGTTAATAGAATCAAAATAATAGTATAAAAGTTGGTGTTAGCACTGAAAGTCACCCTCAGATTGCAGGAGGATAAGCCCAGTACCCATCAGAGTTTTTGGTGGATGTTGGTTTTATGTGAGTGCAGGTCAATGGACAAAAATCAATATATGAATGATGTTTAACACAGAATTGGACAAGAAATGCACAGGGAAGTGAGGGCCACAACTAACTTCAGTCAGTGAATTGAGTTTAAGTGTGAGCAGAGGGAAGACTTAGTGAGAAAGGTGAACAAGACTATTATGAGCATCAGGATTTACAGCAGCATGGAGAAGAAAAACTCAGACTCAAGATCACTCATAAGCTCAAGCTTCAGAAACTGAAATATGTCCAAACAACACAGTCATAACAGCACAATGATCAAACCTACATCACCATGCAAGTAAAACAACTCGACTGGATCCTCCATGCCCGAGCCATTTAGTGTAAGAGGGAAAAATATAACAAGGGAGTTGACTAAAACTAGTCACGATACCACTGTAATCAAACCTACATTACAACAGCATAACAACCCTCGACTGGATTCTCCATGCCCGAGTGTTTTACCACAATTTTTACAAAGAGATGAAAATAGGTTGACTTCTATTAATCTGAAAGTCTCAAATCCGATACATAACCAGAGAACGATTCTAGCATCAAAACATTACAAAATAGGGAGCTCTGTTCAACCAGTTGATGACCCTCACAAAATATTAAAACTAATTATTTATACTCAAAACAATTCGCCACTACCAGGCGTGTGACCTGGCCACTACAATCAAAGCTTGCATCGGCGAATTCTTCTATCAGAATAAACATGCATCCCTTCGTTAGATGCGAACTCAGATCGACATAATTTTTGTAGGGGAATCTTTCCACAGGGGTACCACGAGCTGACGATTCAGTCCCCACAGCCGGACCCTCCATGCCTTCCATTTATGGAGTGGGTTGAGGTTTCAACCACCAAACCTACCTTCCATTAATTGCCTTTCCTCAGAGATTGAACGATAATTAATGCTCAGGGGTGCATCCACGTGTTTCTCTTGGATAGGATGCCACATAAACACGAGATTGTGGGGCCATCAAAAGCAGTTTGGATTTAGACAGCTTTTGGGCCCGTAATCCATCACATTTTTCCATGTAGCATTTTCGCCATACCATGGTTTCCATTGCAGGACCACTCAATAAAAATATCGCCCGAGCATGTTGCATCCCCACAATGGACTGTGGTCGTAGGTCTGGTCCCAATCTGTGATCTTAGTGCACCCGCTATATTTAGCACCACTATCAAGCTTAATCGCCCACCAACTTCAGGATCCGCCAAAAGTGTGCCTTGGGATGGGGCGCTACTTTTGGTGCTAAACAATAACATCTCTCGGAGGATGATCTGATGTGGAGGCCCGACATCACCATGATGATATGTCGCGGATGGAGAGGTGACATGTGTCACTCGAAAACGGGCAGAAATCATGTCTAAAACGCTTGAAATGAGTGCCATGTGTCAGCGCTAGACGGATGCCACGTGTCTGTGCTGACGACTGCCACGAACTTGGTGCTCCAGGGCTCGGGTGCTAGATCTTTTTCCTTTGGCTCCTTTATGTTCTTTTACCCAGAGCTAGCGATCTGATGCCGCGTGTCTTCTTGAATCGAACGATCGAGAATTATTTCGGGCCTCCGAACTCCCGGAAAATCAAATCTCAAAATTCCTCTACCTTCAGCTACTTTTACCCAGATCTATGGATATGAAGACGCGTGGCCCTCCTGAGATCGACGGCTGAGATCCCTTCGTGGCTCCGAGCTTCGGACTTCTCAATAGTCAAACTTTATTTCCCCCAAGCAAATTCGTCGGAGCTTGGGATCTGACAACGCGTGGCTCCTGGATTTGGACGGTCGAGATCCACTTCGAGTCTTCGGGCTCTGAGAAAATCAAAACTTGAATCTTGATTACCTTCTTTGATTTTACCCGGAGTTATGGATCTGATGACACGTGTCTATTGTTGATCAATGGCTCAGATTCACTTCAAGACTTCGGCCACTTCGGGACTTCAGGTGCTTCGGCACTTCGGGACTTCGGCGCTTCGGGCTTTTGGAACCTTTAACACTTCGGCACTTGGGCGATTTTCTCATTTCAAAACTCCCAAAGCTCATTTCCTCGAACACTTGAATCGGATGCCACCTGTCCCCCTCAAGATCAACGACTCATGCTCGCTCCGAGACTCCAGAATTTGGACCTTCTTCTCTGGCGATATACTTTGCGCGAGTTTGAACTTCCGAATGCCCGTGAGCCACTGATTCGAACTGTTCCTGGAATCTCCCCCGTTGAAATATTAAAATTTCTTGTTGTTTGCACTTTGAGCCCGAAATGGACAGTTAAGAAAGTTGCGCTTTGTGCTCCAGGCCACGGCATGTGTGAACAAGGACCTGGAAAATTTGGTTGTGGGTTGGGGAAACAGAGAGACCAGTGAATACAACAAAAGGAGATGATTGTTTTCCTTTGGGGAAAACAAAGGGGCTTGGGGCCGAGACTCATTTTGGGTAAGAAATTATGGGAAACGAGGGTGCACAAATGAACAAGGGAAAACAGAAAACGATTTACAAGCCGAAAGGGGAAAAACTTAAGATCTGGCTTGCGAAAAGGAGAGGGATAGGGAAAAATTACAGACTTAGGTACCAAATCAACGAACACATGTGACTCCAGAAGACATTATGTGATAACATTTGACTCCACAAGGGATGGCATGCTCCCTGCGAGCTTCCAAGAACACGCAACTCCAGTGCCTTAGATATTTGGTATGGAGTCTCTTATCAAGAATAAAATAAAAATTAAACATAAAAACAAAGAGGGAGTGGTATTTACAATGGTGGGACGTTGGGAATGGCCTAAACAAAAAATTTCTTTAGAAAATGCCCATTGACAGGGCCACCCAAAACCTCAAAATCCTCCAAGTTCTGCAATTCGTAAGTGTTGTTCAGAAAAACCTCAGAAATATTGAAGGGGCCAATCCACCAGGCTTAAAATTTACCATGTTTTCCTTTGTCTTTCTTGGGTGCATCCCATTTGAGCACCAGATCCCCCAGCTGGAAATTTTCCTTGCTTACCCTCTTGTCAAAATCTCATTTTATTTTCTATTGATGGTCTTGTGCTTTATCAAGCAGTTGCTCCCTGGTCTGTTGTACTTCTACCAACTATAGTATCCTCCTGGCCATGTTATCAAGTTCTCCTTGGTAGTCCTAGAGGAACTTCACCATAGGAAAAGCAAGTTGAGTAGGAAAGATTGCCTCAATGCCATACACTAGCTGGAAAGGAGAAATACCCAGTGATCTTTTTGTGGTAACTCTGTCAGCCCACAATGAAAACTTCGTCTTTGAATCCTGGGCTTTCTTGTTGTCTTCTAACAGTATTTTGATGACATTTATGAGTCTCTTGTTAGAAGACTCTGCTAAACCATTTCCTTGAGGGTAGTAGGGAGTAGAATGGACTAGTTTGATCCCATACTGCTCATAAAAATTAATTAATAGATCGGCTCTGACAGAGGCAGCACTGTCTTTAACAATCCTACTTGGACAACCAAATCTGGATATGATGTCTTCAAGGAAATTTATGATCACCTTGTGGGAGGCACTCCTTGTAGGGATGGATTCTATCCATTTGGTAAAATAATCAGTGGCCATCAAAATCCACTTATGTTGGACACTCGAGGCTGGGTGGATCTCTCCAATGAAGTCGAGACCCCACTACTGAAAAGGTCTAGAAATTGCTATAGGTTTCAAAGGCAAAGATTTGAGTTGTTGCTTTCCAACAAACTTTTGACACTTGGTACAGGCTCTAATATTTGCACAAACATCGGTAAAAAGGTTGGGCCATAAATACCCAGCTCTGAGGATCTTATACGTTGTGGTTCTCCAAAAATGATGCCCCCCACATGAGTTGTCATGAAAATCAAACATATCTCTTTGGGCTTTCTATGGGTCTAGACATCTCAACATGAATCCCAGAGGATCCCTCTAGTACAAAATTTGATCGATGATACAATACTTGATTTCTTTGAGCTTCAAATCTCTCACCTTGTTTTTATCCAAAACATCAGGGGGCCTCAAATTCTATAGAAAGTATATGATATCTTTTGATCTAAAATTGAAGAAGACTTGAAATGCTTGAAAATATTTGCAATGTAAATATTATGTGTTTAAAGCAAATGGATCAGTTTGCAACACATAGATTAAGGAATTACTTATGAAAAATACACATAGATAGCAGCATAATCATTGAACATAATCACATAAACACAACAATTGATAAAGGAGTTCACCCCTCTCTTGGGCTACATCTCCCGGTCCAACTTCCAATGGATCATTATTATTAATTGCTCAAAAGTGCTCAAAAACATGTCTTACAATGCTCAAACTGACAAACTAAATACTCCAATGGCTTCAGAGCGTCCAAAAACCCTTGTCTGGGCTCTTTCGGCATCTCAATCGGTCGAAAAACGAAGAAGTTAGGCCTCCTGGAAGTTTCCCTCTTCAAGCTTGTTGTCTCTGCATCTACAAATTGCACCCCTTTCAATTGAACCTGGCACACACTCAATATAAAGCATGAAAACCCAGCACCGGGTGCAACTGCGCCAACGGTGCAAACCGTAGGACGGTTAAGGGCGCGCCAACCCCTAACCGCCTAGCACCTGGGCATGTGGAAGTCATGTGACCGCGCGCATTTGGCAAAAGGGCTAAACGGTCGAACCGTTCCAACTCCCGCGCACTTAAACTAGGGTCATATGAAAAGTCGGCATAGAACCATATACCAAAGTGTTTAACCGTTCAAACCATATTTAAAACCCTGCGCGTTGCTTAGCAACCACGCACACATATATATAGTGGCCATATGAAACAACTATGTGACCATGGGCCGGGGCTAAACCCCGACCCGACCCCCGCCCATATATACAATTATATGACTTTATAAACATTGCAAATAGTTATATGTTAAGTCACATAGTGTGGGCGTATTGGTCGGTTGTCTTTGTTAAATCTTTGCGCCTATGGGGAGGTCCGGGGGTCGAACCCCACGGACTCCATTAGTTTTACACAACAACCATAAACCAATAAAGGGGTGCCACATGGCACCTTACCATTAGCCAACGAAATTCCATGTGTCACCATCTGATTCGACAACTGTCAACCAACAAAAACTTTCCATGTCACTTCTATACGGTCATACGGTCCTACCACGTCAGCTTGTACGGACTGTACGGATTGTACAGTCAGCATCATTTTTTTTGCATGTTTGACTTGACGAACAGATTGGAATATCTCTCGCTCCCGATGTCTGTTTGAGACAAAACGAGTTGCGTTGGGTTCGCAACGATGAGGCCTACGCTCTCGTCCGGTTTGAAGCAATTCCGAGCACTTTGAATTTTTGAGCAAAATTTGATCCCCTGATCATCTTTATTCCAAGGGAATTATGCTAAGTTGGGGTTGACATGAGAGTCTTCACCAACAATATTAGCTTTCTGATTTTCTAAGTCTATATTCATGAAATTAACCCCCAATGCCTCGCAATTTGATTCATATAGTAACCTGGCTAAACCTTGGCCTTACACCAACCTGGTGGGTTTGATTTCCAGGTCAAACTCCATAATCTTGGCGATCCACTTGCTTCTTTTCCCATCTATATAGGGTTGGATCAATATCTCCTTTACTAAATTCGAGGGGACATATGCAATCATTTTCGAGTGCATAATATAGATTCTGAAATCCTTGAGGGCTTTCACCAAAGCATAAGCCTACTTTTCCATGATATCATATCTCATTTATGCATCTCTCAGTGCTCTACTGAAAAAGAAAATAGGTTGTTCCATCCCATCTGAATTTCTCTGTAGCAAAACAACAGCTAATGTATCTGATGAAGCGAAGGAAAATATCATAAATTCCTTGGAATAGTCTGGGTTGATGATCATAGGTGCTTCATTCAACGCCCTCTTTATTTGGTTGAAAGAATTTATGGACTTAACGGTCCATTTCACTTCATTCCCCTTTCTGAGCATGGTTGTAATGTATTTAACCAACTCAGGAAAATTAGAAATGAATATCCTCAGAAAAATTATTTTACCCAAGAAAGACTGAACCTCTTTCCTGGTTCTGCGAAAATACAAGGAATGGATGGCCTCTACTCAGCTTGGATCAATTTTCACCCCTTCATCTAACACAATATGCCCCAACAATTTCCCCTCCTGCATGGAAAATAAAGACTTCTTGGGATTGAGGGAGAGACTGAACCTTTTGCACTTCAGGAAAACCTTCCTTAGATGATAAAAATTCTCTTTATCAGACCTGGAGAATACTGTAATTTCATCCATATAGATGACTACAAATTTATCCTTTTCTCAAATGAAGGCAATGTCCATAGCTTGTTGGAAGGTCGCTCCCGCACTCATCAATCCGAAGGGAATTTTAGCATACATGAATGTGCCCCAAGGAGTTGTGAAAGCTATCTTTTCTCTATATTTAGGAAAGACAGAGATCTGATTGTAACTGGAGAAACCATCGACCATAGACATCCTGGCTAAACCAGTCACTTTCTGCAAAATGTTCTCCATTTTTGGCAAGGGGTAGTTATCATTTTTGGAGCCCCTATTCAAATTTCTGAAATCAACACACAACTTGATTTCCCCATTCTTCTTCCTGACAGGCACCAAATTAGTTGTTTGCACAGGGGAAGACCTAGGGTTTATCTCCAAGAGCGCACCAATAAGCCCTAGCTACTGGCCCTTTAGGCAGCACCTATGAAGCAGATGCAGTCTCACCCGAAGCAGCTATGAGGGGGTTGCAAGACAAAGATGTCTACAACCAGGGGAATATCAAGTGGCTCTTATTACAACAACAACATAACATGCATCTACCATTCAACTAGCTAGATCTATCCTTCACAGCTATAGATCTGATCTAATACAATAATGCAGATAACAATATAACAACAATAGAGTTCAAAGCATCACTCACACACACAACAACAGTACGTGGTTCACCCTCTCTCTAGAGCTACATCCACAGAACTGTGCTTATGATATATTAAGATAAAGCTTACAGTTCTGATCTGCGCTCTTGGCCAGTAGATCCTCTCTCTTTGTCTCTCTTTCTCTCTCCCTTTCTTTGCACCCAACTGCAGGACTTGATCTTCGCACCCAGCTGAAGATCTTACAATACCAGAAGGCTCTCTCTCTTAGCACTTCTCTCACCCATAATACAATATTCTCCTAATGAAAAACAATCAATAACAAGGCTCAGTTATAGTACCGACCCAACCTAGGTTCTCTCAACCTCAATTTATACATTACAATCCCTCACTGACAACCTTAGGTTGAAACCTAGGTGTCAAAACCCTAATTACCAAAACCCTAGGTGTCTACAACCCTAGGTCAACTTGACCATTTTTTTTCTAGGCTTCACCATCCTGTCTTTCCTTCTTCATCTCGCAGTGCTCCAAGGCATCTAATGTTGGCTTTGTCCACTTCTTGAGTCATCCTTGGTCCATCTTCCTTGTTGATCTGTCATCCTCGACCTCCTCATCCAACGGCTTTCTTTTGCGCACTTCGCTCCATCTTTTATGTTATTTTGCTCACTTCGACCTAGTGAGAGTCACTGTCTCTCCCGTGAAGCTCTCTTTTTACCTTTTATTCCTCATTCTTTGCTTCCTTCCATAACCAAGGGTCAACAGGCCCCCAACACTCACCTATGACTCATCCCGAGGCACTTGAGATCTATTCCTCTTGTTTTACTTCGACTTTCAACTGCGCAGTGCAGCCCTTGCTTTTTTCTTTATGCCTCCTTTCCATCCTTGTGCAGACTGTCTTTTATGTGTCTGGTACCCAGTTTCAACTACACCTGGTACTTGGACCCTTGTCTTCTTGATTCTACTGAGAGCTGGGAGGCAGCTGGTTGTCATAGTACAACTTCAGCCGACTCCCATTCACCAAGCCTTCCTTCAAGTCTCCTTTCAATGTCTTTAGTTGCACAACTCCTCCTTATGTAACATAGGCAATCCCATATGGTCTAAGCCAATGCATTCTGAACTTCCCAGGGTGTTTGATAAAATTATTGGCATATACCAATACTAAATCACCTTGCCTGAATATCTTCTTCTTGATGTGTCTGTCATGATAGGCCCTTTCTCGCTCCTTCTAAATTTGTTGATGGAAGTTTGCAATGAATCTGTCTTCTTCTAGTTCGACCAACTATGCTAGCCTCTCATGAATAGCGTTAGTATCATCCATGTCTGTAAATGCAACAATTCTTAAGCTTGGTACCAAGTAATCCATTGGGACAACAGCTTCAAGACCATAAACCAACTTGAAAGGGGTATGCATTGTTAATTTCTTGCAAGTGGTTCTATAAGCTCAGAGTACTATTGGTACTCTTAAATCCCAGTCATCCATGTTCACATTGCAAATATTTTTCAATGTTGTCTCCAAGATCTTGTTGAATGCTTCAACCGTTCTGTTTGCTTGTGGATGGTAAGGTGTACTTTTCTGATGGTGGACTGCAAATTCTTCAGTCAGGGCTTCAATTTTCTTATTGATGAAGTTTGTACCTTGATCACTCATAAGGACCTTAGGGCATCCAAACCTGGTTATTATGTCATCAAATATAAAACACGCAGTTGTAGCTGCACTACAGTCCTTGACTACTCTTGCTTCGGCCCATCTAGTCAGGTATTTTGTTGCAGTGATAATATACCTTGCTCCTGTGTGCTTTCCTGGTGGGTTTATAGGTCCCACGAAGTCAATGGCCCATTTTTCAAATGCTTGTAGGTTCATATGATATGCTAATGGCATATCATCTCTTCGGGATGGTTTTCCAAATCGCTGGCATACATCGCATGCTCTGGTATATTCTTTAGCATCTCTATGTAACGTACACCACCAAAGGCTAGCTCGCAGAACCTTCTGCGCAGTTGCTTTTCCTGTGTAATGTCCTCCTGTAATGCGTTCATGATCTTCTTTGAGGATCATAGGGAATTCTGCCTCCATCACACATCTTCTTAGGATCTCATCAGGTCTCATTTTATATAGCTGACCAACTATCAGTGAAAAATCTGCAGTGCACACCACTAGTTGTTTCTTCTGAGGAATCGTGTACTCGCCTGGAGCCATTCCTGTTGGTAGGAACTGGAATATGTCTGTGAAGTGGTCATCAATATTTCTAATGGTGAGCAGATGTGCATCCGGTAGTGTATCCTCCAGACTAGTAGGTTCTTCGCCATGATCCAAACTCGACAGGTGGTCTAGACCCTTATTCACTCTTCCTGGCTTAACTATGATCTCAAAATCATATTCTTGAAACAAGAGAAGCCATCTGCATATTCTCCCCCCCAACACTGGCTTGTTGACTAGGTACTTCAACATGGAGTGATTAGTAAACATTTTAAAGTGTCCTCCCAACAAGTAGTGGTGGAATTTATGCAATGCATACACCATGTCTAGTCCCTCTCTCTCTGTAGTAGTGTAATTGATTTCAGTTGTTGATAGCTTTCTGCTGGAAAATACTAATGGATGATCAATGTCCCCTTCTCCAGGTTGTGCCAGTACTTCTCCTAATGCAATAGAAGGCATCAACATGCACATGAAATTCCTTGCTCTAGTTGGAAAAGACTAGAATAGACGCAGTGACCATATTTTGTTTCAGTGTGTCGAACCTCTACTGGCATTCGTCTATCCAACCAAACTGACTTTCTTTAATAAATTCTCCATTGGCACAGTAATCTGAGCATATCCTTTGATAAATTTCTTGTAATAGATAGTATGTCCTAGCGCAGTGCGCAGTTGTTTGACTGATGTAGGTGGTGGTAAATCAACTATAATTGCAATTTTGGATGGATCCACCAACAATCCTTGCTTGCATACAATACGACCTAATAATACTCCAAATGGTGAGAAGAAGATGCACTTCTTCAAATTCAAAGCAATTTGACATTGCCTGCATTTATTCAACATTAGCCTTAAACATTCAATATGATTTTTCAACAAACTAAAAATATTTCAGTCATCAAAGTATGCTTCTAAAAACTTATGCAAACATTCTTTGAACACTTCAACCACCACCCTGGAAAATATGGTTGGGGCATTCTTCAGTCCAAATGGAATTATTGTATATTGGTAGGATGCCCACTCTATGGCAAACGTAGTCTTATGACGGTCCTCCTTGGCGATGCGGATCTGATGGTATCCTGAAAACCCATCTGTAAAAGAATATACTTCTTGTCCTCCCACGTTATCCAGCACTTCGTCTGTGAAAGGTGTAGGGAAAGGATCATGTAGACAAGCATCATTCAGCTTCTTGAGATCTATGCAAATATTGATCTCACCTGTCTTCTTATCTTGCACTACCATGGGGCTAATCCACTCCGACACTTCAACAGGTTCAATAATCCCTGCTTCCAACATTCTGTCGATCTCAATCTTCACTTTTTCCATATATTTTGGGTTCAATCTATAGGGTCTTTGATTGAATGGCTTTGCATCTGGTTTCAAAGGTATTCTCATTTCTCCCATAGTTCCTTTGATTCCCTTCATATCAATGAACTTGGTCGGGAACAAGTCATGATACTCGTGCAATAATTCTATGATTTTGTCAGTGGTAGCAGCGTCCCAGTAATCTCTGACATTGGCAAGCTTTGGTGTCTCCTTTGTCTCGATATTGACTTTATTTATCTTTATCGGCTGTCCAATGAATGGAAGTTCATCTTCTGGTCCTTCCACATCTCTCTGACCTTTTGTTTCTGTGATATTCACCTTCCTTGGATCATCGTCTTCGTCAGCATTAATGTTGTAGTAGGTTTGCAGTTTCTGGAGGGGCACAGTCCATTCATCCTCTTCTTGCTCCAAAGGGAGGCCAGATTCCTCCTTAAATACTTTTTGTTTCACCATCTGTAGTGCTTGATCTATAGAAGAAATTCATTGTCAAACAAAAAGGTGGTTATAAAATTATGGATCATACCTTCCCATTCTGAAGTGACAAGGCGCGGCTCTGCTTGAAGGTACCAGTTAATCGGGGTAGTATCCAACGTATTGACAAATCTGTGTACCCATTTTTCTCTAGGAATTTCACTTCAGGCCTCTTCCCAGCTTCGTACATGGTCCTTTGGGCAGCTTCGACCTATGTACCTTGCTTTGCAGCTTCCTACTTGTGCTGAAAACCGCGTTGTCATCAAAGTTCGGCATTGTGTCCAGTCTGTAATATTGCTTTTATGTGTCCCCCACCATCTTGTTGGTGTGGCTTTCATGGCCTCATCTATTGCTAACAACCTATGTTGTGTTGTTACACTTGTCTCAAATTCTGATAAGAAGTTCTCTAAGGGGTTCAGCCCATAAAATGTGGGTAGATTACTCATTATTGTGCCAATCTAGAAAACTTCTCTGGTTAGCCTAGCACATCTTCTTGTATATACTTTATACATCTGGTTCTACCAGTTCTCCATCGCTTCTTCTGAGTCAGACGAACATGTGTTGTCACTTCGCTAGCTCAGATTCCCATCAGCTATAGGGTTGATATAATCCTAATGTCTGGCTGTTAATTTGTAGATGTTTTCCAATTCAAATGCATGGTCCTCTTCTATGATAGGTTCTGTGTATCGTGGACCCTCATCTGGATCTAAAGGTGAAACAACCCTAAGGCCAGCTTTCTCAAATGCCATGCGTCTTTTCTTTAGATCAACAACAGTGGAATTGTCGAAGGCCCAATAAATTCCTAACATTGCAGGTTAAGGGCAGCTATCATCAACAATTTCAATTACCTCAAAATCTGCAAAGGTTCTTACTCCATCGATGTCCATTGGAACATGCTCTAATCGTCCAAATGGGTTGATAGCTTGCTGATTAGCCATGCAAAGCCTGATAGGGGAATATATCATCTTGGGTTTTCCTATCAGTGTCCAAGTTTGATTCGTCATGACATTGACCTCTGACCCTAAGTCGAGGACCACATAGTCTATCTCATACTCTCCTATCTAAGCATTCAAGTGTAAGTCTTTATTTGTCCTTGTCCTTTTTCCAATTTGGCGCACTGCTCTATTCAGTAAGGGGTCTATTTTTCCTAGTTCATATTACTTGATTAAATCTTGTAATTCTTGTACAACGCCTTTATCTTGAATCAACTTAACACAAGCGTACAAGAATTCCATGAGTTTTCTTACCTCTTTCCCTTCTGTTGGCAATGCAGATAGATCAAACACCTGAGGCATGCCATATTCTTTGATTTCTGGTTGTCTCTTTGATGAAGATCCTTGATCTCCTTTGAACTCTTTTCTTTCCTCCTCAAATATTTGTCTTTATTTCTTAGCATCGAATGTTGGGGTCTTTTATGTAGCTTTCCTGACTCCATGGTCATTTTCAGTCTTTCCTTGGGTTTCTCTCTCTTCTCCTATAGCAGTGCCTCCTCGAGTGATAACAACGACTCTAGGGTCTGCTCCACGAGGTTTGGCATATATCAGTTGTACTTGTGGGTTCTGCTAAGGTCCTCATCTTTCTTGAAGTTTAGCCAACAGCACAGGGCATTCCTCTATGACATGCTCAAAGGAGTTACAGTAACTACAGGTTGTGCAAGGATTCTGACAATCCCTTGCTAAATGTCCTAGCTGGGCACAGTCGTAACAGATTATTTGTCCTTGGCCTCGGCCCATACCTCCTCCTCGTCCTCGTTCTCTGTAGCCACCGCAAGGAGTGAAATTTCCTCTACCATGAGAGTTGTATTGTGGAGTGTTTCCTTCTTGTTGTACTTCACCTTGAATCTTGTATATGTCTCTCGACATTTCATGCATGAGATCATAAGCTCTACAATCCCGATCATCATGCCCCACTGATTTACAGAATGTACAATACAATTTTGTGGGTGTCTGGACATACTTCTGCATGTAGTAGCAATCACCTGGGCGATGCCTATTTATGCATACATCGCACCAGGGTAGGTTAACTTCTTTAAGGGGCTCAGTGCCCCTGATGCCAAGTACTCATGAAATAAGGGATAGTGTTCCTTATCATGGCCTTCAGATCTGCATCTTACACACCAGATATATTCCCTTCTGTCTTTTCCCTTATCTTTCTTCATATCCTCAACCTGTAAAGACAAACTAGTTAGTTGGCTCATGATCTGGCTAATGCTTGAGCTAGATTCTCCCATCGGTGTTGATTCAAGCTTCATGGCAATATCCAAAGCTTATGCCTGAGATGCAATCTTTTGCTGCATCAGAGGGACTCTTATGTGTGGTAACAATGCAGCGATGAACCATTCTTTGTTCTGTTCGTCGGGGATCTGGAAAGTTAATCGGCATGTCAGGGTCTTGAATCTCTAGTCGAACTCCCAAAGAGGTTCTGCTACCTTTTGTTTAATCTCTTTTAGTTCTTTAATACATTGTGACTCTGACTTAGGTTTCTTAAACTCTGCAATCAGCACATTCTTGATCTCATTCAGGGGCTTAGGCTATACTAGTCCTTGGACAAGTTTCATGTACCATCTCAGTGTGCGGTCCCTTAGCGTAGTGCTGAACTAGGTTCTTTTGATGGCTTCATCAGTGATACTTTTAATATTCCATACAACCTCACACATAAACCAATGTTGATCTGGATCTTCAGATCCATCTCCTCTAAAGATAGGGAGTCTCATTTCATATGCCATAAAGCTAACTAGGGTTCTTGTCTGACTAGATGTTGAGCTACTAGTAACAGTACTCTAAAGACTCTGGTGGTTCTCACTATTCTGACTGCTAAGTATTGTTGGGACAATAGGAGGATTAATGTTACTTACTTCAGTAGTTCACGCAGTTTCTGAGGTTTCTGGCTCGCTTTGGTGCAGTTCCTTAGCTTCCCCTTCTTCTATTCTGGTGGGCTCTGGATGCTCTTTGTCAGTTAGATCTACTTCTTCTCCACTATAGAAACCCTCTTCTCTGTAGTTTTGCTTAAACAAGTTCTCAAGGTGAACTCCTCGGAATACTTTCCCACTGCACATATGTCTCGCTTCTGTGTCGTTGTCGTTGTCCGAGATCTTGAACATTAGCCTTTTCAGGTCCGATCAATCTACTGTATCTTCAAGATGTGGTTTTCATGCAAGAGAATCTTGATTATTAGCTTCAGGAAGTGCAAATATTTTCCTCTGGGTCCTTTGAAAAAGTATCTCTCGGCTTGGCTATATGATTATGTTATGTCAACAACAAACTCAGTGATATACCCTCCGATGGTACTATCAAACCAATGATCTACTGCTCTGGAGACAGTGTTTTTGACTCTCTTGACCTTCTAGATCAATGTTGGTGTCCAAACCACAGGAGGTCTAGATCTGATTTCAAACTGTGTGTCAGCTAACCTAGCCAACCACTCATGTAGCTCCTGATGGATTCCTCCAAAGAAGATCTCATGAATGTCAGTGAATATGTATCTTTGTAGCCAATCTTCAGTGCTTATTTTAGGGTTCTTGTTCTGGGATTCAGCAAGGTCCTTCTTGATCCTCTATCCACTTTTGAATCTCTATCTTCGATGGGAACCACCTTGACATTCCCTTAAAAAGATTTTGGTCTGAGCAATGGAACCATTTGTTGGCACAAGGGCAGACCTAGGGTTCAGCTCCAAGAGCGCACCAACAAGCCCTAGCTATTGACCCTTTCAACAGCACCTGCAAAGCAGATGCAGTCTCACCCGAAGCAGCTATGAGGGGGTTGTGGGACATATATGTCTACAACTAGGGGAATATCAAGTGGTTCTTATTACAACAACAACATAACATGCATCTACCATTCAACTAGCTAGATCTATCCTTCACAGCTATAGATCTAATATAATACAATAATGTAGATAACAATATAACAACAACAGAGCTCAAAGCATCAATCACACACACAACAACAAATGTATGTGTTTCACCCTCTCTCTAGGGATACGTCCACAAAACTATGCTTATGATATATTAAGATAAATCTTACAGTTCTGATCTGTGCTCTTGGCCAGCAAATCCTCTCTCTTTGTCTCTCTTTCTCTCTCCCTTCCTGGGCACCCAGTTGTAGGACATGATCTTCACACCTAGCTGAAGATCTTACAATATCGGAAGGCTCTCTCTCTCATCACTTCTCTCACACATAATACAATATTCTCCCAATGAACAATAATCAATAACAAGTCTCAGCTATAGTATCGACCTGACCTAGGTCCTCTTGACCTCTATTTATACATTACAATCCCTCACCGACAGCCTCAGGTCAAAACCTAAGTGTTAAAACCCTAATTACCAAAACCCTATGTGTCTACAACCCTAGGTCAACTTGACCCGTTTTTTTCGGGCTTCGCCAACCTGTCTTTCCTTCTTCATCTCGCGGTGCTCCAAGGCATCTAACGCTAGATTTTTCCACTTCCTGAGTCATCCTCGGTCCATGTTCCTTGCTGATCTGTCATCCTCGATCTCCTCATCCAACGGCTTGCTTTTCCGCACTTCGCTCCATCTTTTCTGTTCTTTTGCTCACTTCGACCCAGTGACAGTCACTGTGTCTCCCACAAAGCTTGTTTTTTACCTTTTCTTCCTCGTTCTTCGCTTCCTTCCATAACCAAGAGCCAACATTAGCCACCCACTTTGAAAATCTCAAAGGGATGATGATCCGTGCATCCAGCAGCTTCTTGAATTATTTTTCCATAATCGACATCAACATGGGATTTATTTGTCTAAGCTTATTCTTGAAAGGTTTGGAATCTTATTTCAAAGGGATTTTGTGTTCAATGATGTTGGTGTCATATGTTCTCAAATCCTCATATGTCCAAGCAAAAACATCAACAAACTCCTTCAAGAGTCTGACATATTCAACCCTTTGTTGTTTTGACAAGCTACTAGACAATTTGACCCATTTGGGATCCTCCTTCGTTCCTAGATTGCATTCGGTCACATCAGCCTCTTTAGTTGATCCTTCAACCTTTACATCAACATCATTTCTGTCAAACAATCTCTCCAAAGGGAAAATCCCCTTTGGAATATGGTTGCTAGGCAACTGAACAATATGATGGTTATCAATCTTATTCATAAAAACATCAGCAGGATGGATTTCTTCATAATCCTGATCCTGGTCGATATGCATATCATAAAATTCATCCACAGTCTCAAGGAATTTTTTTATCTCAATATCATCCTCAAATACCTTACAATGTTTGACATTGTCAGGAATAGAGGGTTTTTATTTTATCTCCACCTCATATTTGAGTTTGGGGGGCCAAGGGACCTTAAAATTACTTGTTGAGACCGCCAAGGAATCTTCCACAGAGTTCTCCTCCCTTGGAACAAATGAAATATTAAAATCCAAGAAGAAACTGTCAATCATATCCCATACCTCATTTCTATAGGCCCTTAACCTCGGGTGCTTAGCCTGATACATATTTTTGACTTGATGAACAATCAACTGAGCATCTCCAAACACCGTTAGCTCCTCAATTTTCATGTCTTTGGTAACTCTCAAACCCAAGACAAGAGCTTCATATTATGCCATGTTGTTTGTTGTTTCAAATTTCAACTTGCAGGACATAGATATGGTCTCTTGGGTGAGGGAAATAAAAACTACTCCAACACCAACACTTTCCTTAGAAAAGGCTCCATCAAAAAACATTTTCCACACAGAGGTCTTGGGGGGAGGCTCTTTGCAAAAGGTAATAGGATGCTTTCTAATTTCAATAGGCGACTGAGGAACAATAGAGAGTTGAAAAATATTGGTTCCTAAATCAATATCGACTGAGAAAATGGGGTGGTTGATGGGATTGGCTTCATCACTGATAATGTAGGCAAGTTGTGCTTCTCTATAAATCCTTCTATGTTCCCCTCCGAACACGGGAATGGTGGCATATGACAGATCCAACTGTGAATTTCCCCCTATTCTTTTGATCCATGATCTAGACAAGAGCATCCCAAACTTAGGAGGGACATCAGCTACCATTATATACATGACCACACTCATCATTGGCAATTGTAACAAGGAGACAAACATGCCTTTAATAACCCCGAGGAATTTCACTTTCCTGGAATCGAATGAATACAGGTCATGGTAGGTTTTTGTAACCTCCAACCCCAACTCATCCATGACAATTTTAGGCATGAGATTGTGAGATGCTCCTGAATCCATCAAAAAATTGTGCAGCACTTTATCATGGATGTTCAATGATGTATAAAAGGGACATGAGGAATCATCTCTATCCTCTACCAAAGGGCNTTCCACAGAGTTCTCCTCCCTTGGAACAAATGAAATATTAAAATCCAAGAAGAAACTGTCAATCATATCCCATACCTCATTTCTATAGGCCCTTAACCTCGGGTGCTTAGCCTGATACATATTTTTGACTTGATGAACAATCAACTGAGCATCTCCAAACACCGTTAGCTCCTCAATTTTCATGTCTTTGGTAACTCTCAAACCCAAGACAAGAGCTTCATATTATGCCATGTTGTTTGTTGTTTCAAATTTCAACTTGCAGGACATAGATATGGTCTCTTGGGTGAGGGAAATAAAAACTACTCCAACACCAACACTTTCCTTAGAAAAGGCTCCATCAAAAAACATTTTCCACACAGAGGTCTTGGGGGGAGGCTCTTTGCAAAAGGTAATAGGATGCTTTCTAATTTCAATAGGCGACTGAGGAACAATAGAGAGTTGAAAAATATTGGTTCCTAAATCAATATCGACTGAGAAAATGGGGTGGTTGATGGGATTGGCTTCATCACTGATAATGTAGGCAAGTTGTGCTTCTCTATAAATCCTTCTATGTTCCCCTCCGAACACGGGAATGGTGGCATATGACAGATCCAACTGTGAATTTCCCCCTATTCTTTTGATCCATGATCTAGACAAGAGCATCCCAAACTTAGGAGGGACATCAGCTACCATTATATACATGACCACACTCATCATTGGCAATTGTAACAAGGAGACAAACATGCCTTTAATAACCCCGAGGAATTTCACTTTCCTGGAATCGAATGAATACAGGTCATGGTAGGTTTTTGTAACCTCCAACCCCAACTCATCCATGACAATTTTAGGCATGAGATTGTGAGATGCTCCTGAATCCATCAAAAAATTGTGCAGCACTTTATCATGGATGTTCAATGATGTATAAAAGGGACATGAGGAATCATCTCTATCCTCTACCAAAGGGCCTAGTATGACAGTTGGTTTTTCATCTTGGAGGTTAACTGAGTTTGTGGGATGAGATGAAGGTTTGAGATACAATACTTTGGAGAGGCACCTTTGGAAGTCCTCATACTTGACCAACTCTGAAAGAGGTACATGGATCCTAATATTTTGAATCTCGTGCTCCAAGCTATAAGAGGAGGGAGGCTTCAGAATCTCCTTCACTGCTGGGATTGGGATTTTGACCACTGGTGGGTTTGCCTCCTTTTCTTTAACACCATCTGCCACATTTTTAGCCAGTTTTTTTAGTTCTAATAGGCTGATCAGGAATGTCAGGATTTCCTTCTTTCTTCTTGGACCTAAGATTATATGTATTTGGATTGCTTCTGGTCCTTTCTCCTTTACTCAGCTCGTTTAGTTGGCTATCCATGAGAGACTCCTCATATGCATCTTGGGTTAAATGAGGAAATTAGGAGGTGTCTCCAAGACAATGGATTTCAGGATCAAGCTCTTCTTCCTCTCCTTCTTCATCAATAACAAGGTTATTTTGGAGAGGAGCTTGAATTCTCTGATCATCTCTTTTCCCGTTTCTTTGGTCTCGTTGGATGGTCTGAGGAGAATTGTTTGGTCTTTTGAAACTACCATTATTATCAACATTTTGGGTATTCCTATAGCTCTATGTTCCCTCCAATTCCCACCTTTCCATTCTAGCAGAAAGTGATTTTAGTATCTTGGTTACTTCGTCCATTTGAGGGGGGGAAGCAGAGGAACTAGAAGTCGAGGCTTCAGACCTACCCTTTCTTCTATCTCTATCAGCCTTACTCCTAAGCTTTCGAACTGCCAATATATTGGATTCTACTTCAAGGGTTGCATCTTGCATATGAGTCAAGGAGGTAGCTCTTCTTTCTCTCAACAGGAGGGAAAAATTAGGGTCAAAAGCACTATCATAAGTCATCTTGGCAGAGGTTTCTATAGGTTTAATTTCAGTGGGAATATTTTTATACATCTTATTAAATCTCTTCGAGAAGTCTGAAATAGCTTCCCCCTCTTCTCTCTTAAGTTCCCCAAATTCTGTAACATAATAAAGGACATCTTTTTTATTCCCCCAATGTCTCAAGAATGAATCGTCCAGAGTAGCAATCTCGTCAACATATCTAGAAGGAAAGTCCTTAAACCAATCCTTGGCATCACCATCAAGGCTCTGTACAAAAACTATCATCGACGCATCTTCATTTTCAATGGCCCAAATCTCTGCAAATATATAAAAGGATGAAAGGTACTCTTTTGTAGTCACGTCTCCCTCCCCTGTGAACTAGGGCATGTACTTAAGGTAGTTTGTGGCTGGGACAGAATTCATAGGCTGAGGTAAAACCAGGGGGGCGTATCTAGCAGCCAATATCTCAGCCATCATGTTCCTAGGAGAATTAGCACCTGCCATTTGGATGTGAACTGGAGGAAAACCAAGAGGATATGGAGTTCGGACAGGCGATATTGTGGTTGTGCTTCTGGGAGAAAAAGGAAAAGGTTGAGCGTTAGTAGATAAATATGAGGGGCTAGAGGTAACAAAGGTTTCCCCTTCTGTAATTGCAACAACTCTAATAGGAGGAGGAGTAGTAAAGTCTGGAGTAGGAAAGTCTTCTAAGGTCAAATCTCTCTCCTTCCACTTCACAACTTCGGGGGAGAAAGGGGTGTCAAATATCTCTGCTTGAAAACCAAGAATAGGAGGGGAGAAATCGGCAAGAAAACTCCCAAAACTTAAATTTCTTGAAACTTCAGCAGTTTGTATATTAGGAGAATTTTGAACAGTTACTGGAGTTTGTAAAGAGGGATTATGCAAATTATCATAAAAACTTGGTACAGCAGTGGAGGTACCTTTTGAGCGGTCTTTCCCTTTTTGATAATTTCCTCTAGGTCATCTTCAGGCGTTGCTAGAGGCAATAGTGAAGTGGACCTTGTGTGTCTGCCTTTAGGAGCCAGAATTGAAACAGTGGAGTCGAAACAATGGATTCGCCAGGTGCAAGTTGCAATATTCAATGGTACTAATATCTGATGCACCTTCAGAATTAGAGCTTCTTTGTCGTTCTATCCCAAGGAAAAGTCTTCAATTCATCCCCAGCAACGGTGCCATGAATGTTAGCATTGATGATCCGGGGATTATTTTCGGCACGAAATGAGAGCGGAGATATAATAAAGAAATGCACAGAGATATCGTGTATATCCAGTAATATAACAAAAATATATCATAGATGCAACCATAAACACGGAGATACAGTAATACACGATTTCTATTAATGAAATAAATGTACAGAGACTGTAAAAATACAGAGTGAAAGACTCACTAGAATGGTGGCAGCTTATCTCTGAGAAGAGATGTGACGGCTACTCGCATTCGCAAGAAGATCATTACAATGAGGCTCTGAAGGCACTTTTACAATAAACGGGAATGCCAAAAGTCCTAGACATCCAAAAACCTAACCCTAGGAGATGAAGCGCCAAAAGTCATGTGGGCCCCGTTTGGGTAAGTGAGTACATCAACTTCCCGGGGTCATAACTTTTGAATACGATCTTCGTTTTAGGCGTGTGATAGCTCGTTGGAAAGGTATTGTCGAGGAGATTCATTTTGGGGGCTCAATCATGCCTTTGGCTATCATTGAGAACCTTGATATTGAAAAACCTTCATTTGGACCCTCAAAATGGCCCCGGAAGTTAAAACCTGCTAAAAATAGTAAATTGCCAAAATGGCCAGAAAACTGTTTTGAGCCATTTGGAAAAGGTGGGTGGCCACCAATATCCACCTGGATCAATCCTCCCTCCTTAGGAAGCAATGGTCTCCATTGCGTTGAGTTCCCGGGGGAGAGGGAAAAGCATTTGTTGAATCTGCATCTTGGTGAGCTGCTTGTCTTGCTGGAGAAGTTGCGCTGCTTAGTTTGTGGAAATCTGTCACGAACCTGTGGCTGGAAGGTTTGGAACTTCTTAACCAGTCTGGCTATTTTAGATGACTGTGTGCATAAGGAATCTTCGTGCTTTGCTGCAACCTTGTCGACCTGCTTCTGTTGGATAGAAGGTACTTGGGCCGAAGCTGTGGTGGTTGTCGTATCCTTCTGTTCACCCTTTGAACAGATTGTGGAGAAGATGAATTTTGTAGTATGAGATACTACCTTGCGGCACTGTTTAGGTGGGGCAGTAGTTGGACCTCTGGTATCCTGTAGAGATGACCCCCCAGAGTAATAATGACACTACGGGGTCGAGACTCATAGATAGCATGGCGTTTCCACATATATGGTTGGCCCAAGAGAACATCACAGACATCCAATGGGGAAACATCACATAATAC
>ML785046.1:40629-60354 GCA_009831015.1 Picea engelmannii | reverse complement strand
GGACGATATTCATTTGATCCCCCGTCCATGTGCCCATATTTTCTACAATGTTTTGTAGCTGTTGCTATTAAAACTCTTTCGGGACGTCTAGTACAACAATTTTTGCAAGGGCAATAACATTTACCGTCACCCTTTTCACCCTCATTAATTCTTTTCCCAGCTCTAATGTTTTCTGACATTCTTCCCCACACACTTATATTGAAACAAATATCTATTTTTTGTTCACCGAGAAGACCCGCAAACCCTTTTTGAAGCGTCATTATTATATCAAACTTGTCGCAACATCCGTCAAATGCAACATATTTATAGATTTTGTAACGTCGCAATTCCGACGTAAAAAAGTCCTAAGTGACCGTTGGTATTTTGACTTGGTGAACATACTAAGGTGACCGTTGGAGGGGAAAACCTAGTTTCCAAAACGTCGCAATTGCGACATATATCTTCACAAACGTAGCAAGAGAGACGTTCCAGTGGAAAACATGGCAAGAGAGACGTTCCAGTGGAAAACGTGGCAAGAGCGACATTAACGTGGCAAGAGCGATGTTAATGTGGCAAGAGAGACGTCAACGTGGCAAGACCGACGTTATCGGGCAACATGAATTTTTTTTTATATAAATTTCCTCTATTTTGCGACAATATGGACAATTTTGTCCATAACGCCGCAAATAAAACGTCGGAATTTTTACAATATGTACTAGTGAATGATCAAACCTACATCACCATGCAGCTACAACAACTCAGCTGGATCCTCCATGCTCGAGCCATTCAGTATAAGAGGGAAAACGATAACAAGGGAGTTGACTAAAACTGGTCACGATACCACTATAATCAAACCTACATTACAACAGCATAACAACCCTCGATTAGATCCTCCATGCCCGAGTGTTTTAGCACAGTTTTTATAAAGAGATGAAAAGAGGTTGACTTCTTAATCTGAAAGTCTCAAATCCGATACATAACTAGAGAACAATTTTGGCATCAAAACATTACAAAATAGGGATCTCTGCTCAACCAGTTGACGACCTTCACAAAATATTAAAACTAATTATTTATACTCAGAACAATTTGCCACTACCAGGAGTGTGACCTGGCCACTACAATCAAAGCTTTGTGTCGACAACTTCTTTTTTCAGACTGAACGTGCATCCCTTTGTCAGACGTGAGCTCATATTGGCATGGTTTTTGCAGGCGAACCTGTCCACAGGGATACCATGAGCTGAAAATTCAATCCCCATGGCCGGACCCTCCATGCCTTCCATTTATGGAGTGAGTAGAGGTTTCAACCACCAAACCTACCTTCCATTAACTACCTTTCCTTAGAGATTGAATGAGACTTAATGCTCAGGGGCATGACCACATGATGCTCTTGGATAGGATGCCACATAAACACAAGATTTATGGGTCGTCAAAAGTGGTTTGGATTCAGGCCGCTTTTGGGCCCGCAATCCATCACATTTTTCCATGGAGCATTTTCGTCATACCATGGTTTCCATTGTGGGACCACTTAAGAAAAATATCGCCCGAGCATGTTGCGTCCCCGCCATGGACTGTGGCCATAGGTCTAGTCCCAATCTTTGATCTGAGCGCACCCGCTAGATTTAGTGCCACTGTCAAGCTTAATCGCCCACCAACTTTAGGATCTACCAAAAGTGTGCCTTGGAATGGGGCACTACTTTTGGCATTGAACAATAATAGCTCTCAGAGGATGATCTGATGTGGAGGCCTGACGTCACCATGTTGATATATCGTGGATGGAGAGGTGACATGTGTCACTCGAAAATGGGTAGAAAGCATGTTTAAAATGCTTGAAATGAGTGCCATGTTTCAACGCTAGACGGATGCCACGTGTCTATGCCGATGAATGCCATGAACTTTGTGCTCCAGGACTCGGGCGCTAGCTCTTTTTCCTTTGGTTCCTCTATGTGCTTTTACCTGGAGCTAGCGATTTGATGCCGCGTGTATTCTTGAATCGAACAACCGAGAATTGTTTCAGGTCTCCGAACTCTGGGAAAATCAAATCTCAAACTTCCTTTGCCTTCAGCTGCTTTTACCTAGAGCTATGGATCTGAAGACGCATGGCCCTCCTGAGATCGACGGTTGAGATCCCTTTGTGGCTCTGAGCTTCGGACTTCTCAATAGTCAAACTTTCTTTTCCCCAAGCAAATTCGCCAGAGCTTGGGATCTGACGATGCGTGGCCCCTGGATTTGGACGGCTGAGATCCACTTCGGGTATCTGGTCTCCAGGAAAATAAAAACTCGAATCTTTCTTACCTTATGTGCTTTTACCTTGAGCTATGGATTTGACGACACATGGTTATTGTTGATCAATGGGTAAGATTCACTTCGGGCCTTCGGGCGCTTCGACACTTCGGGACTTCGACGCTTCAGGCCTTCGGGCTTTCAGAACCTTTAACACTTCGACGCTTGGGAACTTTTCTAATTTCAAAACTCTCAAAGCTCATTCCTCGAAAACTTAGATCAGATGCCACATGTCCTCCTCAAGATCAACGACTCATGCTTGCTCTAGACCTTCGAACTTTGGACCTTTTGATATGGTGCTATACTTCGAGCGACTTTGAACTTTTGAATGCCCGTGAGCCGCTGATTCGAACTTCTCCTGGAATCTCCCCCGTTGAAAGATTAAAATTGCTTGTTGTTTGCGCTTCGAGCTCAAAATGGATAGTTAATAAAGTTGCGCTTTGTGCTCTAGGCCGCAGCCTGTGTGAACAAGGAATTGGACAATTTGGTTGTGGGCTGGGGAAACGAAGAGGCCATTGACTGCAACAAAAGGAGATGAGTGTTTTCCTTTGAGGAAAACAGAGGGGCTTGGGGCCAAGACTCCTTTCAGGTAAGACATTAAGGGAAACCAAGGTGCACAAATGAACAAGGGAAAATAGAAAACGATTTACAAGCCGAAAGGGGGAAAAATTAAGATTTGGCCTGCGAAAAGGAGAGGGACAAGGAAAAATTACAGAATTAGGTACCAAATCAACGAACACATATGACTCCAGATGACATTATGTGATAACAGTTGGGATAAAAATAAATTATGAGTGTGAATACGCAAATATTTTATCTTACCAGAATAGACACCAAGTCTTGGTCACATGGGTCCTTTGAAAAACTCTTGTGGGCTTACACACAAATTCGTTTAGCCGTAAATGGTTAGGGATATGGGCATGAGTCCTTGGTCATATAGTGAAGAGTATGAAGGAGGCACCCTCCTCCCATGGGGTTTGAACTTGGAATTCTCGCGAGGGTATATTTTAGAGACCAGTGGGACTTAAACATTCCAATAAATCCTACCTCGACCCCCTTGTAGGCTTATGCCCCACAACTCTTTAATTGTTAAAGAGAGGCAAACAGATGACCATTCAAAAGCATGAGTTCACAAAGAGATAATCCATATTTCTACCTTTATCATTCAATACAGAACTTATTTATAGACAGATAAATATATATATACAACCATCATTTCCATTTCAATACACAGAGTATGAAGATACTTATCAGAAACTGGAAACAGTGAAGTGAATGTTGAAAGGGGTGCATGTTTCCACCCAACCATAGGCACAGCCACTCCTGATGGATTTACCACTAGCCACCCCTGAGCTAGACCACGATGCTCTGAAAGAGGCTATTTCTTTTTACTCAACGACATTCAAGGATGAATGTTACTCTATTTCTCCCGCAGGATATTGGCCATCAGTTTTCTCTATACCAAGAAAGGAGGTATGCACGAGTACTTCCATAGTCACTTGTCAGCCTCGTTTAGAAGCTTGTAATGAAAACCCTGCCAACAACTTCTTGCACCCAGAATGAGCTTATTTCATAGTTCTTCCTCAAACCAGAGAGTTGTAACTATCCTCTTTCTCTTCTTGATATTGGTCTTTCGATTCTGCTCTCTTCGCAGATCTTCTTGCTCCTATTCTTCCTCTGCCCAAGAATTACCTGTTTCTTGCCTTCCTCAACAAGGTTGTGTGGGTATGAATCCCCAGCTCGTGTTCGGGTCATGAATTCTTGCAGATGGGTAATCTTCCTTATATGCTCATTAAATCTTGAGGAGGACTCTTCCAGCTACCACTCTAATTGGTAATTCATTTCTGGGTCAGAGAATTGTTCTGGGTCTGAGCCATTAATTCCAGTAAGTTACTAGTTTGGTGGGGGGGGTCATCTCAACCATTTATGGTTCCCCTCACCATCCCTCTCATAAAATCCATGGTCTATCTTGGAAAACCCCACTTTCAACAGCTATGCAACACTTATCCATTTTCTATTACTAACAGAAAATACATACATTTTCCTTTTATACAAAAGTTTCATCAAATCAAACATCCACGCATATCTGATCTGCCATAGTCTCTTCGCCAGTTATAGTTATATTTACAAACTTGGGTAAACAGGGGTATTACAATCCTTTCGTCCTCGATGTTCTATATGTCGATGTGCTTTGTATGTACATAAGTAAATAAAAATGGATATGCATGTTTCATGACATCCTCCATTTCCCATGTAGCCTCATCTGGGCCAATTTTTTTCCACTGTGCCTTGACATGTTCAATGGTTCTATTTCTGAGTGGGGTTTCCTTCCTTTCTATTATGCGTTGAGGTTCTGGAAGGAATTCTCCCTTTGGTTCCGCCTGCATCACAAACCAGTCAATAATATGATTAGAATCATGTGCATATTTCTTTAATAACGAAACATGGAAAACATCATGTGCCTTAATTATGGGAGGGAGTGCTAGCCTATAGGCTATAGGTCCCACTCTATCCAAAATTTCAAAGGGTCCACAATACCGAGGTGCCATCTTGTCACAATATCCCATCCTTAAGGAGCTTTTCCTGGGTCTAACTCGAGGATACACATGATCTCCTATTTTGAACTCTCTAGGAATCCTCTTTCTGTCTACATAGATTTCTATCTATCTTGAGCTATTTTCATATTTTGATTTATATGAATTATTTGTTGTTCCATTTCTTTCAAGATGTCTGGCCCAATTGTAATTCTATATACTGGATTATCCCGGCTGATTGGAATCTTGCACTGTCTAACATAGAGGGATTCAAAGGGGCTCATCTTCAATGACTCTTGATAGCCATTGTTGTAGGCAAACTCTACCAGTGGCAGGTAGTCTTCCCACTTATTAGGTTGATGCATTACATGCATCCTTGACATATCCTCTAATACTTGGTTTTCCCTCTCTATCTATCCATCAGTTTGAGGGTGATAGGTTTTGCTAAACAACAATTTAGTCTCAAAACCAGCCATTAAATATTTCCAAAAGCTTGAAGTAAATTTTGTATCTCTATCACATATGATCTCCTTAGGCATGTCGTGCAACCGAAATATTTCTTTCATGAAGATACTGGCAATATCTATTGCCTTGCAAGTTGAATTGACAGGAACGAAGTGAGCATATTTGCTCAATTTTTCCATCACTACAACATGCATTACCCTTGATTCCTCGATCTACTCCTCACTACACTTTGTTTCAGTGAGTTAATTGAAGACTGGTTGACTAGTTAACTCAGCTAGGTGGCAGTTCACTCCCGTAACTGCGTGAGAGACTAGACTAGGTGGCAATTTACTCCTGTAACTATTGTTGTGTATCCAAATCACTCTAGACCACCACTATGGTGCATTAGTTACTGATGTATCCTATATCTATTGTAAATTATTCACTCTTTGAGTGTGGATTACGATTAATGAGAATTCTTCCATTCTTTCTCTCTTGCCTCTTCTTTCTCAATTTCTCTCTGCAAATGTGTGTGGTATTTTCTATTTAGATCTATTATGTGCAGGTTCAACACATTTACATGGTATCAGAGCCGATGGACTGCTAAGCAAAATCTACACCAAATTATTTTTTTCAGGTACTAAAGATTGAAGAACGCAAAAAAGATAGATTATTCGTCGGCAATACTTCTCATGCCTCATAACTATTTGGAGTGGAAGCCAAAAATTATGCTTCTTCTCAGATGCAGAGGCTTGTACCAAATAACTATGGCAATGGAAGTAGCGCATGATTTTGCCGATGAGAAAAATGATTTTCTCAATAAACAAGATATGGCCATAGGATGCATTTTTTGGTTTATTTCTCCTGAAATTCTCCATAAAGTATATGATGACTCACAAAAATAAAATCTAAATGAATTATGGACCAGATTGGAGGTTCTATTCAGGAATAAATAATATTGTGAATATTTCATGCAAGATGTTGAACAGATAGAGCCAAAAGAGAAGCCATCATAAGATCAAACATTTTATTCTGAAGAGTCTTCTACACAAGTATTTGCACAAGTTTGTATTCCATTAATTGAATATGATGTCTACTCCATTTCAGATTTGTTTTCTAAATTTCATGTCGAATATATATGACATGCATCTCATGGGTCACATGCAAACACTTTTCCATGCACAATGCATGTGTCTCAGGAGACAAAAAGGGATCCGCGCACATCAAACTCAAATATGATATTTTCTGAGAAAAATTTGCAGAAACAAATTGGATATTTGAATTCCTCTCGGGAAAATATCCAATTTCAAAAAAAAAAATCGTCCAAAATGGAGTGCAGGAAGTGAAGTTATTATCATTTTAAAATCAACAAAATTTCTGCGTTTTTCCGGAAATGGCTGCACGATTTCAACGTTTCATCCAAAATTTATTTGGATCTTCTTCATTACAAGAAGAGAAACTGGATATGTGTGGAAATATCAATGGTTCATCTACTTCATCATATCCATGCAGACATCTACATATTCAAAAAAATCTTCAACGAGTACAAACTTGCACGGTTGTGAGGTCTTCTTGGAGTGAAGGACATGGTTGCTTAGCAACTACTTTTTGTTCCTTCTCATTTTTTTTTTTTTTATGCATTGTGATTTGGGGGGGTCTTTTCCCATGAGGTTTTCCCTCTTTCCTCATTTATTTAATTGTATCTTTTGTATTTGGGTACCTAACATGGCCTCGTTGCCGAGACCCATTCTTTATTTTCACCATAGTAATGTTCAGGGTGGGTGTTGGAGTTACTTCACACACACCTAGGATTTATTTTTTCTAAGGTCCTAAGGTTTTTCCTATGTTTATTAGTCATTATTCAGTCTCCTAAAGTTTAGGGGATAATATTCCACCTGGAGAATATTCTCTTTAGTTGACACTTAAGTTTGACTAGTTGAGTTGAGTCTAGATGTTGCATTAGTTTTGTCACCATGCAATATTGGGATCATCACCATGCTAATGAATTGGGATCATCAACATGCATTACCCTTGATTCCTTGATCTACTCCTAACTACACTGTGTTTCATTTAGTTTACTGAAGACTGGTTGACTAGTTAACTCAACTAGGTGGCAGTTCACTCCCATAACTGCCTAAGAGACTAAACTAGGTGGCAGTTTACTCCCGTAACTGTTGGTGTGTGTCCAGATCACTCTAGAACACCACTATGGAACATTGGTTACTCATGTATCCTATATCTATTGTAAATTATTCACTCTTTGAGTGTGGATTATGGTTAATGAGAATTCTTCCATTATTTCTCTCTTGCCTCTTCTTTCTCAATTTCTCTCTGCAAATGTGTGTGGTATTTTCTAGCTAGATCTATTATGTGCATGTTCAACACATTTACAATCAGTTATGTCCTTCTTCAGTCTCAGCCAATAAAATAGTTTCCTAGTGGTTGTGATCATCTTCTGATAACTAGGATGACCAATATATGGCCTTTTGTGTAGTTCATCCATCATGAACCTCTTCAAGTCGTCACAATTCGGAATATATAACCTACCTTTGTAATTTAGCATGCCATAATTCAACAATTGATATCCTTCATACTTCATCCATGTGGGATCTTGTTCTAAGTACGATTTTACAGTCTCAAAAAATGAATTTGTTTCTTGTGCACTCTTGACTATCTCCCTGACATATGTTTCACAGATGCTTACCACTGCCAGGTGAATCATTTTCACACTTCTGCTAAGGGAATCAACCACCCCATTTTATTTTCCTTTGATATGTTTTATTTCAAAAAAAAACTCACTAAGGAGAGCCATCCATCCAGCTTGTCTAGTATTAAGTTTTGGTTGATCAAACATGTACATCAACCTACAATGATCTGTCATTAGCACAAATATTCTACCCATGAGGTAATGCCTCCACATTTTTAAAGCATGCACTATGGCAGCCAATTCTAGATCATGGATCACATAATTTATTTCATGCTTATTCAATTTTCTAGATTCATAGAAAATTACATGTTCTTCTTGCATAAGGACTCATTTGATTCCTTCCTTGTAGGCATCTATACACAAAAGTAACTCTTGTTTGGATCTACAATATTCAACACAAGTGCATTGGTTAGAAGGCATTTCAGTTCTTGAAATCTCTCTTCACATTCTGATGTCCAAAGGAATTTAACTCCCTTTTTCTGAAGGGAAGTGATTGGGCAACCAATCTTGGAAAATCCTTTTATGAACCTCCTATAGTATCTTGCTAGGCCCATAAAGGATCTGATATTAGATACATCCTTTGGGGTAGGCCAATCCATAATGGCTTTGATCTTGTTAGGATCAACTGCCACCCCTTCTTTAGAAAGCCTAAGTAATGGACTTGTTTCTGGAAAAAGTCACACTTACTAAACTTAGCACAGAGTTGATGTTCTCTTAGTACTTGAAGCACTAACTTGAGATTTCCGTCGAATTCTTGTGGCAGATCATCCTTAGTGAGTGCGCAGATCTGGGGTTGTCTCGGTGCTTATATCTCCTACTTTGTTCAACTCTTGGCTTGCGGTTCCCCTCTCTAGTTTCTTTGGTTTGTTCAAGGTTTGATGTATGCTCAAATCTAGCTCCTATTGGTCGTTGTCGATGGTTTTTCTCTCCTTTATGGCAAGGGTTGTACCAGAGCTTTGAGGTCCTTTCCTTGTGTGTGCGGTGATTAGTGGAAATTTGAGGTTCTTTGAGAGGGCGTGCAGCTTCTGGTCTCCTATTTTTTGTTGAGGTTTTCATTGATGTTGCAACTATCTGGTTATGTTGTTGTGAGGGTTTCATACCACTCTGACCTAGTCAATCTAGCCACCAGGGTTTGTTGGGATTTATTTTTTGTGGTTATTTCTGTGGCGGGACTTCTTGACCCGGATTTTCCAACCTATTTGGGGTTTCTTCCCAGTTTATGTATTTATATTTTCTTTGTGGCTTATCAGCCAGCTTTTGTGTCCCTTTTGGGACTTTCTACCCAAGTTTGGGTCGTGCTTAAGGCACCTATAAAATTTAATTTGGTTCTCTTCGGATGAATGGAATTACGCCTTTTTCTATGGAAAAAAAAAGCACTAACCTGAGATGTTCTTCATGCTCTTCCCTATTCTTATAATAGATTAGGATATCATCAATGAAAACCAATACAAATCTGTCTGAGAATTTACTGAGTACACTATTCATTAAGCACATAAAAGTGGTTGGTGCATTGGTTGGCCCAAATGGCACCACCACAAATTCATAGTGACCATATCTTGTCCTAAAGGATGTTTTGTGGATGTCTTCATCCTTAATTCGGACCTGATGGTATCCAGACCTCAAGTCAATCTTCGAGAAAAGTGTAGCACCCCTTAATTGGTCGAATAAGTCATCGATCCTTGGCAAGGGATACTTATTATTTATGGTCATCTTATTGAGTTTCCTATAATCTATGCACAACCTAAGTGTGCCATCCTTCTTTTTCACAAACAAGGTTGGTGCTCCCCATGGAGACACACTAGGCCGAATGTAGCCTTTGTCCATAATTTCCCTTAACTGTAGCTTGGGCTCAACCAACTCTGGTGTACTCATTATATAGTATGTTCTAGAAACTCGCACCGCTCCTGGTGCAAGTTCTATTGAAAAGTCAATATCTCTTCTTGGAGGTAGACCTGGTAACTCTTCTGGAAACACATATCTATACTCTCTTAATATGGGGTGGTCCTCTAGGCTTGGTTTTTCATCCTCAACGGATTCCAACACTTGTATTGCATACAAAGGACATCATTTTCTACAATACTTATTCACTTGAAGGGATGATATTTGTCTCGCTGAGATAGGCTTTTGAATCCCTTGTAGGGTTACCTTTCTCCCTCCTTCATTGTCACACTCCAAAGTTTTATTGTGACAGTCCAACTTGGTTTTATGGGCAGCCAACCATTCCATGCCAATCAGCAAGTCATAAGATCCTAAAGGGAGTATGTTTAGGGTCTCTTGGGTGGGTAATCCACTCATAACAAATTGGCATGATGGTATGACCTCTGTTACTTTTCTTTTGGTTCCAGTGGCTAGTTGTACCAACCATGATTTAACATGTTTAACTTGTTGCAATTTACATTTCTCAACAGTTTGAGGGGCAACATAACTCAAATTAGAACCAGGGTCAATTAAAATGGAAACTAGATGGTTGGCAATCATACCTAGCATGTCCACCACTGAAGCTTGGTGGTCGACTTGTTTGTTATCCAAGGTTGCATAAATCTGTGGCATGCTCCTAGCCACATCATTGACTATGGTAGCCTCTCAGATGTTGTAGACCCTCCTATTGTTTTGTTTCCTATATGACACTCTCTCAGCAGATGTTCTTCTCCACAGCCCCAACATTTCAAGGGTTCTCTCTTTGTGTTATCATCCTTACCTGGGGATTCTCCAAAGGGTTTATTTCCAGTCTAAGAACCCTTCCCATAGTTCTTAAATATTGAGGGTTAAACCCCTTCTTCTTGAATCCTGAAGTACTTTTCTTCTTCCAGTCCTCTTGAGGTTCTGTCTTATTCTTGAATTGCTCACAGCAATACCTTGCCTTCTGGATAGTGTCTTCTAAGGTATTTGGATCATCAAATTCAATATTGTCCCAGAAGGTCTGAGATAGTCCACTAATAAATCGTTTCATCTTTACCTTTTCATCTTTGATGTAGGGCACATACCTTATCAGCTCAAGGAATTTATTGATATATTCCTCTATGGTGAGCTGCCCCAACTTGAGTTCATAGAACTCCTTGTTTTACACATCAAATTTCCACACCTAGGTACCTCACCCTAAGTGTCGTAAAAGTATCATATGCACCTTGATAAGTGTCGCATACACCTCGACACCATGAAATAAGATATGTCACAATCCCTAGTCAATGTGGAGGAGAAATGTATTATATGAAGGTCAAAATACTATGTGCACATGAATTATTATTAATATTCATAAAAAAGAAATTAATTTAGTGTGAGAATCCACCTCACATTTGGTTTCCTATTTTTTAGGGGAGGTTGAGGATCTCATGGATGGTTGAAATATTTCCTCCTTAAAATCCTTGAGAGGTATTTCCTCCCTAAAATCCTTAAGAGATATTTTCTCCCTAAATATCTTGGTGATTCCATTTTAGTGGATCTGATGAGTGATCCTCTCCATGGTGGTTAAGCCTCCAAATCCTATATAATGAGGGCTTTCCATGGAGAAGGAAGAAAGAGGTAGATAAGAGGTATCAAACTTACGATCTTGGGAGGAAGATTTTGGGTATCAAACTTATGATGTTGGGAACATCGTGCAAAGGTTGGACAAGGAGGACTTGGAGAGGCTGTTGCAACTACATATACAGATTGTAAGTGTATTTTTAATGTTTTCATTAATATATGCTTGGCCTATTTCCTTCTAGTTTATGTATCTTTACATATGCTTGTCTACTATAGATGAATTTGTTTAATCTAGTATGCTATAGTAGGATTTTCCTTGTGTCTCTTTGTTGTCTGTGGTTTGCAGGTATCAAGTTGTGCGAACGAGTTTGGAGATCAAGCTCAAATTGGAGCAGTGAGGACAAACACTAGAAATAGGTGCATCACACCCTTTCTCCCTCTCTCTCTCTCTTCAGCTAGTTAATCAAATCTCAAAGGGATGTTAGTGTCCATTTGCATCTTTTTGTCTCGGTATTAGGGATCTAGAATCCGAGGGAAGATCAACATGTCCGCAGGGGGATTTTTCTGTAACAAAAATTGGCGACTCCACTGGGGAAGGACATTGATTTGTCTTTCCTTGGATCGTCTCTGCCTTTTTCCCACTTTTAGATCAATTTTTATTGTTTATTCCTGGTCTATTTTCTTTCTCCCCTCTTCATTGACAAATTCACAAAATTCTGGGAATTATGGGTGAAATTTTTTGAGTTTTTGGGAAGGGTAGTGCTCCCCTGGAGTGTATATCAGAGAATTAATCTGTAATCAATGTTCCCCTATAGTGTATATCAGATCGCTACAATGCTCTGTACCCTTGAAAACATGAGCGTTGATCTCCTTTTCTGGTGATTTATGCACTTTTCTACTCAGTTTTTCCCAGTCTATCTTGCAGATATTCTTGCCCAGAGTCTGTACTTTGGATTGTGGCTTTGTTTGGGTTGAATATTTGGTACTTATCACTTCTTTTTTTGTCTTGTTTGAGCTTGCAACCTTTTTCAAATTGTGAGATTGATTCGCCTTGTTTTTCTTGGTCTAGTTTGAATCTTGCGAAGTTTCTGGTTATCTGATTGATTGAAAAGGTATACAAAGGTTTGTTGGTATTAAGTTACTTTTCAAATCTTTCCTTTTTGAATGATTTGAGACTTTATGATTACCACAACCTAGCTTGGATTGCTCTTTCTTGATGCTTTTTTTGTCAAGACATTTGAGTGACTCCTCTTTCTCCCTTTCAATTTTTTGATTCTTCTATGAACTTTCTTGTATTCCTTGAATGCTTGTCGATTGTCGAGTCCTTGATTGAGTGATTTATCATACTTATTTCTTTCAATTCTCATTATCATGTGAATGCATGCTTTGTTTGAAATCCTTTTTTCTTCGTGTCTTTTATATTTGCATTCAACTCTTTCATTTTGATTGAAAGTAATGGAGTGTTAAAGGATTCACTTTTGCTTTCGTTATATATTAGAATCAAACAAAGAAGATAGTTTCATTCTTTCTTTTGGGTAATGTAGATAACTAGGTTATATTTAGAAGATTACATTTGGGAATTGGGTGTTTTTGTTGAAGAAAGTTGAATCTCTTCTCTATCCTGTATGTAGGATTCATTGAAGAAAAAGATTGCATCTCATTTTTCTGCATTCTTTTGGAGTCGAGTCTACAACATCATAGTTTCACTTTCGCACCCTTGAGTAAACAACAACCCTAAAATGAAGCACTTATTCAATTGATTAGATACTTTTATATTTTCTGGTAGTGAACCTACATCAGCAAGTGTAGGGATTTGGAATAGGTTGTGAGGATAACTTTCCAAATCCATCATACAAACATAGAATCTTGTGCTAGGGAGCGGTAAATCCAATTGTTCGTATAAGCATAGCTAGGATCCCCCTCTCACACAGGGGTTATGCACGAGGTCACGTTCGAGAGAGAAATGAAGGTTATCCCTCCGAGGCTTAACCGTTCGTAGTAGTCAGATCGTATATTGGGGGTTCTTCTTGAGGTTGAAATGTCTTCATTTGGTCTCAGAGCTTCGTGGGTTCTGAATTCATTCGAGGTCCTCTGGAGTTTTACTGGTCCACTTGTCCTCAGTTCTCTTGAAGGATTTCGGACTTGATATCCTGCCCATACGTTCAGACTCAACTGTCAACTATACCCACCCAAAGGCTGGCTATCAATTGGTGTCTTTAGTATCCATAATCTTTAGTGTCCTTAAACGAGGTGACGGTGAAGGGAAGTCTTTGTTGTACCTGGGTCAGACGTTGGTCAAACTCACTCGAGCTCGTTGGAGGGTACACCCATGGGTAAAAACGTGTGGGAACTTGCACCAAGGCGTAAGTTCGTTACGAAGATCACCAACGTAACTGATCCACCTGCTCTATCCTGGCCCCTTCCTATATTGATCTCACGATGTTGGATTTCATCACCAACTAGTGGTTTCATTTTGGGAAGGTTTGTTTGATTGTTTGCTTCTTAGATTTGTACCATGTGCTATTTTTTTTCCTTAGTGGAATTTAGGTCGAGTCAGTGTTAATGGCGTCAACTCCTGGGAGTACCAACAAAGGAACCCATTTTCTCGAGGAACCTTTTTCCTTTCCTTATTTTGGAAACATTGGTCCTCCATGCATTGCCACACTGAGTCTTTTGTGACTCACAATCAGATTACCGGTTTGGTTGTTCCCCACTCCAGTGATCTCAAATCTTCCCAGTTGTTCGGATGCACCTAATTCTTCAAAAGTAAGCACACCACCCACACATCAACCTCATGTTGACCTTTCTCCTTCTTCACCTGTCAGGTCTCCTTCCCTTTCTCCTTCTTCTCCTAGTAAAATATCTAAAGCGAGTAGCCAGGTTGATAAGAAGAAGAAGAAACTGAAAGAGAAGACGAAGAAGAACCAGAAATGGACCAAGCCTCCAACCACATCAGATCATGTTGGATCCAAGAAAAAGCTACGGTTAATCATATTAGGATTTTTGATAAAGTCGACAAGTCTAAAACGAAGAATCCTAAACCCAAATTCCCTTGCAGGATTTGTAAAGGTAACCACTTTCTGAGGGATTTCCCTGGTCTCCCCAAGGTCTTAGAAATGTGGTCTTCCATGTCATCAGCCCCTGTAAGACATGCTAGTGACACTCTGCTAGCTAGTGACATTAAGGTTGGCAAGAAGAATAGAACTGTCAAATTTTCTTGCTTGTTATGTGAAGGTGATCATTACTCTCACCTTTGCCCTTGTATGGACGAGGCTTATTATCTTTTGGAAAAGATTCAACTTCCAACTAGCTATCGTAATATTTCTTCCAAACTGTCATTAGTTGATGGACTGGTCAATCTGGTTCAATCCCCGGTCAGTTCAGTTGATCAGGGGGTCAATCTAGTTTCATCCTCCGTTGAACCACTAACTCGAGTGGTTGATCTAGTTATGTCATCAGTCAGCCCCACTCTTCATCTAAAGAGTGAAACCAAAGTGGTCGATCCAGTTATGTCATCGATTGATCCCACTCCTCCCTTGAGGAGTGCCAAAGTGGTCGATCCAGTTATGTCATCGTTTGATCCCACTCTTCATATAAAGAGTGTCAAATTGGTCGATCTAGTTCCGTCATTGGTCAATCCCACTCCTCCCTTGAAGAGTGCAACCAAAGTGGTTGATACGGTTCTGTTGTCGGTCAATCCCACTCCTCCCTTGAAGAGTGCAACCAAAGTGGTCGATCTGATTCCATCGTCAGTCGATCCCACTCCTCATTCAAAGAGTGAGGATGTCACTCTGGTCTACCTTGTTAATACTGATTCACCCAAACAAGGGGGAACTCCGCCTATCCTGATGACACCCCCTTCGAGCAATCAAATGATTTCTATTAATTGGAATCATTTGACAGAACCTTGTCTTCCTTCTTATGTGCCTTTCCAAATCATCGTGTAGGTTTGTGATAGAAATATTCCTAACACTATAATAGACGAAGGTTCTTCTGTTAGCATCTTATCCATGAATGCTTGGCAAGATTTTGGTTCCCCGCAGCTTGCGCCTGTGACTCAAAATATGTTGACTTTTGACAAAAGAGTTAGTCAACATTTAGGGATCCTTCCTCGGTTTCCAGTTACTTTGGGAGGAAAAATGGTCTACATCGATGTGATGGTAGTTCACGACCCCTTGGACTTTAACCTGCTCCTTGGGCGAGACTATGTCTACGTTATGAGATCTTTTCTGTCCACTCTCTTTTGAGTAATATGTTTCCCTCACAACGGAAACATAGTAACGATCAACAAGATTTCATTCATTGACCCTCATTTGATGGTCAACCATCTACCTTCCATAACTGGTGCATACATGCCAGTGATGTCTGCCCCGTCGCGAGTCAATTATGTAACGAACTACCACATGTGTTCAACCTCGCACGAGAGGGAATATCTCCCTTCTCTTGACTTAGATCCGGTAGTTGACATGGTTATTTCCTCAATAGGGCTATTAGAGCTAGATCTCCCTACATTTATCGAGGTCGTTGGCATGTGTTGCTTCTAGAGTGTTTTTTTTTCCATCTAGTAAAGATCTCTTGGAATCCATGATTGACGTTTTTCCCTTGACATGTATTCCTTATAGAGCATTGTCCTCTTTGAAGCCATAATCAAGAAGAGGTTACGAGCATATTTTTTCTCTCTGTAGCAAGCTCATTAAAAAATGAAATAGAAATCTGGGGATTGAACTTGGAGCCATGAGCATAGTTTTTCTTTTTTGTGGCAAGCTCGTTAAAAAATGAAACAGAGGTCCTCAGCATAGTCATTTTCATGTGTCAAGCTCGTTAAAAAATGAAACAGTCACCTCTCCTAACAAGTCAAGTCTTTAGATAGATCTCATAGATGTTGAGTCAAGTCTTTCGTTAGGTCTCGTATTTGAACCTTCATTTCATCCACACTTATCCTTTTTCTCCATCTAGTACAAAAATTCGTGACAACCTCAAAGTCGACAAATGAAATGAAGCTTAGGGGGGCATGTCTCCAACCTTTGATTATCATTATGGAGTTAAGTTGCTAGATTTTCAAGCTAGGGGTAGAGTACCAACCATCCATGGGTATCCCTACCTTTGTAAATTACATTGGGAATTTTCAAGCATAAATTTAATTTTGTTTCAAGCTTATGTAAAAATGAAACCAATAATGACCTTAGTCTTTTTTCTTTCTCATGCTCATAAATACATGAGAATGTAACTGAGTATACTTATATCATTTTTTCGGACTCGTAAAGGTTATACGAAAAAGGAACCCCCTAGAGTCTCCTTTAAGCTCTTTTCAGACTCTCTAAACATGAAAAGATTGTCGAGTGATCTTGCTTCCTTTCACACTCATTAAAAGGTTTAAAATGACGTATTTCGAGTGGTAGTTTATCGCTTTTTCAGCCTCGCGAGACTAAAATGAAGAAAAAGTACAACCATGGAGTCACCTTTAATTTATTTTCAAACTTTCTAAACATGAAAAACCACTGAGTTTTCCTTTTCTGGACTCGCTAAACTACACATTGAAGGGCCCATATGGGGATGAACCCTTACTACTTCCTTTTCGTTAAAAAAAAGAAGATGAACTGACTGAAGGTGAGTTATATCGAGCATGTGTTACCCTCCTCGAGCTCGTTAAATTAAAAAGAGGTACTCATCTATATGGGTGGGGGAAAAATTGAAGGAAGTGGGTCGAGTTTTTGAGAATCCTTTATGGAAGCTATTGTCACCCTTGAACATGGCACATGTTTGCGTCTCGTCTTACAGTTGGGTAATCTGATTGTCCTTGAGTCATACCAATTCCATGTGTCATCGTACTTTTTTGTCCAGTCGAAGAGTGCTCTTATTGTCGTCACATTACATTTTTGGTACTCGTCGAGTCAATACTTCCAAGTTAGTTGTTGTACCTCATCATGTTCAATGGAAGTTTCACCTCAAACCATCCATCTGTAGTATTTCCAGTTTCCATTTCCTATGTCAGTCCATACTCATTCGATTCACCATTTTACATCACTTTCCTATGTCAGTGTCGTGTCAATGATGGGGAATACATCAAGGCCCTACTTTGACAAGTCTGTTCCTGTCGACTTCAACACATCATCCGGGAATTAGACTTAGAAACCAATTAGTACATTGGGACCTACATGCCTCAATGGCAAGCCTCCTCGCCTCCGACAGTAGGTTTACATCATTGACCTCTGATCGGATGATTCCATGAATGTTCGACTTCAACTCATTTATTCACATTCGTTGGATTGTACTAGGGTACCTTAGGAGTCATTGACATTATTGGTGATTTCCCTCGCACTTGTTAATGGTTTACCTCAATGATTGGTCATCAAGTGGTTTCTACCATGTTCAACATCAAATCATCTATTCACATGGCTAGATTTGTACCACATCGGGATTGGGATGGAGACCCTGGGTTGAGCATTCACTGTGTTATATGCTTTTCCTAGGCTGTGAAGGAGATCATTTGAGCATGATGTTATATAGATTGTTACATAGATCCACATTGTATTGGTTTGTGGCTATGTTTTATCATCTCGCACTGTGTATTTCTCGTGGCTATAATCAGTTCATGTCATGGAGGTATGGATCGACATTGTATCTTTTGTGGCCATATCCTTGGTCAATATTTTTCATGGATCCGTAGTGTATTGGTCAGTGGATGTGCTTTGAGTCATCTCGTATTCCGAGCATATGTATGTATGCCATGGAAATGGAACATATATTAATATTGTTTGATGGTTGTTTGCAACTTCTTCCACATTCTCCAATTCCACGCCCTTGCATTGAAGAATTTGTAAAGTGTTTCAGCCATCATTTTATCTTCTAATCTCACACTTTAGGGGGCATATTATTACACATAAAATTTCCACACCTAGGTACCTCACCCTAAGTGTCGCAAGTGTCGCAAAAGTGTCATATGCACCTTGCTAAGTGTCGCATACACCTCGACACCATGAAATAACATATGTCACAATCCTTAGTCAATTTGGAGGAGAAATATATTATATTAATGTCAAAATACTATGTGCACGTGAATTATTATTAATATTCATGAAAAGGAAATTATGTTAGTGTGAGAATTCACCTCACATTTGGTTTCTTATTTTTTAGGAGAGGTTGAGGATCTCATGGATGGTTGAAATATTTCCTCCTTAAAATTCTTGAGAGATATTTCCTTCCTAAAATCCTTAAGAGATATTTTCTCCCTTAATATCTTGGAGATCCCATTTTAGTGGATCTGGTGAGTGATTCTCTCCATGGTCGTTAAGCATCCAAATCCTATATAATGAGGGCTTTCCATGGAGAAGGAAGAAAGAGGCGGATTAGAGGTATCAAACTTATGATCTTGGGAGGAATCTTTTGGGTATCAAACTTATGGTCTTGGGAGCATTGTGCAAGAGCTATATGAGGAGGACTTGGAGAGGTTGTTGCAACTGCATCTACATATTGTAAGTGTCTTTTTAATGTTCTTGTTAATATATGCTTGGCCTATTTTCTTCTATTTTATGTATATTTACATATGCTTGTCTACTACAGATGAATTTGTTTAATCTAGTATGCTAGAGTAGGAGTTTCCTTGTGTCTCTTTGTTGTCCATGGTTTGCAGGTATAAAGATGTGAAAACGATTTTGGAGATCAAACTCAAATTGGAGCAACGACGACAAATACCTGAAATAGGTGCATCACACCCTTTCTCCATCTCTCTTTTCATATAGTTAAGCAAATCTCAAAGGGATGTTAGTGTCCATTTGCATCTTTCTGTCTCGGTATTAGGGGTATAGAATCTGAGGGAAGATCCACCTTGTATCTTTGGTGGCCATATCCTTAGTCAATATTTTTCATGGATCCATAGTGTATTGGTCGACGACCATGCTTTGAGTCATCTCGTATTCTGAGCATAGGTATGCTTGCCCTGGAAATGGAACATATATTAATATTGTTTGATGGTTGTTTGCAGCTTATTATAGGTTCTCCAACTCCATGCCCTTGCATAGAAGAATTTGTAAAGTGTTTCAACCATCATTTTCTCTTATGACCTCACACTTTAGGGGGCATACTGTTACACATCAAATTTCCACAACTAGGTACCTCACCCTAAGTGTCACAAGTGTCGTAAAAGTGTCATATGCACCTTTCTAAGTGTCGCATACAGCTTGACACCATGAAATAACATATGTCACAATCCCTAGTCAATGTGGAGGAGAAATATATTATATGAAGGTCAAAATACTATGTGCACATGAATTATTATTAATATTCATGAAAAGGAAATTAATTTAGTGTGAGAATCCACCT
>ML785046.1:28941-40579 GCA_009831015.1 Picea engelmannii | reverse complement strand
TATTTCCTCCCTAAAATCCTTAAGAGATATTTTCTCCCTAAATATCTTGGAGATCCCATTTTAGTGGATCTGATGAGTGATCCTCTCCATGGTGGTTAAGCCTCCAAATCCTATATAATGAGGGATTTCCATGGAGAAGGAAGAAAGAGATAGATTAGAGGTATCAAACTTATGATCTTGGGAGGAAGATTTTGGGTATCAAAATTTTGATCTTGGGAGCATCATGCAAGGGCTGGGCAAGGAGGACTTGGAGAGGTTGCTACAACTACATCTACAGATTGTAAGTCTGTTGGCACAGGGGCAGACCCAGGGTTCAACGCTTCAAAAATACACCAGCAAAACCCTAACTACTGGCCCTTTCAGCAACACCTGTGAAGGAGATGAAGTCTCACCCAAGGTAGAGGCAGGGGGGTTGCAGGACTCAAGTGTCTACAACCTAGCTGGGACACAGATATGTGATTACAACACTTAGCAGATTAAACCTATTCTATTTGCATCACAGATTAAACCTACTTGTAGATCGACGTAGTAGTAATCAATATCAAACGCATCTAATTATTTAGCACATAACATCAGATCAGATCTAGCATTTATTCATAAATCAAGCACCAAACATCAATGAATATACCTATCACACATCAAGAATAGTGCACTAAGAAAATAGATACATAAACATCATGAAAAATATTGAACAAAGAACAATAACATAGGATATACGTGGTTCACCCCGGTGTGGGGCTACGTCCACCAACTCTTCTTCTTTATTATTAGTCTCCTCCAATCTTCTTACAGGCACAAAGTCACAAAGCCAACTTCGCACGGGACAGGTGATCTGTGCACAGTGCACTAGATCTACCTTCCTCAAACTCAGATCCAGGCACAAATCCTTACATAGTCAGTCTGCATAGAGCCACTTACAATCACTTTCACTTAGCTCTACAAGTCTCGATACGCTCTAGTCATGCACTAAGCACATGACCTCAAAAACTGACTTTTACTTACATCACCTAGCTACTTATTTATACATTACAAAAACGGCCTAAACATGGGTAAGACCCATGGGCCGACATCCCATACCCATTACATAAACCCTAAAAGCCAAAAAAGCCCGCAAAATGGGTGGGATTCCACAATCTTCGCTTCCCCTGGGTGCTCCATCTTTGACCAGCTTGTCGAAGTCCCAAAAATGGTCAAACACGACCAACGTTTCCTCAAAACCTGGTCAAGGGCCAACATGCCCCCAACACTCACCTGTGACTCATCCTGAGTCACTATGATCTGGGAAACCGTGCTTCAAAGGCCTCGAGCTTAGCTTGAGCTGCCTCAACTTGTTGCTTCGCCAGAGCCTTCTACTCGACGAACTCCTGGATTACTTGCTCGGTGACACACCCTTCTAGGTGTTGTTCTACTGTTGTGACCACTTGTTCCAACTGTGAGCCTTGTCCCTCGATCTATTCAAAAAGTGTGCAGGCTTTGTCCTGCACTAGCTGGAGTCTCTATGTCACCTCGATAACTTGGCTCTGGATGGCAATGACCTCTTGTTGAACTGTGCACTGCTCATACGACCTTTTCATCTTCTCCATAGTTGTAAGCATCTTCAGTTGCGCTTGCACAGTCGACGCCTGTTGCTTCACCTTCTAGAGTTGTGCCTCCAATCTCCTTAGATCTGGGTCTTTTGCAAGGCGCTCATAGGTCTGTGCACTTCAGTCACTTAGTTTCTTGCATTCTGAGGCCAACGCCCTGATTCTTTTTACCGCGATCCTGGAAATTTCCTCCCTCTGATCTCGCACTTCTTGCGGAGTGCTCGGTACTGCTTTAATTTCTAACTCTGCTACTCGTGCTTGAAGTTGTTGAATGGCCTCAGCGAGCTTTTCCAATTGACTCTCAGTTGTCTCTTCTTCCATCTGTGCTAGGCCCGACACAGAGAGAAGCACTTTATTCACAGCCTCTCTGACTGCAATCTTCTTTGCAAGCAGTTTGTCATTCTCTTTCTATATCTACTCTTTTTCCTCTTCGAACTTCACCCGAAGGTCATCTTTCTCTTGTTGTGCAACCCGAAGTTTCTCTAAGGCCTCCTCCTTTTCTTACCTCAAGGACTCTCTGGCCTGCTCCTTTTCTTCATGGACTCGACAAAGTCGAGTCTCTATTGCATCTGCTAATCTGTGTTGTTGGGTGGGATCATCCCCCAATTCTACATTCTCTGTTGAACATGGCGCAGTAGACACTATGTGGCTCGACTGGATAGCTTGTTGGATGTCTTTCAGTTCTTTCTCAATCCTGTCATAGAGTGTTTCTTTCTTCGCTTCATGTCTCTGCAGGATATCCTCTGAGGCATCTTCTATAGCTATGATGATGAGCTGGATATCATCCACTGTAAGCACATTCTGTGACTGAGGTTAAGTGGCTCGGGATTTCTTCCGCGCTGAGGGTTTCTGTGGAGAACCCTTCATTTTATTTGACGTCTAGGCCTCTATAAGGGGATCCTTCGGTAGTGTTACTTCGCCCTCTTCTTGCCTGTCTTCTTCCCCTTCCTCCTCTTGGTTTACTTCGTCGCCTCCTACTCCTACAGGTGAGTCAGACACAATTTCCTTCGATGCGTTATTATTTTCCTCACTGTCTATGTCCTACACTTCCTCCTTTTTCTTCTTTCTCTTTGTGCTGCTTGGCCCGTCATACTTGGTCCAGGTGACTAAAGGGCTTCTGATGATGTTGAGTTCGGAGAGCTCTGTCTGCTCGACTAGTACAAGAAATTCGATGGGCCATTCCTTGGTTATCTCCTCCATGTCTTCATCGGTCAATTTATAGTAGGATTGCAGCTCCTCCTTGCTTTCATCCTTGCACGCGGTGATGTAAATGAAGTGTCTGTCTGTGCGGAACTTCGCTAGTGGCTTGTATGTATGCAAGGTGTTTGGGATCATTCGCGGGAAGGATTCAATGGCACGCTTGAGCTGTAGGTAGTAAGCATGGAACACCGCATTTGATTGCCACTTCTTTGACATTTCACTCGTATACCACAAGGTGGTGAACCTCGCGGCTAATGGATCCAATGGATCGAATTATGGGAATGTCGCTCCCTCTGGCATCTCCCAAGTGACAAATGCAATGACAATCAATAACCATCTGAAGTGAAACTCATAGCCTTGGTCTTGCACTTCACGACAGTCCTTCTCTAACTCATTGACCAGGTAGCTCACCCATTTCCTTTGCATTCCTTTGATGCACTTCCCTGCAAGGTCGACTACAAATCCTGTTACTTGCATAGGACGGTTCTTTCTGATGAGCCCTCCCGCTATCAGCTGACAAGCTAGGTGCACTGCACCATCCTAGATGGAGGCTACCTTGTAGCCTCGCTTCCCTTTCTCCACATCGCCATACGCCTCCTTGATGCGCTGGGCCAAGGAGCGATCTGATGTCTTTCCTAGGTAGAACTAGTGAGGGTTTGGTCCCTACATGCTCAATCTGGTGATCAGGTGGATCAACGTCAGATCCACAGTGATGCGCCTATCCAACCAAAGATAACCTACATGGTAGCGCAACAAGAGGATTTTAACGCATGCATTAACCTCCTTATGTCTGCCGAAGTGGTGGATCTTCATCATGTTTAAGATTGATGATCTCGCAATCTCCTTGATCCACGCTTGGGGGACTATCTTGGGCTTCTTCTCAATCGTCTTCGTCATGTAGTGATGTGGTGCAAGTGTTGGGGCTCAGAAATGTCCTATTTTCATCCATCTTTCCCTTCATCATTCTCCACATTTCATCGCCCCATTAACCTTTCATGATATCATTTCCATAAATATACTTGGGTTTCACCTTAATGTTCTCCACTTTATTCATTTTAGTATTAAAAGTGAATTTGTGATTAAATGTTAGAAAATTGACATGTTTTCATATATATCTCAAAAATGTGTGAGCTTTGTAATGTGTAGGAATATGTGAAGGATTAATTCAAAAGGACTTCTCGAATACTTCCTCGACCATTTCAATATTTGAGGAGATAATTCAAGCCCATTCCAAGGAGAATATCATGGAGATTTGGTTGGAATATCTTATCCAAGATATATGAGAGATATGTGTGAGGATTTGAAGGGATTATATTTTGTAATAATGGGAAATAGGTTGAGAGAAAAGTGGATCTGTAATAATGAGATGGTTATCTTATCTTCAAGTCTCTCATGTATAAAAGAGAGTGCTCTCTCTTCATGAGGATTCAAGTAGAAGAGGAATCAAGATTCAAGAGTTAGATTATGTAATTAGAATTAGAGTAGTCATTAGAATTCGAAAGAGAAAGGGATTCTTAGCTTTGATTCATGGTTTTGGTTTTCATGCTTTCATTATTTTGTTATGAAGATTGATTTGATTATTGAATGTAAGATTGCTTCATTGGTGAGAGCTCTCATATGTTGTTATGCCATTCAACTCTTCACTTGTTGTATCTGCTCTTCCTTCATGTGGTTCTCCATTTCTAAATTAATTTCATTTATGCAATTTCCCATTCCTAGATTAATTCCATTTACGCAACTAGATTAATTCAATTCCAAGTCGTGTGTTAGATTAATGATTATATTTGAGTCGTGTGTTAGATTAATGATTCTATTTCAGTCGTGTGTTAGATTAATGATTCAATTTCAGTTGTAGCTTAAACATTAGATTAGATTAGTCTTGCTTCAATATTGCATATACTTTGTGTGTGCTTCATTAGTTTACGAACCTCGAGTTGACCAATTAGATAGTTGGGCAAGTACTACAACTCAATTAATACAACATTAGTTCGGTCCAATATAAAAACTGTCGTTCCCTTGTCATGATTGTTGTTCCTTTTGTTGTTCATTTGAACGGAACAATTGTCGTTCCTTTTGTTACAGTTGTTGTCCCTTTGCAGGGGTTGCATCTCTGGAGGACGGGTATTGAAAATGGAAGGTAAGAACCTACGTAGGCGACAAGTAAGACGCTTGTGCCAGCGCCTACCTTTGGATGATGCATAGAGGTTATATTTTAGGACATCTTTAGAGCCCAACATTTTGGCATCGTTGTCGAGGAAGCATGATGGATTGAGGTATTAGTTTCTTTTTCATTTAAATTCATGCAAGTGTGATCTAGACATGTTGGTAAGGGGTCATAGAAGCTCGTGAGAGGAGACTCTTCATGTTCTCCCTACCAACTAGGTAGAAGTAATTTCAATTTCTGCAAATTTTAATTTCTGCAAGATTAGTTTCAATTTCTGCAAGTGTGATCTAGACATGTTGGTAAGGGGACATAGAATCCCGTGAGAGGAGACTCTTCATGTTCTCCCTACCAACTAAGTAGAAGTAATTTTGATTTCTGCAAATTTCAATTTGTGCAAGATTAGTTTAAATTTCTGCAAGTGTGATCTACATGCGTTGGTTATAAGGGTCATAGAACTGCTTCAGTGTATATTCCTCACTATCCCTACCAACTATCAGGAACGTTTTAATTTCCGCAACTGTGAAGAGTAATTTTTTTTTATGTTTTAGCAAGAACGTTTTTTTTAAGTTTTTTCATTGTGATTGGGTTGTTGTAAGAATCCTTTTTTCTAACATGATTTAACAATGAATTTAAGCTTGAAACAGCTCACTCATATCCTAGCAAAAGTCGGGGTCTCCTCTTCTCTAGAAGAGGAGATCTTGATAGCAGTCGAAAGCTTATTCACTCCTCTTGAGGCGAATGAAGAATCAACATACGAAGAATCTTGCATGTTTAATGAAGAATCATTAGGCGCGTAAGAGGGCGAGGAGGACAGCGAGGAGCTGCAACATGATCTGAGTAAGACAAATTACACCTACGAAATCTTGATCGAACTCTGGTTTCAAGCAAGTTCTAGCTTAGATTCATTTAGTTTTTCTTTTTCTTTTTTTAATTTACAGTTTCAACTGCTAATTTCACACATTCATACATATTCTCGACAGTCAATTGCTAAATTGAAAGATAACGTTTTTTTATTATTGTTGTGTGCATGGCTACATTGGTTGTTTGATTACACGTAACTTCTCTCTCATTTATAATTAGCATAGTGTAGGTAGAGTTTTATTTTCAAGTTTTTCATTTGCTAGAATAAGTATGCTCTCCTCCGCACTTCGTGCGACCGCGAGGATCAGAAAGAAGCATCACTGATTGATTGATTTCAGGAATATAAATTAATTGACGAAAAGAAAATTTTGCCTAATCTATTTTTCGTCTTCCATTTGCTGGTAAATTTTTAATAAGCTTGCAAAATAAATTTTTATTTTTTATTTTGAAAACATAATAAAAACATAAATAAAATTTGCATATCCTCACACATAAAGCCTGCAAGATAAATTTTTATTTTTTATAATAGAAGTAATGAATGAAAAGTTGTGCATCTTCCATCTGAAAATCAAAGCAATAAAATAGTAAGTAAGTTAATATATATATATATATATATAATGAATAAAAAGGTCTGCAATTTATGCAAGATAAGAGGCAGGTGACACATAATTCTCACGCAATATCCCTCCCAAGATCCAACCTCATTTTTTAAACATCAGCCTGATTTATTTTTGGGTTGAACGCCATGTTTTTCCTCTCACCCCTTATCCTGTAGATGCCTGGAAATAACCCTGCAAACAAACAAAATATCATATGCGCAGAAATCACCGCATAAAGCTCGATCGAATAAACAACTTGCAAGGGAATACTAACCTCCCAGTAATGAAAGTTGTTTACATACAATATTCTTATACGTTGTACCAACAACTGGGAGCAACGCCTTTGCTTCCTCATTCGCCTCAGAAATTTAATTTGGAGATCTTTGTGGGGTTAAATTATATCCGCCAAGTGGGTTGCATTAAATTTTATTGTTTTAGAAAAGATAGAAATCGGTAGAATCCGCTTGTGTATGTACAACATTGAAGATCAAACTTCGATTATCTATTTTAGATCCATATTTAAAGAGATTCTTCTGCCGAAGTAAATCCAATTTGATAAGATTTGCAACAATATTTAACATTGATTGGCGATCTAATTTTCAAAATTGAAAATAATATGTTGGAGTGTATTTCTAACAGAATGCAGAGATCGTGATTGGAAATAGGGTTAAGAGGCTGCCACGATGGACACCAGTGTTTTCAAACACCAAATTGATTGGGACACATTGGATCTGGTACGATCAATGGGCGAAATCCAATTTCAAATATTGCCCAGATCCAATTTTTTTTATCCTCGAAGAATCAGCGCTAGTTCACGCCCATTTAATTTGCTAGCCACGACCATTGTACCAGACATAATAAAAATCTAGTTGTGCTTGCTATTAAAATGGACACGCTTGTTATCTCAAGATTTGTTTGTTTCTATAAAAACTGAGCACCCTTATTAATTACAAATTAATCAATTTCATTACAGCAAGGGCAGCTGAGCTAGCGAGTGTGTATCATGACTTAGTCTGTTGATGGCACAGAGAAAGGTTAAAGAGCCAAAGGTTGACAGTGAACTTAACATGGACATGGAATCTGATAAATCGACTTCCAAATGACAGGAAAGGTCATGTTTTCAAGTTACTCACATCAACTGGGATCATTCTGAAATCTACAAGATCACCAACAAATCGATTGATAAGGTTTGTGGTTTTTGGTGGGAGTATGTTGATGTGTATGGATGTGCGACAATTTAGAGGAAAGGCAGACCCAAAGTACTTATGAAGGCTCGATTGATTGAAACATGGGGTCAATGGAAGAATTTTTCTTATTGTCAAGTATGGAAGAGTAGAGGCATCAGTTGGACCTCCATTTCTTTTCCGTTTGGTGAATCGCCCCACCCCTGAAACACATTTCCAATCAACCAAATCAAATCAGTCGCTCCTCATTCATCGGTGACCTCACACACACTCGGGATGTGATATTTTGGCGTATATACACTTCATGTATTCGGCATGGGTTCTTCGTTTATAATCGATCAGAGGGACTGTGATTGGAACTCCACACTAGAAAGCATCTCTCATGGATTGGCCATGATCGCTTCACCTATTTTTGCTGAACAAAGAATGAATATGCTTATGCTGGTTAATGACTTTAAGGCGGCCCTGAAAACCCATCAAAGCAACGATGGAAAGTGATGGACTGGCCTCAAGAGGGAGGACTAAGTTGAAGACGAGGACGAGAAAGAGAAGATCGTGCGGCATGCTTAGGAAAATATTCAAGGGTGCCTTCACGAGTCCCTGGGATTCAACAAAGATGACCGCTCCACTTTAGCAGCAAGAGGCGATCGTCTGCTCCAAATTTGGACATTGGGTATTGCTAAAATTGGTCGGGGTCTTCAATCTACTCTCAGCTTATTGGAAACCTCATTTGAACTGGATATTACTAGCCTGGTCTAGGTTCTTATATTGGTTTTCTCCAGACCCAAAATCATACATTGTCAAACCTGAGTTGGGTCATTAGGGTTTCTCTAGAAATGAAACTTAGGCTATAAGGTTTGTGGAAGCTAAATATAAGGTATTGATAAAGTGATTTGGGATTATAAAGGTTTTTCCAGATTGGTAAACTGTGCTTAAATTTTGTTGTGGTCATAAGGGATTCTCCGCTTTGGAAATTTGTCTTTGATTAACCTAATCTCAGTGTTCTAAATTCATTCAGATTGGATACCGGTTGTTTCCTTTTATTCTTTTGCCATTGTATTGGCGGTAGACCAGAATGGAAAGAGCTATGAGCTATATTAGTTATGGCAAGAATGAACACAATAGCGAGGCAACTCATACAACATTCTGAAAATCAAATGGAGTTATGCTCATATTACCGTTATTGGTATCTGGGACCCATCGATCAGATGCTCTACACTTGCTATCATGCTTACTCTTGGAGGACACTAGCCAGGTTCATCCTGAAGAATTAGGTGCAAGTAGTTGATGGTGGGCTCACTGATATGTACAATAACAGTGTTTTTCTAGATGATCAACAAGTAACATTGTTTTGGACTTTATCAGAAACTTAAATATCTTTTGTTGTCCGAGGAGAGCGTAAAAGTGGCACAATCAGAAACATCTATGAGTTCAGTGTTAGACATAGCATTTGAGCAATCTTCAAGGAAACCTTTCACTACCCTTAGTCAAGAAGATTCGGACTTGGCCCTTGCGCGAGCTTTGCAAGAACAGGAAATGGCATATATGTTGCTTCGAAGGAATGCAGAATCTAGTGACTATGAGACTTTTGGAAGTGGCAATTATGATCATGAATATTATATAGATGATAGTGGTGAGAATGAAGATGAGGTTGATACTAATGTCGATGACTTTGAAAGGGAAGCATTGGTTGATGGTGACCATGAAGAGGTCAATGCATCTTTATTTGAAAGTGATGAAGCATACGCCAAGGCACTTCAGGAAGCTGAAGACCATTTATTGACAACTCAAATGATGGCTTTGGCTGACATTAATGACCGGGAGGAGGATGACAATGGAGACAATGATATCACTTCACGGGATGCATGGCAAGGCGTGGATCCTGACAATATATTGTATGAGAAACACAGACGCAGAATGGATGTTGAACTTGTATGAGAAACGCAGACGGAGAATTAATGATGGGAGCTACAAATTTATCCTATCCAATGACAACATTCATGGCAACCTGATGGTGTAGGTATAAGAAGGTTTGATTGCGCAATAAAAATTCCATCTTTTTTTTGTTTTGTTTTGTTGTATTATATATATATATATATATATTTATATTTATATTTATATAAAAGTTTGTATAATAACAAAACAAAAATTTTATTAATTTGTTTAAAATTTTATTTGCTTTGTTAAAAAAAAACAAAAAAACTCTTAGGTCAAACATAAAAATAATAAAAAATTCATAAAACAAAAAGAAAAAAGCCTTAGCAAATGGATTTCAATTAATTCTTGAAAACTTAAATATGAGTCATATTTTTTTCATTTATGCTAACTTGGCTCACTTCAACAACGATTAACGACGGAACTTGCACGCAAAGAGAAACAGGTAAAATGAACCTTGTTTCCAAATTTGATCACATTCGTACTTATCCTGCATTTCATATTTTTTGAAGCTCTCACAATTTTTATGCAGGATTTGTACTAAGTTTTTTTTCAAGTGCGTGACCGATCTCATCTTGTTGCTGAAGCGATTTTCAAAAATCAAAAAAACTTTTGAAAAAAAGACATGTTTTCTTGACTGCTTGACAGAACTGATTCTCGTCTTACACATCATGGCGTTTGCAGTCACACATAAACCCATTTGTGTCATGAATGTCTTCCTCCATTTCTCCTTCAAAGCAGATTGGTCATCCCTGTGTTGAAGCCCATATTCCATTGAATGATCCTTCATGACTTCGCACACGCCTATCTTTCTGAGCCACACACATCTCTTTATCTTTTTCAGTTCAGTTTTCCTTGTCAATAAAACTATCCAGCTCCCTTTCCATGACTACATTGCCTTGCCATAAATATTGTTACTACTGAGATATTTTCATTTATAGTCCTATCACTCTTTTTATCCGAACTCGCATTGACTGATGTGGGATTCCTTAAGGCCCACCTTTCAACAAGTCTTGCCCCATCGAACTCAACACCTTATCTGGGATATAGACTAGATTCCATTTTGAGTACCTAGAAGCTTGCATGCCTTAATGGAAAGTTCTCTTGCTGACAGTCCTGGGAATACATCAATGTCCCTTGATCGCCAGATCTTGCAAGTGGCTCGACATCAGCTCATTCATTCGCACTTCGCAAGATGTACTCGGGTACCTTGGCACTCATTGACATCAATGATGAGTTTCCTTGCATTGGTTAACGACATTCATCATTGGTCAGTAATCCAATGACTTATTTTCATGCTCGACATCGACACATTCATTCACATGATTAGAATTGTACCATCAAGTTTAGCAGCGGGAGAAGACTATACACTTTTTCATGACTCTATCAACAGTTACAACAGCATGACTTCAGCCATACGAGAGTACCATGGTTCCACTTTCATACTTTCTCTTTTCCATGATTCATTCAGTAGCAGTTCAGATTCCTCCACTTCACATTCTTTGATCCAGTAGACAGCATCTCCGCTACAGCAACAGTCACCTTTCATATGATCCTGCATCAGTGACATCTTCCATGCTCTAGCAGTCACATCAGCCATATTCCTATTGCATAGTTCATCAACATTTTGGGTAAGTGGAGGTATGTTATTTTCTAAACTTTAATCATGTAATTCCTCAACTGCTAGCAATGAATAATTTGGAAAAATCCCTCACCCAGTTCCCTTTCCTTTTCACTTCTATGAATTATGCCACGTTGCATGAGGACATGCAAAAAGTTAAGTTGGGGGGTAGGGGACTTTATTCACTATCATCACTCCACTTTTCCACTACCATCATTCCACTTTTCGTTTCATTTACCATTTATGAACATTTCTTTTCCGACATTTCTTTTCCAACGATACTCTGTTGCACTTTGTTTCATAAGCATTGTTATACATATTAGCATGATTCACACATATACAAAAAAGGGGCTTTCTTATACTCAGTGATGTTTTCCTTATGCACATTGATAGCATACATTTTCCAGTAAGAATATGGGCAAATTATTATCATAACAACAAGAGAACAAATAATGAAATGAATGTTGTTAACACAAGAACCAACATTCTTT
>ML785046.1:5020-28891 GCA_009831015.1 Picea engelmannii | reverse complement strand
TATTATCATAACAACAAGAGAACAAATAATGAAATGAATGTTGTTAACACAAGAACCAACATTCTTTATATTCATGGTTGTCACACAAGAACCAACCATAAGAAAAATGTCAGTTGTTACTCATGTAAATTCCATCCTGGAAAAAATTCATTATCATCACTCAAAGCTGACATTCAGATGCCAAAATTTATTGAGAAGATCCATGCATGGTTGCATGAGGACATGCAACAAGTTAAGTTGGGGGGTATTTTGGGGCGCAAAAATGTCTTATTTTCATCCTTCTTTCCCTTCATCATTCTCCACATTTCATCGCCCCATTAACCTTTCACAATATCATTTCCATTAATATACTTGGGTTTCACCTTATTGTTCTCCACTTTATTCATTTTAGTATTAAAAGGGAATTTGTGATTAAATGTTAGAAAATTGACATGTTTTCATATATATCTCAAAAATGTGTGAGCTTTGTAATGTGTAGGAATATGTGAAGGATTAATTCAAAAGGACTTCTCGAATACTTCCTCCACCATTTAAATATTTAAGGAGATAATTCAAGCCCATTCCAAGGAGAAGATCATGGAGATTTGGTTGGAATATCTTATCCAAGATATATGAGAGATATGTGTGAGGATTTGAAGGGATTATATTTTGTAATAATGGGAAATAGGTTGAGAGAAATGTGGATCTGTAATAATGAGATGGTTATCTTATCTCCAAGGCTCTCATGTATAAAAGAGAGTGCTCTCTCTTCATGAGGATTCAAGTAGACGAGGAATTAGGATTCAAGATTTAGATTATGTAATTAGAATTAGAGTTGTGATTAATGGTAGTCATTAGGATTCAAAAGAGAAAGGGATTCTTAGCTTTAATTCATGGTTTTGGTTTTCATGCTTTCATTATTCTGTTATGAAGATTGATTTGATTATTGAATGTAAGATTGCTTCATTGGTGAGAGCTCTCATATGTTGTTATGCCATTCAACTCTTCACTTGTTGTATATCCTCTTCCTTCATGTGGTTCTCCATTTCTAGATTAGTTTCATTTATGCAATTTCCCATTCCTAGATTAATTTCATTTACGCAACTAGATTAATTCAATTCCAAGTCGTGTGTTAGATTAATGATTCTATTTGAGACACATGTTAGATTAATGATTCTATTTCAATCGTGTGTTATATTAATAATTCTATTTCAGTCGTAGCTTAGACATTAGATTATATTAGTCTTGCTTCAATCTTGCATATACTTTGTGTTTGCTTCGTCAGTTTACGAACCTCGGGTTGACAAATTAGATAGTTGGGCAAGTACTACAACTCAATTAATACAACATTAGTTCGGCCCAATATAACGATTTATGTTCCCTTGTCACGATTGTTGTTCCTTTTGTTGTTCATTTGAACGGAACAATTGTCGTTCCTTTTGTTACAGTTGTTGTCCCTTTGCAGGGGTTGCATCTCTGGAGGATGGGTATTGAAAATGGAAGGTAAGAACCTACGTAGGCGACAAGTAAGACACTTGTGCCAGCGCCTACCTTTGGATGATGCATAGAGGTTATCTTTTAGGACATCTTTAGAGCCCAAAAACAAGCATCACATAATTCTTCCTATCGTCGAGGTTGAAATTGCTTATCTTGAGAGCTGGGATCAGTCCCAACTGTGGTTCGACTGCGCGTATCCCCTTCGAGAGGCATGCAGTAATGAGCGTGTACTCAAAATCACGTGGGACGCTGTCATGACTAATCACGCCATCCAAGGGTGGGATGTAGTCAGGAAATACCGACGAGATCTGCTTTGAGTTCACCAGATCGTCGTGGTGCTTGCTTCTTTTCTCCATCGCGGTTCGGGATGGCACAAATCGACATCCAGTCAAGGGGGATGCTTGAAATCCGCCCATTGACGATGCATGTATACATGTAGACATGACTTTCTCAGTCATAAGGTCAATCAAGATCTCTTCTACAGATTTCTCTAATGCGCTAAGGTCACCCAACATGCACACTCGTAATCAAATAACTCGGGTAGGCAAATAGATGAGGCAATCAGATTGATGGTGAGGTCTAGCAAGTACAGTGCGATACAACGGGTTCACAGTTAGCTCGGGTAATCACAAGTGGAAAAAGGTGGTCTCGGCACAGCGTCCGTCGGGTTAAATAAACAATGTCATAACGGATTCTTCCAACATATAAGAATGCCTCAATCAATACAATTCCATCCGTTATGGTGCGGTCTCAACGGTCTAATGGCGGTCTTTCCTGCAATAACTACGGTTCTAGTCGTTCTGGAGCATCGTTCTAATGGTCGTGATGCCTCCAACAGTCATATAGTTTCATCGTGGCGAAGTGCCTTTCTGCGTTGTTCTGCTATTCTGGTGAGGTTCAAATTCTGCAAGTCTGCCCTCTACGGAGTCTTCTCTGTAGCTTCCTGTAGTTTTTCTAATTTTGTTTTCTTCTTACTGAGATTTCTGGCCTTCTTTCCTGTGATCTGAGTCTCTGGGTTCCTCTTTCCATTATTATTCTTTTCATCCTTAAAGTAGTAACTTTGTACTATTGAGGGTCTTCCAATGGTTTCAAGGGTAATACTATTTCTGGGGTGAATGTACTTCTTTCCTTCATGGACAGGTTCTTCAAACTTTACTTTCTTGTGTTCTTTCAACTTTGACAACTAATTCTCTGGCCCTCTGTCACTTTGACTTATTCTCTTGTTCTTCTATTAGTCTCTCTATTGTCCTAGCCATGAATTCCCTTAATTCTTTCTTTTTTGGTTATGTAGCTTCCTCCTCTGCTTTTCTTCGGGTCTGATCTTTCTTAATCCAGGTCTTTCCTAACAAAAGTGCAAAAGGGGCGTTGTTCTCAATAAACCTAATGACTTCAAACTCTTCTTCATTCGATGTTCCATGAGAAATCATAGGTACATTAGTAACTCTTCCACATAGGGTTATCATCTTGCCTTTAAACAATCATATCCCTCCTAATGAAGGTACTTTAGAAGGCTTTCCCAAAATTTCCCAAGTGCTTTCTAGCATAATATTCACATGTTTTTCCTCATCCAAAACATAGTCTATGTCAAAGTCTCATATTCTTGTTTCTATGAAGTGCTTTTATTTTAATATCTTTGATAGACTGATGTCTATGTGATCATTCAGTGTTTCTTTTAGCTGTAATAACATAGATTCTTATTCTTTCTGGTTTTCTAACATATCCTTAGTTTCTTGACCTTCTTCATGGTTTTCTTGTCTCGTGTTCATCTTTTCAACTTTAGAAATCATTCTAGGGCCATCCAAAACCTCATGACCAAAATCTTTACAACAAAGACAAGTAGGACCTACACCAGGGCATTCTGCAGTTATAACATAGGGTCAATCCTCTCTTTCTTTTAAACGATCCCCAACCTTTTCTGTACTGCGCGCTAGGATCACAATGATGGACCTGCAATCTGTAAACATTCTTTCTAAGGTCCTACATCCACTTGTTAGTCCAAAAATTCTTTCTATGCATACAAATAACATATCTTTCACTATCTCTATCAAATTTAATCAGATCCAATTTTCTTTCTTCTAGTTGTGCCCTAGTTTTCAGACCAGGACAAAATCTGTCAAACATACCTAGATTCATATTTCCAAAGAAAAAAATTCCACTTATCTTACCTTTACCAGAGAACAAAGCTTTAAGATCTTACCTTTTTTCTTTAGATCGGACTTCTCTTTTTAGCACAGAGCTTTGCAAGTCAAGTAGAATACTACGCACTACAACAACAGATCTACGCATAGATCTTTTTCTTTTCTTCAGTTCCCAACAATCACAGTTTCAGGTCCCGGCAACGGAACCATTTGTTGGCATAGGGGCAGACCCAGTGTTCAACACTTCAACAGCACACCAACAAAACCTTAACTACCGGCCCTTTCAACAACACTTGTGAAGCAAATGAAGTCTCACCCGAGGTAGAGGCAGGGGGGGTTGCAGGACTCAAGTGTCTGCAACCTATCTGGGACACAGATCTGTGATTACAGCACTTAGCATAGCACTTAGCCAATAAAATGCATTAAGTTATGATTCTATTCACATCGCAGATTAACCCTACTTACAGATCATCATAGTATTAATAAAGATCAAACGCATCTAATTATTTAGCACATAGCATCATAGCAGATCTAACATTTATTCATATATCAAGCACCAAACATCAATGAATCTACCTATCACACATCAAGAACATTGCACTAAGCAAATAAATACATAAACATCATGAACAATATTGCACAAAGCACAATAATAGAGGATATACGTGGTTCACCCCAGTGTGGGGCTACGTCCACCAACTCTTCTTCTTTATTATTAGTCTCCTCCAATCTTCTTACAGGCATAGAGTCACAAAGACAACTTCGCACAAGATAGGTGATCTGTGCACAACACACTAGATCCACCTTCCTCAAACTCAGATCTAGGCACAAAGCCTTTCACAGTCTGTCTGCACAGAACCACTTACAATCACTTGCACTTAGCTCTGCAAGTCTTGATACGCTCTAGTCATGCACTAATCCCATGACCTCAAAAACTAACTTTTACTTACATCGCCTAGCTACTTATTTATACATTAAAAAAAGGGCCTAAACATATGTAATACCCATGGGCCGACATCCCATTCATGTTACATAAACCCTAAAATCCCAAAAAGCCCGCAAAATGGGTGGGATCCCGCGATCTCCGCTTTGCCTGGTCGCTTCGTCTTCGACCAGCCTGTCGAAGTCCCGAAAATGGTCAAACACGACCAACATTTCCTCAAAACCTGGTCAAGGGTCAACAAAGTGTCTTTTTAATGTTCTCATTAATATATGCTTGGCCTATTTCCTTCTAGTTTATGTATATTTACATATGCTTGTCTACTATAGATGAATTTGTTTAATCTAGTATGCTAGAGTAGGAGTTTCCTTGTGTCTCTTTGTTGTCCATGGTTTGGAGGTATCAAGCTGTGCGAATGAGTTTGGAGATCAAGATCAAATAGGTGCATCACACCCTTTCTCCCTCTCTATCTTTTAAGCTAGTTAAGAAAATCTCAAAGGGATGTTGTGTCCATTTGCATCTTTTTGTCTCGGTATTAGGGGTCTAGAATCCGAGGGAAGATCCACATGTCCGCGGGGGGATTTTTCTGTAACACCTTGGTCTTCCCATCAAAGTATTTCTCTGATAGGTACTTATTCTTGAAGTATTTCTCAAATTGTTTCCATGACAAGTCCTCTTCATGGATTCCTTTCACATTTCGAAGGTCCTCCCACCAAACGGAGGCCTTTCCATTTAGGTTAAAAATGGTTATTTGAACCTTTAGATTTTTAGAAAAGTCATGGACTCTGAAGTACTTCTTCAAGCCAAGAATCCAAACTTATACCTCTTCCCCCTTATTAATTTCTCCATCGAAAGTGGGTGGTTTGTCTCTCTTGAAATCTTAAGGGTCATGACTCTTGGAATGTTTCCTCTTCTTTTTTTTCCTCTCAGAATGCGAACTAGTTTTGCTACTAGAAGATTCCTTGGAGTTGTCAGTTTCCTCGACATAGAATTCTTCTGATGAGTGTCTCTTGGCTCCATGTTGTGATTTATTTGAGGTGCTCCTCCTTGTGTGGCCACTTTCAAGGCCATTCTTTCGTATCTTTGGTGGAATCTGGGTTTTCTTCTTATGATGTCTGTCCACATGACTGGATGTTGGTCCATGTTGCAACTGCCTTTGTATATCCAATAAGCTTTGTAGTAGGACTGCATTAATTTTATTTTTATTTTCCTTATCTTTTATCAACCTTTCATTATCATCCTTACAACTCTGTAATTCTTCCAAGAGGCCTCTTACAGTTTCAGCCAAATCTGGAGGGGTTTTCACCACCCTCCTTTCATTAGATTCTTCCTCTCTATGGTGGGATATTTCTCCCAATTCATGGTGTTTCACCATCCTTTATGTTGTAGTTTTATTGCAGTCCACTGACTGCTTGAGCACTGATAAAACATTTTATGTTAGTTAATGATCTACTAGTTTATGAACAACACACAGTTCATATTTTTCAAACACACACAACAATAGGAAGTTCCATTCCTTTCTTCACTAGAGGTTTAACTAAGCCTCTTACGAATGGGTTAAGATAGGGTGTCATCCCCTAAAATTTCTCTAAATAATATTTTTAAGTGACTCACTCATGATCCCAAGCAGGCCAAGTGTTGTAACCATGCTCTGGTACCAATTTGTAACACACTTGACCCCTAAGTACCCTTTCTAGGGATGGGGCATAAAAAAAATTGCTTACTGAAATCATTTTGGATCATCTCTCCTAGATAATTCATCCTCTTCTACTCACCCGTATCTTTCTAAAAATTGTTACCAGGCTCTGATCCGACCTCTGGTTTATAATTTATGTCTTCCCAAAGTCCTTTGGGCATTCATTGGTTGAGGGCCTCGTGGCACCCACGCAAATCCATCTCATTCGTACCATTTCCAAGTTCCTACCTCCCGCAAGGAAAGTCCATCCACCATCCAAACCAGTGGTGAGACTTAATCCTCATCTAACACACAAGCTAGAGGTTGGCGCTTCGGCGTTGAACATCCCTTTTCTTTTCTACACACATGTCCTCCAGAGTCTCAAATTTTCGAACTCCTGAAGGATCCTGAAATATTTCTATATGGCTCCGACATCCGAGCCTTTCGACTCACCCTCGACACTATATTTCAAACCTTCGGAGTCATGAAGTTCGGGAATATCTCCACGTGGCTCCGGCCTTCGATCCTTTCACCTTACCCACGACGTTGCATCCCAAACCCCCGAACTCCCAAAGGGCCCACTCTCGCACGGGGTGGCGTACTAGATGTGACGACAATTACAAGTGGGTCTTGAATACTCCTCCTGCCACATGGACCAAACAAGTAATTGCCAAATATGACACGCGGAAAGGTAGAGAGGACACGTGGCCCCTAAAATGAGTGACACGTGTCATGTTTTTAATGGGCATGTAGGGTTTATGAAACGTCTGAATCTAGGTGACACGTGGCACGTCAAACATGGGTCCACATCACCCTAGGTGATGTCAGTGTGCCACATCACCTCAGACCGAGCACCTTTTAATTCATTTGATCTCACAATCGAGGCATCTCCATGTAACCCGTGGATCTATCGCCTCCATTACTTTGTAACTTTGGTGTTCGGGGGATTCATGGTGTGAGTTCCTCCTTGCTCCCAGAGTGGTCAGCATCGGGTAGACCATGGTCTAGATTTGACAGTGATGGGAGATCCTAAAACGTCCTTAGATCTAGGACTCTTATCACTTTACGAATTCTGAGTTCAGGGGATCCACTCGCTTACCACCCCCCTTTATTCTGGAGTGGTCAACGTTGGGCTGACCTTGGTATAAATCCAACGACTAGGGAATATCTCGAAGGATCCCTAGATCTACGGTTCTCGTTACTTCCCAGCTCCACCCTTCAGGGTTTTGGATTTATGGCCGCTCCACTCTTTCGAAGTAGGACTTCACCAAAGTACCGTACGTGGGTCCCTCCTCTAGATGATCAGACAATTAAGAGGGGTTCTTAACAAACTCTCCAGATCCATGGCTCTCCTCACCTAATAACTTCGACATTCAGGGAGTTTGATTCTATAACATCTCTTTCTCCCGAAGTGGGATTTTTCCAAAGTTACCTCGGCATAGATCCAACAACCAAGGGGACTCCTGAATACCCTTGAATCGGTGATTCACGTTACTTCACGATGGGTAAATGGTTCAATGTTTAACGATGAGGCAGCTCTGTCTACCACGGTTAGGGAGACCTCTAGGCTGCTAGTCAACCTTGTGGGTAACCATGACCACCAGTTTCCTGGGGATGATTTATAAATGGTCAGGCCGAAACACTCTGGAGCCCCGAATTCTCAGGGTTCCAAAGTCAGAAATGATCTGCTCCTTTTGGGCCTAGCATAGGGTTCCCAGACCTTGGTCACATGGGTCCTTTGAAAAAATCATGCAGGCTTACACGCAAATTCCTTTAGCCGTAAATGGTTAGGGATATGGGCATGAGCCCTCAATCGTACAGTGAAGAGTCTGAAGGAGGCACCCTCCTCCCACAGGGTTTGAACTTGGAATTCTCATGAGGGTATATTTTAGAGACCGGTAGGACTTAAACATTCTAATAAATCCTACCCCGACCCTCTTGTAGGCTTACGCTCCATGACTCTTTAAATGCTAAACTGAGGAAAGCAGATGACCATTCAAAAGCATGATTTCACAGAGAGATAATCCATATTTCTACTTTAATCATTCAATACAGAACTCATTCATAGAGAGATAAATAAATAAATAAATAATATATATATATATATATATATATACAACCAGCGTTTCCATTTCAATACACAGAGTATGAAGATACTTATTAGAAACCTGAAACCGTGAAGCGATTGTTGAAAGGGGTGCATGTTTCCACCCAACCAAAGGCACAACCACTCCTGACCGATTTAGTATTGGCCACCCCCAAGCTAGATCACGATGCTCTGAGAGAGAATCTTTCTTCTTAATCAGTGACAGACGAAGGTTACTCTCCTCCTCCCACATGATCTTGGCCATCGGTTATCTATATATCAAGCAAGGAGGTTTGCACGAGTACTTCCACAATCACTCGTCAACCTCATTTATCAGCTTGTAACGAAAACCATGCCAATAAATTCTTGCACTCAAAATGAGATTATTTCCCATTTCTTCCTCAAACCAGAGAGTTGTAACCATTCTCTTTCTCTTCTTGAAATTGGTCTTTCGATTCTGCTCTCTTCGCAGATATGCTTGCTCCTATTCTACCTCTGGCCACAAATTGCCTCTTTCTTTCCTTCCTCAGTAAGGTTTCATGGGTTTGAATCCCCAGCTCGTGGTTAGGTCTGGAAGTCTTGCAGATGGGTACTCTGCCCCATCTCCTCATTAACTCTTGAGGAGGACTCTTCCAGCTACCACTCTGACTGGTAATTCATTTCTAGGTCAGATAATTGTTCTGGATATTAGCCATTAATTATAGTAAGGTATTGGTTTGGTGGGGGGTTTCATCTCAACCATTTTTGTCTCCCCTCACCATCCCTCTCATATCATCCATGGTATATCTTTGCAAACCCCCCTTTCAGTAGTTATGCAACACTTATCCATTTTCTATTAATAACAAAAAATACGTAAATTGTCCTTTTATACAAAAGGTTCATCAAATAAAACATTTACACATATCTGATCTACCATAGTCTCCTGGTCAGTTATAGTTATAATTACAAACTGGGGTAAACATGGGTATTACACTATCAAGATCATCAACATGTGCAACGTCAATACCTGATGTGAATATAGTGTCCAAAGCATCAAAAGCTTGTGACAAATGTGGAGGAAGAGGATTGGTGGATGATGACACATGTGGAGGAGAAGGACAAGGATCGATGGATGGTGACATAAGTGCAATATCAATGGATGGTGACCCATGTGGGCGAAAATTAGGAGGATAGGTGGATGGTGCAGACACATGTGGAGAAGGAGGAGGAGGATCATACGTGGGTGGAGTAGACACATGTGAATGGGAAGAGGAGGAGGATTCAGGTTCAGACACATGTGGAGGGGAAGCACGAGGATCAATGGATGGTGCAGAATAATGTAGAGGAGAAGCAGGAGGAGGAGGAGGAGGACCATGTGGTGTAGTAGAGGATGTGGATGGGTATGATGATGAGCTAGATGTAGTGGGATCATGAGAAGAACCCTTCAATATCTTGACAAGGTTGAAGACACCGAAAATATGACACATCAACAACGTTATGTCACAAGGAATACTCCTCCATATCGTATAAATATCCTATACCCATAATATGTCTCTAATCGGTGTGGGTTCTACTCTATGACTAATCATGACACCACATTGGTGATCCACCACCTCTATCCAAAATCTTTGATCTGACCTGCATGGAATGTAAGGTCTATGTACTGCAAGTTGTCCCTCTACCTCCTCCATCTCCTCATCTTATTGGGGAGGCTCATCCCCAACATATGTTCCAATATCTCCAAAACAATATATAATAATAATAAGATAATTGAAATAAAATGTTACAATAAATTACATGTGCATTAAATATGACAAAAATATGCAACTAGATTTATCAAAACATAATGATAACATTACCTCTTTCATCTGGTGGCTTGACTACTGTAAATAATATGTTTGAACATCCTCTTCAATCCATCCCCGCATATGGGTACTATACAATATTGAGGATAGGATTGTCCTCTCTAGACAAAAAATCACATACATCCCTACCGACCAGAGTACATGGAAACTCGAGTTGACCCTTCTTGGGAAAAAACTACCCCCACATATGCATACACACATCAAAGGTAGGACTAGCAGGAAAATAAGGTATTACTAGTCGAGTGGCATGAAACCTCTCAAAAAATAATGTAAATAATTATGATGTGAATGGGAAGAATTTTGTCCCATTTAAAACAACGTGACAATTATCCAATGCAAAACAAAACTGTCTCAAAAAATATCTGATCACCTGATCAATCGGGGCCTCTACACTAAACTATCTACATATTGAAACAAATAGAAATTAATGCATTTCCCATCACAGATAATGTGTGACGGTGTCGAGATAATAAGACAGGGCCACCTAACCTCCTCTCTAACAAATGAAATTATCCGCAGCTGACCACCATGAACCTAGAATTCTGAAGAAGAATGAATGTCAAGATGAACATATCTCTGCATGTATGCCATTTGGTTGTCTCATGCAACACCATGTGGTAGATCGCGGAACTAGCGCAAAGCCTTCCCTCTCATAGTGATTTGGATTTTATGAGCAGAATGAAATGAGTACAGAGTATTAACAGATTCTTAACACAAAATAATAGAGATACAGTAAAACTGGTTTTCTATTCAATAATGAAATAAACCGAAACTGTAAAATGCAGCGGAAACAAGCTTGTTGGAATGGTGGCAGCTTATCTCTAAGAAGAGATGTGACAGTTGCGCTCATTCGCAAGAAGATGATTACAATGAGGCTATGAAGGAATTTTATAATAAACAAGAATTCCAAAAGCCTTAGACATCCAAAAACCTAACCCTAGGAGATGAAGCGCCCAAAAGTCATGTGGGCCCCGTTTGGGTAAGTTAGTACATTAACTTCCCGGGGTCATAACTTTTGCATATGATCTCCGTTTTAGGAGTATGATAACCCATTGGAAAGGTATCGTCGAGGAGATTCATTTTGGGGCCTCAATGATAACTTTGGCTATCATTGAGTTGGGACGATCCTGAAAAACCTTCATTTAGGCCCTTAAAATAGCCCCGAAAGTGAAAACTGCTAAAAATAGTAAATTGCCAAAATTGCCAGAAAACTGTTTTGAGCCAGTTGGAAAAGGTGGGTGGCCACCAATATCCATCTGGATCAATCCTCCCTCCTTAGGAAGCAATAGTCTCCATTGCGTTGAGTTCCCCATCAGATGAGGAAATTTCTGCTGAATTTGGCCCCGAATGAGCCACTTGCCTTAGTGCAGGAGTTGCCCTGCTTTGACGACTTGATAAAGTTGGATCCTTTGCTATCAAGTTCCCTTGATATGTGTGTCCACAATATGATCGTTGGATGCTTTTTGGATGCAGTCGGGGTTAAGCTATGTTGGTGTTAGTTGTTCTGCTACGTCTGAGGTGTCCAATAATGGTGGGAAATAAGGGCGAAGGAGATCCACGTTGAACACTGGGTGCAGGCCAACGAAAGGAGGAATGTTGAGCGCGAAAGCATTATCCCCCACAGCCTTGGTGATAGTGTATATCCCATAACGGAGTGGGCAAAGCTTCCGATTGGGGTCTTGTAAGGCATTCTCTCTGTAAGTGCAACCGAACTTTGTCTCCCACCTTTTGGAGGATGTGTTGGATCCGCTCAATGAACCAAGTGGCTTTGTCAGCTTCAGTTGGAACAGGAGATGAGTCAGTCGAGGTGACCGAAAGGGGAAGTGCAACATTTATGGGACCCAATGGTTGGAATCCCAACCCCACCTGAAAGGGGCTGTGGTCGATTGAGCTATGCAGGGCTCGGTTGTAGCTATGTTGGACATAAGGAAGGCTCTCATCCCATGTGCGAGGGTTCTTTGAATTATACATGTGAAGGATATGCACAACCATTCGATTTACGACCTCAGTTTGGCCATCTGTCTGGGGGTGGAAGGTCGTGGATTTGGTTAGCTTGGTGTCCAGCAGTGACCAGAGGCTCGAACAAAATGTGCTGAGAAATTGACTGTCCCTATCTGAGACAATGGTTTGTGGGAGTCCAAAATGAACTCAAACCCATTCAAAGAAGAGCTTGGAAGTTGCTCCTGCTATGATGCTCTTCTTGTAGGCAACCGAAATTGCCATCTTAGAAAAGTGGTCAACAACCACAAAAACATAGTCATTTCCCCGCTTGGTGGACGGGAGGCCCGACATGTAGTCCATTGAGATGGATTCCCGTGGCCTGTCAAAAGTAGGAAGAGGGGTGTACATGCCATGTTTTCTTAGTGGTTTGTTTGGCAATAGCACAGGCAGTGCAGGACCTAATATACTTGTTGACCTCCTATCGGAGTTTCGGCCTATAGAAATGTTTCTGTAGAATCTCCACTGTCTTTTCGATGCCGAAGTGTCCTTCCACCCGACTGTAATGGGCTTCCCAGATTAACTTCGCTCTCTCACTTGATGGAACACAGATATGGCCCAAACAACACAGCAACCCATCTTGAAGATATAAATTATCGACAAATAAGTTTTCACCCAACATTTGGTAGGTGGTGGCGAAGTCTGGGTCTGTCTCATAGAGTTGGGGCCATCCAGAGGTCTCATGGCTACAAGAGTCTAGCATCGTGGTGAGTGTCGTGATTGGTGGTCTGCTGAGGCAATCAACGATGTGATTGGTGCTTCATGTTTTATACTTGATGTTGAGGCAGAATTGCTGCAAGTATGTGGACCACTTTTGATGGCGGTCATTCTACAATTTTCCTTGTGTCTGCATAAACTACAGTGGTTAATGATTAGTGTGGATGATTGTCTCCTTCCCAAGAATGTAATGTCTCCACTAGCAGCAAGCTTGCACAATGGAATACATTTTTTTGTTGTAAGTAGGGTACTTACAGACAACATCGAATAGTGTCTCACTTTGATAGGCCATGGGATGGTTGTGTTGAGTGAGAACGATGCCCACAACATAGTCTGAAGCATCTATCTCGATCTCAAAGGGATGTTGCAGGTCTGGTAGTGAAAGTATTGGGGATGAGCACAAGCGCTACTTCAAATCATCGAATGCTTGTTGTTGGGACTGGCCCCACACAAATTTTGTCTTACCACCACCCTTGGTGATTTGGCTGAGGGCCCATGCAATATGGGAGAATCCCAACACAAACCTGTGGTAGAAATTGGCAAGGCCCAAGAAGCTCTGAAGCTCAATGAGTGTGGTTGGGGCTGGCCAGTCATGGATGACTTGGATATTGGCTAGATATAGAGGTACACCATGATGATCAATGATGTAGCCCAGGTAATAAACCCTATCCATGTCGAAGGAGCATTTTTCCAAGTTGGCGTATAACTTGTGCTGCCGCAGGGTGTGCAGAACCTGTTGAATATGCTGCAAGTGTTCGGCCCAAGTCTTGCTATAAATGGGAATGACATCCAGATACACCATTAAAAAATTATTGGTGAATGGTCACAGGATATTGTCCATCATCCTCTTGAAAGTGGTCGGAGCATTTGTCAACCCAAAGGGCATGACCAACCATTCAAAAAGGACTTCCTTTAACTTGAAGGTGGTCTTTCGTACATCTATCTGTTCTATCCGGACCTGGTGGTAACCAGACTTCAGATCGATCTTACTGAAGTATTTAGCCCCCGTGAGTTGATCAAGGAGGTTGTAGATTCGGGGAATCGGGTACCGGTTTCTGACTGTGATTTTATTCAAAGCCTGGTAATCAATGCAGAGTCGCCAGGTTCCATATTTCTTCTGTACCAGCACGATTGGTCTCCCGCAAGGTGATGAGCTGGGACGGATGTGCCCCTTGTGGAGAAGTTCTTGGATTTGTCACTTGATCTCCTCATTCTCTAATAGAGAGCGATGATAGACCAGCCCATTGGGCAGCGGTGCACAAGGGGTCAGATTGATGGGGTGCTTGACCTAGCAGTGCAGAGGTACCCCGGTAGGTGAGGAGAAGATATCCAAGTATTCTTCCACAACCTTATCTACTTGCTTATGTTGTGTGGAGAGGTCGGCTGCAGAGACCCTGGATGTGGTTGTGATCTTTTTCTTATTCTAAGAGTGAATCACGAAGAAGACAAACTTCCCCGTCTGAGAGATGACCTTCCTGCATTTCTTAGCAGAGATCAAGAAAATAACACTAGGTGGGACTGCCTCAGGTATCCCATACAATTTCCTGTTCAAAGTAATAATAACACTATGAGGCCTAGACTCATATACATCATGATGTTTCCATAAATAAGGTTGGCCCAAAAGAACATCACAAACTTCGAGAGGAGCAACATCACACAATACCTCGTCTTTGAAGGGCTTGATGTCATATGACAGTCGACACTGTTGGCTGACACAGAGATCGCTTCCTTGGCAGAGACATCCAATGGTGTAGGGTTGTGGGTGAGACATTGTGGGCAGGGCCAGCCGCTTAACGACCTATGTAGAGATGAGGTTCTTATGGCTACCGCTATCAACGATGAAGTGCAGCGGGGTGCCTTTTACCCACATTCGCTAATGGAAGAGGCACTCTCCTTCTTCTGGCTCGTTTGGTTCACCAGGCTGGAGCTTGGTGGTAGAAACGGTGGAACTGGGTTCGACGTCAATGATCCGTCTTCCCCTTTCTGGTTCTGGCTCAGAGTCAGAATCCGCATCTAATTCAAAGGTTATCACTTCAGCGACCAACGACCACTTTGAGCAACAATTAGCAGTGTTATGCCAAGGGCTCTTATGGAAGTCGCACCACTTCCCGGTATCTTTCTTTGTCTTTCCAGTGTCCTTCTTTGCTTGTGGCTTGGACTGGTTGACCTGATACTATCCATATTTTCTCTTTCCTTTTTTATGTGGGTTGGGGCCGCCCTTTTCTGGATTTTGTTGTGAGGGGTTCCCAGGCCCAAATTGTTGTGTCTTTTGTTTGAGCTTCTACTCGATTTTGACGGCATATCGATAGGTCGCGCCCAAGGATGAGATGTCTAGAAATTCCATTTCAGTCTGGATCTATCTATGCAAAGCACTGTGATACTTGAGAACCAGTTGTCGTTTCGAATCTTTGATACCCAGCTTGGTGCACAAGGTATGGAATATATTTGTGAAATCTGGCACTGTTTGGTCTCTTTCTTGCCGCAGTGTGGTCCATTTGGTATATAAGTCGTCATAACTTTCGACAGGGTAGTATTGTTCCTTAATAGCATCCCTGAAGGAATCCCAGGTGGTTGTGGCTGTAAATTATGAGGGTTCCTCTATTTCCTTTTGCTCACAGAATGTTTCCCACCAATCTTTGACATGGGGGACGACTTTGAGGAGCGCAAAAGTAATATTTTCTCTATTTGAGAAGTTATGGACAGAAAAATACCCTTCTAGAAGATTCAACCACTTGTCTACAGCATTTGCGTCTATCTGACCTTCAAATATAGGCATATCGAAGTTTATTTGTACCTTGAAGGGGGTGGTGCCTCCGCTCGAACAAGATGCATTGCTTGTTGGTAGACACCGAAGGATTTGTGTGAAACTATCCATCATCTCATTCCTTGGTTGCGTGAGGGCTTCCTCAATCAAAAGTTTGAAAGGATCTCCTATCCCATCATATTTCTTTTCTCCTGCCATGAGAGGTCGCGTGGGCGTGCGAGATATTTTGTCCTCAAGAGAAACAAGCTCAAGGCCCAACTCTCTATACTTTGACCTCATTGGGGACATGCATTAAAACGACAAGGAGCAAATCGCTCTAATACCACTAATTCGAATTTTATGAGCAGAACGAAATGAGTACAAAGTATTAACAAATTCTTAACACAAAATAACAGAGATATAGTAAAACTAGTTTTCTATTCAATAATGAAATAAGCTGAAACTGTAAAATGCAGTGGAAACAAGCTTGTTGGAATGGTGGTGGCTTATCTCTGAGAAGAGATGTGATGGTTGCACTCATTCACAAGAAGATGATTACAATGAGGCTCTGAAGGCCTTTTACAATAAACAGGAATGCCAAAAACCATAGACATCCAAAAACCTAACCCTAGGACATGAAGCGCCCAAAAGTCATGTGGGCCCCGTTTGGGTAAGTTAGTACATTAACTTCTCGGGGTCGTAACTTTTGCATACGATCTCCATTTTAGGCGTATGATAGCTCGTTGGAAAGGTGTCGTTGAGGAGATTCATTTTGTGGCCTCAATCATGCATTTTTGCATCATTAAGTTGGGATGATCCCAAAAAACATTCATTTAGGCCCTCAAAATGGCCCCGGAAGTGAAAACTCCTAAAAATAGTAAATTGCCAAAATTGCCAGAAAACTGTTTTGAGCTAGTTGGAAAAGGTGGGTGGCCACCTATATCCATATGGATCAATATTCCCTCCTTATGAAGCAATGGTCTCCATTGCATTGAGTTCCCCCATCAAATGAGGAAATTTCTCCTGAATTTGGCCCTGGGTTAGCCACTTGCCTTGGTGTAGGAGCTACCCTACTTTGACGACTCGATAAAGCTAGATCCTTTGTTGTCAAGTTACCTTGATCTGTGTGTCCACAATCTAATCGTTGGATGCCTATTGGATGCATTCATGGTTGAGCTCTGTTAGTGTCAGTTGTTCTTCTACGTCTGAGGTGTCCAATAATGGTGGGAAATAAGGGCAAAGGAGATCCACATTGAACACAGGGTGCAGACCAAGGAAAGGAGGATTGTTGAGCGTGAAAGAATTATCCCCCACGAAATTGGTGATGGTGTACATTCCATAACGGAGTGGGAGAAGATTTCGATGGGGTTCTGTAAGGCGTTCTTTCTACAAGTGCAACCAAACTTTGTCTCCCACCTAAAACTTATGTGGCACCCAATGTTGATCATGGCGTTGTTTGTACTTGTCATTGAACTTCTGTAGGATATCATGAACCTGTTGGCGGATGTGCTATATCCTCTCATTGAATCGGGTGGCTTTGTCATCTTCAGTTCGAACAGGAGATGAGTCGGTTGAGGTGACCACAAGGGGAAGTGCAACATCTATGGGACCCAATGGTTGGAATCCCAACCCCACCTGAAAGGGGTTGTGGCCAGTTGAGCTATGCAGGGATCAGTTGTAGTTATGTTGGACATAGGGAAGGCTCTCATCCCATGTGAAAGGGTGGTTTGAATTATACATGTGAAGGATATGCACAACCATTCAATTTACAACCTCGGTTTGGCCATCTGTATGGGGGTGGAAGGTCGTGGATTTGGTTAGCTTGGTGTCGAGCAGTGACCAGAGGTTCGACCAGATTGTGCTGAGAAGTCGAATGTCCCTATCTGAGACAATGGTTTGTGGGAGTCCAAAATGTACCTAGATCTGTTCAAAGAAGAGCTTGGCAGTGGCCTCTGTTGTGATGCTCTTCTTGCAGGCAACCAAAATCGCCATCTTAGAAAAGCGGTCAACAACCACAAAAACATAGTCATTTCCCCGCTTGGTGGATGGGAGGCATGACATGTAGTCCATTGAGATGGATTCCCATGGCCTATCAGGAGTAGGAAGAGGGGTGTACATGCCCTGTTTCTTAGTGGTTGGTTTGGCAATAGCGCATACAATGCAGGACCTGATATACTTACTGACCTCTTGTCGACGTTTCAGCCAATAGAAATGTTTTTGTAGCATCGCCACTGTCTATTCGATACCAAAGTGTCCTGCCACCTGACTATAGTGGACTTCCCAGATCAACTTCGTTCGCTCGCTTGATGGAACACATATATGTCCCAAACAACACAGCAGCCCATCTCGAAGATAGAAATTATCGACAACTATGTTTTCACCCAAAATTTGGTAGGTGGTGGTGAAGTCCAGGTCTATCTCATAAAGTTGGGGCCATCCAGAGGTCTCATGGCCGCAAGAGTCTATCACTGTGGTGAGTGCCACAAATGGTGGTCTGCTGAGGCAATCAGCGCGCTATTGGTGCTTCATGTTTTATACTTGATGTTGAGGTGGAATTTCTGCAAGTATGTGGACCACTTTTGATGGCGGTCATTCTGCAATTTTCCTTGAGTCTGCATAAAATGCAGTGGCTTATGATCAGTGTGGATGACTGTCTCCTTCCAAAGAATGTAATGTCTCCACTGGTGCCAGGCTTGCACAATGGAGCACATTTCTTCGTCGTAAGTAGGGTACTTACGGATAGCATCAGATAGTGTCTCACTATGATAGGCCACAGGGTGGTCGTGTTGAGTGAGAACAACACCCACAGCATAGTCTGAAGCATCTGTCTTGATCTCAAAGGGATGTTGCAGGTCTGGTATTGAAAGTACTAGGGATGAGCACAAGCGTTGCTTCAAATCCTTGAATGCTTGTTTTTGGGACCAACCCCAAGCAAATTTTGCCTTACCACCACCCCTGGTGATTTGGCCGAGGGCCCATGCAATATGGGAGAATCCCAACACAAACCTGTGGTAGAAATTGGCAAGGCCCAAGAAGCTTCGAAGCTCAGTGAGTGTGGTTAGGGTTGTCCAGTCACGGATGACTTGGATCTTGGCTGGATCCACATGTACACCATGTTGATCAATGATGTAGCCCAGGTAATGGAGCCCGTCCATGTCGAAGGATCATTTTTCCAAGTTGGCGTATAGCTTGTGTTGCTGCAGGGTTTGCAGAACCTGCTGAATATGCTGCAAGTGTTCGGCCCAAGTCTTGATGTAAATGAGAATGTCATCCAGACACACCACTACAAAAATTTTGGTGAATGGTCGCAGGATATCGTCCATCATCCTCATGAAAGTGGTTGAAGCATTTTACAATCCAAAGGGCATGACCAACCATTCAAAAAGGCCTTCCTTTGACTTGAAGGCGGTCTTCCATACATCTGTCTATTCTATCGGGAACTGGTGGTAGCCAGACTTCAGATCAATCTTACTGAAGTATTTAGCCCCCGTGAGCTGATCAAGGAGGTCATCGATTCGGGGAATCGGGTACCGGTTTCTAACTGTGATTTTATTCAGAGCCCGGTAATCAATGCAGAGTCGCCAGGTTCCATCTTTCTTCTGTACCAGCACGATTGGGATCCTGCAAGGTGATGAACTGGGACGGATGTGCCCCTTGTGGAGAAGTTATTGGATTTGTCTCTTGATCTCCTCATTCTCTAACAGAGAGTGACGATACACCGACCCATTGGGCAGTGGTGCACCGGGGGTCAAATCGATGGGGTGCTTGACCTGGCAGTGCAGAGGTACCCCAGTAGGTGAGGAGAAGATATCCGAGTATTCTTCCACAACCTTATCTACTTGATTTTGCTGTGTGGAGAGGTCAGCTGCAGAGACCCTAGATGTGGCTATGATCTTTCACTTATTCTGAGAGTGAATCACGAAGAAGACAAACTTCCCCATCTGAGAGATGACCTTCCTGCATTGCTTAGCAGAGATCAAGGAAATAACACTAGGTGGGACTGCCTCAGGTATCTTGTACAATTTCCTGTTCAATCAATAATAACACTACGAGGCCTAAACTCATATACAACATGCGTTTCCATAAATAAGGTTGGCCCAAAAGAACATCACAAACTTTGAGAGGAGAAACATCACACAATACCTCGTCTTTGAAGGGCTTGATGTCGTATGACAGTCGACACTATTGGCTAACGCGAAGATCGCTTCCTTGGCGGAGCCATCCAATGGTGTAGGGTTGTGGGTGAGGCGTTGTGGGCAGGGCCAGTCGCTTGATGACCTCTGCAGAAATGATGTTCTTCTGGCTACCGCTATCAACGATGAAGTGCAGCGGGGTGACATTTACCCACATTTGCGAATGGAAGAGGCGCTCTCCTTCTTCTGGCTCGTCTGGTTCACCAGGTTGGAGCTTGGTGGTAGCAATGGTGGCACTAGGTTCCACGTCAATGATCCGTCTTCCCCTTTCTAGTTCTAGCTCAGAGTCAGAATCCACATTTGATTAAGAGGCTTTCACTTTGGCCACTAGTGAGTGCTTTGAGTGACAATCAACAGTGTTATGCCAAGGGCTCTTATAGAAGTCGCACCACTTCCCGGTATCTTTCTTTGTCTTTCCAGTGCCCTTCTTTGCTTGAGGCTTGGACTGGTTGTCCTGATACTATCCATCTTTTCTTTTTCCTTTGTTCTGTGGGTTGGGACCACCCTTTCCTAGCTTTTGTTGTGAGGGGTTCCCAGGCCCAAATTGTCGCGTCTTTTGTTTGAGCTTCCACTCGATTTTGACGGCATATCGGTAGGCCACGTCCAAGGATGAGATGTCTAGAAATTCCATTTCGGTCTAGATGTATCTATGCAGAGCATCGTGATACTTGAGCACCAGATGTCGCTCTGATTCTTTGATACCCAGCTTGGTTCACAAGGTATGGAAGATATTTGTGAAATCTGGCACTGCTTGGTCTCTTTCTTGCCGCAGTGTGGTCCATTTGGTATATAAGTCATCATAACTTTCGACAGGGTAGTTTTGTTCCTTAATAGAATCCCTGAAGGAATCCCAGGTGGTTGTGACTGTAAATAATGAGGGTTCCTCTATTTCCTTTTGCTCATAGAACGTTTCCCACCAATCTTTGACATGGGGGACAGCTTTGAGGAGCACAAAAGTAATCTTTTCTCTATTCAAGAAGTTATGGACAAAAAAAGACCCTTCTAGAAGATTCAACCACTTGTCTACATCATCTGCGTCTAAATGACCTTCAAATATAGGAATATCGAAGTTTATTTTTACCTTGAAGGGGTGGGCACCTCCACTCGAAGAAGATGTGTCACCTGTTGGTAGCCGCCGAAGGATTTGCGTGAAACTATCCATCATCTTGTTCCTCTGTTGTGTGTGCGCTTCCTCAATCAACAGTTTGAAAGGATCTCATGTCCTGTCATATTTATTTTCTCCTGCCATGAGAGGTCGCTTGGGTGTGCAGGAGCTTTTGTCCTCAAGAGAAACAAGATCAAGACCCAACTCTTTGTACTTTGACCTCATTGGGGACATGCATTAAGAAGACAAGAAGCATATTATTCTGATACCACTGATCTGGATTTTATGAGCAGAACGAAATGAGTACACAGTATTAACAGATTCTTAACACAAAATAACAAAGATACACTAAAACTGGTTTTCTATTCAATAATGAAATACGTTGAAACTGTAAAATGCAGCAGAAACAAGCTTGCTAGAATGGTGGTGGATTATCTCTGAGAAGAGATGTGACGGTTGTGCTCATTCACAAGAAGATGATTACAATGAGGCTCTGAAGGCCTTTTACAATAAACAAGAATTCCAAAAACCCTAGACATCCAAAAACCTAACCCTAGGAGATGAAGTGCCCAAAAGTCATGTGGGCCTCGTTTGGGTAAGTTAGTACATTAACTTCCTGGGGTCGTAACTTTTGCATACGATCTCTGTTTTAGGCGTATGATAGCTCGTTGGAAAGGTATCATCGAGGAGATTCATTTTGGGGCATCATCCATGCTTATGGCTATAATTGTGTTGGGATGATCCTGAAAAACCTTCATTTAGGCCCTCAAAATGGCCTCGTAAGTGAAAACTGTTAAAAATAGTAAATTGCCAAAATTGACATAAAACTGTTTTGAGCCAGTTGGAAAAGGTGGTTGGCCAATGATATCCATCTGGATCAATCCTCCCTCCTTAGGAAAAAATGGTATCCATTGCGTTGATTTCCCCCATCAGATGAGGAAATTTCTGTTGAATTTGGCCCCGGGTGAGCCACTTGCCTTGGTGCAGGAGCTGCCCTGCTTTGACGACTCGATAAATCTGAATCCTTTGTTGTCGAGTTCCCTTGATCTATGTGTCCATGATATGATTGTTGGATGTCTATTGGATGTAGTCGGGGTTGAGCTCTATTGGTGTCAGTTGTTCTGCTACGTCTGAGGTGTCCAATAATGGTGGGAAATAAGGGCGAAGGAGATCCACATTGAACACTGGGTGCAGGCCAAGGAAAGGAGGAATGTTGAGCATGAAAGAATTATCCCCCACGGCCTTGGTGATGGTGTATGGCCCATAAAGGAGTGGGTGAAGCTTATGATGGGGTCCTGTAAGGCGTTCTTTCTGCAAGTGCAAGCAAACTTTGTCTCCCACCTGAAACTTATGTGGCACCCAATGTTGATCATGGCGATGTTTGTACTTGTCATTGGACTTCTGTAGGATATCCTGAACCTGTTGGCAGATACGCTGGATCCACTCAATGAACCGGGTGGCTTTGTCATCTTTAGTTGGAACATGAGATGAGTCGGTCAAGGTGACCGCAAGGGGAAGTGCAACATCTATGGGACCCAATGGTTGGAATCCCAACCCCACCTGAAAGGAGCTGTGGTCGGTTGAGCTATGCAGGGCTCAGTTGTAGCTATGTTGGGCATAGGGAAGGATCTCATCCCATGTGTGAGGGTGCTTTGAATTATACATGCGAAGGATATGCACAACCATTCGATTTACGACCTCAGTTTGGCCATCTGTCTGGGGGTGGAAGGTCGTGGATTTGGTTAGCTTGGTGTCCAGCAGTGACCAAAGGCTCGACCAGAATGTGCTGAGAAATCAATTGTCCCTATATGAGACAATGGTTTTTGGGAGTCCAAAATGTACCCAGACCCATTCAAAGAAGAGCTTTGCAGTGGTCTCTGTTGTGATGCTCTTCTTGGAGGCAACCATAATCGCCATCTTAGAAAAGCGGTCAACAACCACAAAACACAGTCATTTCCCCACTTGGTGGACGGGAGGCCCTACATGTAGTCCATTGAGATGGATTCCCATGGCCTATCATGAGTAGTAAGAGTGGTGTATAGGCCCTGTTTCTTAGTGGTCGGTTTGGCAATAGCACAGGTAGTGCAGGACCTGATATACTTGCTGACCTCCTGTTCGAGTTTCGGCTAGTAAAGATGTTTATGTAGCATCGCCACTGTCTATTCGACACCGAAGTGTCCTACCACCTGACTGTAGTGGACTTTCTTGATCAGCTTCACTCACTCGCTTGATGGAACACATATATGGCCAGACGACACAATAGCCCATCCTAAAGATAGAAATTATCAACAACTATGTTTGCACCCAACATTTGGTAGGTGGTGGCGAAGTACAGGTCTGTCTCATAGATTTGGGGCCATCCAGAACAACGTTAGTGGGGATGGCTGTGGTTTTGGACGGCTGACTGGAACGGAGGTAAGACAAGGATAATATCTCTGGTGTGAGGACAAAGTCAGCAATGGAAGAATGAATGGAAAGAGTAGTTTTGAGCAAATGGATACCCATTGGGCGCGGGGGACAGATCAACAAACTAACGGATAAGTTAGCCAGTAATAAATGGCCAACGGGTCTTTTAGAGCGTGAGATGGTAGGTAACAATGAATGATGAACACGACCGGGTGACGTGGCGGGTGTTGATTGGGAAGTGACCATGGTGAAGGGACTTGTAACGGGCGAACAGGGGGAATGGAATGACAGAGTTATGAGACGTGACCCTTAGGGGAAAAAATGGAAAATGATGTCATGGGGTGACGGGGGGTATGTCAGAAAGTGGTAAGTGGTACGTGGCAGGAGTATGGAGCAATGGATTCCGACCACGTAGAGAAGAGGGCCTACCAGAAAATCACTCCATTCTGGACTCCCCCCCCCATCGTTAAAAGAAGACCGGTCAGGGGGGTCCGAAAAATACCGTCAGTCGTCCATTGGTGCGCCTGCCGTTGGACCGTAGATCTGAGCG
>ML785045.1:423020-445540 GCA_009831015.1 Picea engelmannii | reverse complement strand
GAAATATATCAAGAAGGTGATAGAGAAAAGTGATCAAAAAAGTGATGAGAATGATGAGATTAAGAGGATAAAAAATTATTAAAGTGAGTTGAAGTGGCCAATTAATGATAAAAGAAAAAGTATTTCATTAATTGAAGAAGGGAGAGATTATAGTAATAGAAATGATAAAAAGGATTTGTGAACCAAAGCCAAAGGATTTCTTTAATTAAGAGAAAGAATTAAAATAGACAATATAAAATAATAATAATCATAATAATAATTCAGATAACACAGATATGTTAACTAGAGAAACCAATGGGATAAGAGGAAATTGGAGCGAAGAAGATAACAGATGTAGAGAGAGGAGCAATTAGATGCGAGAAAAAGAAACTGGGGAACTAGAGAGGATGAGAGAAAGGTTGGAGATGATCAATAATTTAAGAAGAGGAATCATAATTGTCAAGGTGATGAATGGTGGGATTCTAGGATTGGCTAAGCTTGTATCCATCTTCACGATTAAAGTTATTAGGATGTTTCTCTATTTCCATGGTTTCTCGAATGAGGCAGGAGGAGTAATGAGGGGAAGAGGCTAATATTTTTGTTTGGTCAAAGAAAATAAGGTGCTCGAATTTGAAAGAGTATTCAAAGATATCTGATTTGGATATTTAGCTATGGGTAGTATCAACTATATTCTCTTTAATCTTGGCTTTAAATTTTCTACCATTTTGACCTAAGTAAGACTTCCCATAGGAACAAGGAATTTGGTAAACTCTTGGGCCAAGCATTAGGTCGGATTTATCTTTAGTTGTTTTAAAACGTTTTTTAAGGGTTTTGTACAGTTTGAACACAATTTTGATATTCTTCTTAGAAAAGAGTTTTGTGATATGATATGTGGTGCCCTAGATGTAAGGAAGATATAGGAGGTTTTGATATTCTTCTTAGCCAAGAGTTTTTTGATATGATCTTTGGTGCCCTAGATGTAAGAAAGAGATGGGAGGTTTTGATATTCTTCTTAGCCAAGATTTTTGTGATTTGATATGTGATGCCCTGGATGTAAGGAAGAGATAGAAGGTTTTGATAGTCTTCTTAGCCAAGAGTTTTTCAATACGATCTATGGTTCCCTAGATGTAAGGAAGAGATGGGAGGTTTTGATATTATTCTTAGCCAATATTTTTGTGATATGATCTCTAGTGCCCTGGATGTAAGGAAGAGATAGGAGGTTTTGATATTATTCTTAGCCAAGAGTTTTGTGATATGATCTATGGTCAATCGGATGTAAGGAAGAGATAGGTAGTTTTGATATTCTTCTTATCCAATAGTTTTGTGATATGATCTGTGGTGCCCTGGATGTAAGGAAGAGATAGGAGGTTTTAATATTCTTCTTAGCCAAGTTTTTTATGATATGATCTCTGGTTCCCTGGATGTAAGGAAGAGATATGAGGTTTTGGTATTCTTCTTAGCCAATAGTTTTGTGATGTGATATATGATGCCCTCGATGTAAGGAAGAGATGGGACGTTTTGATATTCTTCTTAGCCTAGAGTTTTTCGATATGATATGTGGTGCCCTGGATGTAAGGAAGAGAGAGGAGGTTTTCATATTCTTCTTAGCCAAGAGTTTTGAAATATGATTTGTGGTGCTTTGGATTTAAGGAAGATATAGGAGGTTTTGATATTCTTCTTAATCAAGAGTTTTATGATATGATTTTTGGTGCCCTGAATGTAAGGAAGACATAGGAGGTTTTGATATTCTTCTTAGCCAAGAGTTTTGCAATATGATATGTGGCACCTTAGATGTAAGGAAGATATGGGAGGTTTTGATATTCTTCTTAGACAATATTTTTGTGATATAATTTGCAGTTCTCTCAATGTAAGGAAGAGATAGGAGATTTTGGTATTCTTCTTAGCATATATTTTTGTGATGTGATCTGTGGTGCCCTAGATATAAGGAATATATAGGAGTTTTTGAAATTATTCTTAGCCAAGAGTTTTATGATATGATTTGTGGTATCCTGAAGTTTACCAAATTCTGTGTTCCTATGGGAAGTCTTACATAGGTAAAACTGGTAGAACCTTTAAAGCCAAGATTAAAGAGCATATAGTTGATACTACCCATAACTAAATATCCAAATCAGTTATTTGTTGGTTGTGGAGCCTGATTATCTTCCTGATTCAGAGGTCTTTGTTTTCAGCCATCTTTATACCCCATGAATATTGTACACCCTGAAATATTGTACACCCCTCCATGCGAGGGGGTTGCAGGGGGGGCTTGCCCCCCTGTGGGGTCCAGGGGCTAATGCGGGTTCGAGGGCGAATCCCCCTAAGGAAAATTTTCCCTATAAATGTATATTGTAATTTCATAGTCAATCTTGACCATTCATCATTAAGTCATAGATCTGACAGTAAAGATTATGTTAGGGTTTTTTTCCCTAGAAGGAAACCTTCTTTTATGAGGGAATTGTATTGCGTCTATGTATTATTGTGAATATTGTATTATGAGAGAGGAGACTATGAGAGAAAGAATAGAAAGTTACAACAGGTGTGTTGTAGGTTGTATCCCTTCATTTTGTTGGATAATAAAAAGAAAGAACATGGAAATTTATCTGGTGGATGTAGCCCACACTAGGTGAACCGCGTATATATGTGTCTCTATTGTATTGTGTATCTTCTATGTTTTATTTCAGCATTTGTTTTCTTTTATTGCTTTGTGATCCTATTTTTCTAACATTGTCGCCAAAAACTCTTTCAAATCCAACAACCTTATTTTCTTTGACCAAAAAAAAATATTAACCTTTTTCCCTCATTACTCCTCCCACCTCACTAAGGAATCCCTGGAAATCAAAAAACATCCTAATAACCTTAATCGTGAAGATTATTCATATTATTTAAATATTGTTTACCATTCATTAATAGATCTTCATCTTCAAAAGGAGAGATGGAAAGGAGATATGAATACCACCCGATGAATTATTCTTTTGATGGTTTGTGGAAAACTCTTCACTGGTAAGAATGCAATTGTACAAAATATAGCCCTATAATCAAATCACAACACTCTAGATGAATCCAAAGGCTAGTTGCATGAAAACATTTATTGGAAATAGGAATTACATAAAATACATTTTCCATATACATATATGAAGTGTGAGGTTTCTTGAAATACCTTGGAGAAAACATAACCAAAGAATAGGAAGTCTGTAGAAGTTGTGGTAACAATGGTAGATGTAGAGAAAACACTACTTGAATTTATGAAAGAGGGTGCACTACCTGATAATCCAAAGGTTGATGCACCCTTAAAGATTGAAGCTTAAGATTCCAATCTATATGTAGACACAGATGCAATTGCAGCTACAACAGTACTATTGAAACATGATTCTGGCTTTCTTTCAAATTTGAAGTCAAACTTTGGCTTGGTAGTGTCCACATCCATAGATCAACTTGTATAAAAAGAGAAGACAGGTCCTTTGTTGGGACTTGATGAACCAAAGTTGTAAGTTGGATTAATATTCCATGTCGTAGGCTAAGTGCTACCTTTATCTGAAGGATATGGCATGATTGTGGGAGTTGGTGGTGGTTCTGTGAAACTATTATTAGATGGAGTAACTGGAAAAGTAAACCATGAACTGTTATTTGTAGATGACTCGATAGAAACAAAAGTTGTAGAAGTAATTTCATTTGCTTCAAATCTTCTTCTCAATACAGTATATGTGATTTATTTTTTATCTCCATCCAATATTATACTGTTAGCACCATTTCCATAAGAAGTAGAAGGGGTCATCTTTTCACCATTTTTGCTTGCATGGCCCTTGTCATCGGACTCCTCAATGCACTCATTCGGAAGCCTTTAATCTTCTCTGGAAGAGTAGAAGAACATATAAAATCAATGATTTTTCATGGTTCTTCTAAAATGAATGAATAGACTCTAGTAAAAAAAATATCACTGGGGTTGAAAGCCGTTCAGATGCACCCTGCTCAGCAACAAAAAAACACAAATTTCTTCAACTCAGACAGAACCCAAATGATTTCCACTACCCAATTCAAAAATAAAGCATCACTCACTTCCTTTCTATGTAAACAGATTTGGATTCTAATGGGTAATCCCATAATTGGTGTTGTACTGACTCGCAAATATATTGCTTCATCAAGCGTATTTCCATTCTTGAAATGTTTGAGGTTTTGGGATCTAGTTCTATGAAACACCAACTGAAATAATATCCCCCGCCACATTTTGGTTTATACATTTAATAAGGAAACCATTTCCATAATCAAGGGTTCTAGTTATGCTCCTACTTTACCTGACATTTCAAGCAATGTATTTGTTGTAAATTCCAAAATAATTTAGAGCATTGTGCAATATGGTCAAGAGAAAAACACCATAACAGGTTATGGAGTAATGCATTAATAGTTGATTGTGTACATTCAGAGCATATTATTATTCTATTGGCATTATTTCTTACTACTTCTATGAACATTAGCAGTAGATAATACCTATAGGAAACGATGTTGCATTCCTATAATCACATAAATGAGAAATCTAAGAAATTCAAGAAGATTTGATGGAGCACTGGGATAGATTAAAGGTTACAAACATATTTTACAATCCAAGATATATCCTCCCATGTATTTTTTTTTATGCATGATCATTACTACTTGCAGAAACAAGGACATCTCCAACTAGCTATTCCCATACTCGTGAAGGGGTTTGTGGTTACACATAGGGTCATCTTGGTCATGGATACATTAGGAGGAATAATAACTAGAGGCACCATAGTCTATGTTTGTGTTGGTAGGAAGACCATGTCTGTGTTCGTTGGAAAAACCTGGTAAGCGATATATCTTATGCATGTGTTGTTGTGTTGAAGCTAATAGATCTAAACTATAATCAAAAGTGTGGTCACTTTCTAGCATTCTTTAGTATCATAAAAATGGAACTTTGATAGTTTTATAAAAAAATGTAACTCTGATAGTTTCAGTGCGTGATAGTTTTAGAAAAAAAATATTTCAAGCTCCTTCAAGTTCCCCCAAAATCATTGATATGCAATAACTTGGCCAAAAATGAGAATGGGAAGTTGCAGTAAGAACTACATGCTCCACAAGACTGCCAAACTACAGAGGATTTAGATCTTCCAAGGCTGATAAACTCCTCCTTCTACGACCCCTTTCTCATTTCCTATTGGCTTCTCTGAGCAATGCTTGTTTTTCCCAACCTCTCTTCACAACTAGAAAATGAAAACTCATAGACTAGCTTAGTTCCTTGTCAATGTTGTTGTTGTTAACAACAACTTAGTTGATTTTGTGCCCTTGTACTATCTAAATTACCTAAGTTTTGTTAATTAACATATCAAATTAATATTGGAATGCAGAACATCAAAGATGAGTCAAAGTCGAAGGTTGACAATGGATGAATACCATGCATATGATGAGATAATAGCCGATGAGAATGATATGGACAGATATCCATGTCCATGTAATAATTGTCTTGGTGGAAAGGTGAGAAAAATAAATTTGATTTATCGACATATGATAAGACATGGGCACAGTGGTGTAATCCCTTGGAACATAAATTATTATCAAGATATGATACAATTGCGTAGTATGAGAGATGAAGATCAGGTACCAAACATCACTGAAGTGGCACCAAACATAGATGAATATGCAACAATGTTAGATGAAGGGGTTGAAGTTCATAGAATTTTGAATGAGGGTCTAAACGATGATTGGGCCAAGTCAATGGAGGATGATTTAAAGCATGTGTATGTTAATTGCAAGTTAAGTCATTTGACAAAAATCCTTCAAATTCTAAACTTGCAAGTGGTGCATGGTTGGAAAAATGAGAGTGTAGATGAGTTATTAGCATTATCAAGTCATTTGTTACCACATGACTCCACATTGCCAATAAAACGAAGTCAATGTAAAAATAAAATCACTAGTCTAGTCTTAGGTTATGAAAACATACACACATGGGTGAATGGTTGTGTATTGTTTCGCAAAAATATTGCAAGTGAGAAATAATGTCCAAAATGTCAAGAAGGGAGGTATAGACCAGGGTTGAAATCAGTTGTGGTTCCTAAGAAGGTTCTTCTCCACTTTCCACTAATCCCATGATTACTTAGAATCTATAAGTGCATAGACATTAGTGAACTTATGCAATGGCATACTCGAAATAAGAGCACTAATGGAAAACAATGACATTTTCCTGATTCTAAGATGTGGATGGAATTTGATAACAGATGGCTTGATTTTTCCCAAGATCCTTGTAATATAAGGTTGGGTTTGGCTCTACATGGAGTGAACCCAATCTTAGATCAAATTACTAAATGGTCAACTTGGCTAGTGTTTTTAATTAATTATAACTTGCCTCCATGGTTAGAAACTAAACCATTTTTCTTAATGTTATCATTGATTATACCTGGAAAGAAAAGTGTGACTTCAGATACAATCGATACTTATTTAGAGCCATTTTATGATGATCTAATGGAATTGTGGAAAGGAATTGAAGAAATTGAATTATTAAGGGATGGTCATTCAATCAAATTCACTTTAAGATCTTACTTATTGTTTACGATTCACAATCTTCCTACATAGGGAACATTGAATGGTCTTAATGTTCATGGATACCATGGATGTCCTTGCTGCAAATTTAAAGATTTTGTGAGGCACTCAAGAAGTTTGCATAAGTGTATTTATTGTGGACATTGTGCTTACCTGAAAATGGATCATCCATATCGTCGACAAAATCACATTTCAATGACCAGGAAGAGAATCGTAAAGCACCATTACCAATAATGAGTGAATACATTATTGAAAATGGATAGAAAAGAATGTTGTTTATTGAAACTGGTGGGATTTTTGGTAGTAGAGATGATCCATGTAATGAAAGCAGTGTAAAAAGATTGTGCATATTTTATAATTTTCCGTACTTTAAGGATATCGCCATCATTCATATTGTTGACTTTATGCATACTGAGAAAAATATAGCATATTCTATTATAGAAACTCTTTTTGGTGCTTCTAATATTGTTTCATCACGTGAAGACTTGAAACAACTAAATATTCATCGAAATATTTGGGTTGAAAAATATAGAAAACCCAGTGCTCCTTATGTCTGGACGAAGGAACAACGTGCACAATTCTTAAAGTTGATGTCTTAGACTTGCTTTCCCACTGGATATGTAAGTAGTAATATCAGAATCCAAACTAACATGAATAGATTAAGAGGCCTCAAGACCCATGACTATCATGTCATAATCGAGAATATTTTACCTATTGTGGTCAATATATCAAGTTTGGAAAAGGGACCAAGATTGGAAATTATAAGGTTGGGCCTAATATTAAATAGAATTATTTTACATGTATTAGATCCTCTAAACTTTGATAGTTTGAGGCAGGAGGTTGTTGAAGTCCTTTGTTTATTGGAACGTGAATTTCCACCAACAATATTTAACATTTCGATGCATCTTTTGATACATATTGAATATCAACTAGAGCAGTGTGACCCAGTAAAAACGAGATGGATATATCCTATAGAGATATATATATGAAGGTTTTGAAAAAAATTGTTCGTACTAGGGAAAATCCAGAAGGTAGCATGTCTGAGGGATATTCAATGCAAGAGGCCATGGGATTTTGCACATAATATATGAAGGATTTTAAAAGTGTCAATCGACGTGTATGGGATGATGAAAAAGATGAGAGAGTTGAAATTGAAGTATTTGAAGTCAATGGAATGCGCTTTAAGCTATCACATGAATAAAGAAGTGGGATACATGCATATGTTCTTCATAACACATCTTCATTCGATAAGTGGCGCAGGTGAAAATATTTTTTACACAATAATTTATTGATTCAATTGCATTTACATGTTTATATTATTAATCTTATTATCTTATACATCCATATTCTATGTAGGAACTACAAATAAGAGAATCAAACATGGATGCAATATCAACCTAAAAAACATAGACATCATGATTTGATTGGAGGTAATTCTTTTCCAAAGTTTGAAGAATGGATTGCTAATGCAGTCAATGATGCAAAAGAAGAAGGTCAAGATATAACAGTGGAAGAAAGTGAACTTTCAAAAATTCCACATATATGGGCTATGAATTTTAGTGGAATGTGGGCCTATGGTAGTCATTTAAGAGTGGAAGAAAAGGACAAAGGAAAAGAAAATTGTGATTGTGTTGTCAGTGTTGAATTTCTTCATGAAACCAAAAATAAATTTTATGTTGGATTCATCCAAGAAATTATTCAAGTTGATTATGGTGAAAATAGTCCTGTATTTTTAAAATGTAAGTGGTTCAAACCATTTGCATTAGAACATGATGAGTATGGATTTGTATGTGCAAATACACAACAATGTTTATCAAAGATGGATGATTCATGTGTCTCCCCTCTTCAAATTAACCAAATATTTATAATTGATGATGTAAGAATCCCATGATGGCCATATTTCATTCAAATAGAGTCTCGTTCGAAATCAAAATTCATGGAAGTTGTCAATATAATACTTGATGGAAAATACGTTGATAATTTACAAGAAACATTCGAAGAAGTGGTTGAAGATGATGATAGAGTGATTGAAGAAGAGATTTTGATTACAAACAAAGAGATTGGGAGAGAGAGTGTATTGCATGCCATAGATGAGGATGATGAAGAAAATCAAGAATATGCACACACAAGTGATCGAGATTCCGATCCTGGTGGTATTGGAGATTATTATGATGATGATTTGTCACCTTAACTAGCTTGTCCCCTAAACTCTGATTATATGTATGATGTAATTTTTCACTGTTGTTTTACTCATGCATTTTTCAATCTAATCATCATTATTTTTCCGATACATCGTATACAAAACCCGAGTTGTTCATTGTTGTTTTGAAGTTCATTTCACTTATTGTTAAGGGTTAATAATAAACCCATTTGATCATCTTATTATATGTTTGGCTTTTTGAGCAATCACTCAATTAAATTCTGACTATTTTTATTGTTTAACCACTGTTGATTTGTGTACAAAATCTGAGTTTGTATTTCACTTATTTATTGTTGATTTCAAGTTATATAAGCAACACTTCATGGGTTGATTTTAAATTTTTTTGTTCTTTCACTTGTGCACTTAATTTTTCAGCACATGCAATTAATAAAATATGAGTTTCAAACTCATTCCACCGTTGTTCTAGTGATTCAAGTGGTTGATTTATACATTATTGTTTATTTGGACTTTAGGATATGAAGAAAAATCTTGTGAAGTGAAAACTAGATGAATTCAACGATTATGCAAAAAGCTTGATATAATATGAGTGCTCTCGCAGAGAAAATGTAGCCAAGAATGATGAATATTTATCTTCTCTTGGTTTGAAATACAGGAAATTTGTTAGTCCACTTAAGTAGTATATTATTTGTTTAATAGTGTTTAATGTTTTATAGGAAAGAAATTTATGTATATAAGACATGATATCATTTTTTTTATAGGAAAGAAAAAAATAGCACAGAGAAAGTGGAGCAACAATCAAAGGAAAATAAAGATGTATTGCCACCAACTCGGCGTAGAAGAAAACACATTAATGATGCAACGAATGTAACTACTGAAAAGAATAGTGGTGGTGATGATGTTCACATTGATAATGCAGGTGGTGATGTGTAGACAAATATTGCACATGGTGATGTACAACCTAAGGATGATCTCTTCACACAAAGTCTAAAATAGATTATAAATAATCATGACATAAAAGGAAAATCAAGTTTGGGGATCATTTATTCAAAATTAAAGGAGATGTTAGAACCAACATCTATAGATACTGGTATTGAGCTACCTACTACCAAATATGATGTGGCCAAGAAGCATGCAGTTCCAGTTAATGCAAGTTGTAAAGATAATAAACTTACATTTGTTGTGCTTTAAAATACACCTAGTCCATCCACTGATGGAACTGGATCAACTAGAAATATTGCTAGTGATTTAGAAGTTGTGTTTTATTTTGTTAAAAGACAAAGATTGAGTCAAGGTTTGTATAGATTTATAGAGAGGAATGCAAAATAAAGAAAAATAGAAGGTAAGAATCCATTCTTGGTTGACGTGTCAAAATATGGTGAGCCCATAGGGCCAAATGCAGCAAGGTGGGCCTCTGAGTTGGGAATAAGATGTAGGGCCCATTTGGATATTAGCAAATCAAATTTTGCAGATCGAGATCTACGAAGTGTGGAAAATGTTATATACAAAAAATGGAAAATTCTTTTGAAATTATTGGTGGAAAACTCTCTAGAAAATATTACAAGTCTAAGATGAGGCTTTTGATGAACAACTATAGATACAATTGTAGAAAATTAATCATTGAAGGAAAATATAGGACAGACTCCACTCTATCTCCAAAAGAATGGGAAGCATTGAAGGAAACTATGTGTTCCGAAGAATATTTGACAAAAAGGAACATAGGCATGAAAGCAAGAGACAATGTGAGGGCTCCATATACGTTTGGTCAAGGCGGGTTGCAGGCCAAAAAAGACAAATTGACAGTAAGTGTTTCTTTTTGGTTGAATTCAAATTGTTATTTATTTCGATTTTTTTATTGAACTGACTATGTTGAAACTTGACATTGTCTTTTAGGTGGAAAATAGTAACAGAGAACCAGGGGTAGAAGATATTGTCCAATATATAGAAGCATTACAGTCTTGTAAATATGACAGTAAGATTAAGTGCAAATCTAGAGCATCAAAAAATATTTCACAACCTTAAGTTGGAGTTGAAAGTATCCCAATAAGAGCCACTGCAAATGATGCCAACTCGAGTGTTGGGTACCAACATGTAATGAGTTGCATACATGATCTCAGTGAGACAATTTTGCAGTTGGTTTCCTTTTCTAAGCCTATAGTTTATACATGGAATCAACATAATTCCATTAATTCAAGTGAGGTAAGAGGCTTTATTGATCTCATTTATTCTTGTTTGAACATGTGTATTCCATTTCTTCTTGCAAATAAATCTATTGTATCTCATTTCTTCTTGTTTGACTAGTTTTTGTGCTTGTAAATTAAACTAGAAGTTGTAGTATTTTGTGTGTTTCCACTTAGTCTACTGCATTTACAGTGAACTCTTAAGTTCTTTCTCTCACACTCACTTGTTGAGAATTAGTGCACTCACTTAAATATCTAGGACAATCTGGTTGCCTGTGGACATGCCTTCTTCTTCTTTTTCCTTCTCATCAACCTTTCATTGTGTAGAACCATCCTTTGTTTCTAGAATCAACTCTTTTTGTTTCTAGAATCAGCTATGTGTTCTTCCTTTAAAATATCAAGTATGGTTGATACTTGCAAGTATTTTTGAGTAGTAACAATGCATGATCACTTGCATTACATTCAAGTAATGATTTTTTCCAAACTGACGACCTCTTAACAATGCTTCCTCTCACCAATATTCTTGTAACAAGGTACATAACTCATATATTATTACTTCATCCTTTGATTTTGCAATAGTGTTTGTTAACTGGTATGTACCTTTAGGACTCCTTAAATATTCTTTCAAGAGGAAAGCTACATCCTTCAATGAACCACCAATATGCTCCCCAACAACTTTGATAATCTCAACACTCAGAGTTAATAGGATATGTTGAGGTACATGAGGCAATAGGTAATTGGCTATTTCCACTTTGCCACTTTATGTCGTAGTTGTGAGGCCAAGACAAAGTTCCATGTCCTTGCAAATTATCTCAAAAAACCACTATACAAATTGTAGGCGGTCCTTCTTTGCAACTCTCATGAATGGCCTCAAAAAGGCAACTGCTTTACCCTCATCCACAAGACATTCCATGGTACCGATATTTATAATGGTATGCAAATCCAAGAGCAAGATCCACGTCCACATCCAATATGTTACGTTGGGAAACATATGAGTAAATAGTTGATGTGTTAGACATATAAAATAAATCATTAAAGGGTGAAGAGAAACAAACAGAAAACAAAATTGCAGAAGGATCAACATCTTTGCAACAATTTTGAGAAGAAATTGAAATAGAAGAGTAAGAGAGAAGGTTCATGGAAAAGTAGTATCCATATTCAAGGTACCATAGCCTAAACCAAATTCAAAAAAAATAATCTTATAGAATAAAAATATTGTAGCATGTACACTTGTTTTTACTCTAAACCCTTCCCACAAACAACTCATCCATGTATTGCCTAGGAAATTAAGCTCTAAAACTAAGTAATGTGAGATGCATTCTAATTAGCACAAGCTCCTCATCATCGTAAATTGTAAATGATTTAGTAACCAAATAAATTGTGTAAAAGGACATTGGTAACCATTCTCAACAACACCCTTTAAGTTGTACATGAGGCCACAAAGAGAAATGTTGAATATAATGGCATGCAGGTTTATAGATACCCAACTCAACACACAGTCGTTTGAGGATGAAATACAAATGAGAGTATGTTCAAGGATACCTAGCTCTAATACAACTATGAGAGGGACAATAGACACTCAGCTCAAATAGGTTGGCCATGAAAAAGATACTGCAACAATGAGTGGGTTTATGAATACCCAACTCAAAATAGGGTTGGCCCTATTCACAACACCATCCCTCATCTCAATAGGATGCTTTGGAGAGAAGGAATTACAACACACCTTTCCCCCCTTAATGATGAATGTGGGCCATATAGTGAAGATATAATCCCCTTTGAATGTTATATTTTTAACACTAACATGGGTTCACAATGTGGTGAAGGTGGGCTTTGGAAGAGTTATAAAAAAAGGATTTATAGAAGCCTACTAATTGGATAAAGGTACAAAGGGGGCACAAGTTGTATTTGATCGCAAAGCCATGAGTGTAGTACATCTAATAAATATCACCATCATAGTGTGGAAGGAAGATATCCATCGAAATATGTTTGATTCATTCGTAGAATCATCTATAAAATTAGTGGGATAGTATTGTAGATCTATGAATAGATACTGCATCAAGGAAGGTGAGAAAGTACTTAGCTCCCCTGTGAGAAAAAGTAGTCATAGGCCCAAAAATGTCATTATGAACCCACTCCAATAAGTGAGAGGTGGGCTTTATATCACCGTCAAATGAAGCATCCACTAGAAAACCACCAACCCCTGGAACATAAACAATGTCTCCAAATGTGGCATGGTCAATAATGAGATTATCACATCCTGGAATAAGTAAGGCCATGTTAGCGCTTGAAAATAGAAGGGTTCCAAGGTAACTACAAATTGTACATTGTCATCTCATATAATTTCTCTTGTTTTTGGGTTAGTGCTAACCTTAGAGGGAAATCCTTATGAAACTTGGAAATGGAGTATGAGCCCTAGAGATCAAAGAATGTTGTGAAACTGAGAAAATTGTTTGTCGTAATATAGAAAATCAGACCTATAATCTGCTATAAAATGCACAACAAGAAAGAATGCAGATTTACACCTTAGGATGATTTTTTTCTTTGGGAGCTATGAAAATATATTGTTAGAACACAAAAATATGTCCATGAAAGTGAAGATATGTGTGTGGAAATACAAAAAATAGTCCCATTTTGTGTTGAATCTCTACTCAATAAAACATAACAGATGTGGGTTCATTTCTTTTTTTCCAACACTGAAACCTGATTTTGTTTCTGAACTTTATCAAGATTCCTTTGTTGATTTGGTATTGCAAATGGAAATATATAAATACAAGAGCAATACAAAATAAAGAATTTTGTTTTTAGTGAGATAATTTCTGTAGGTAATTATTATAAGATGTAAATGTCCACTCCTATATAGGTGGTATCCCTTTCTACTTGATGCTTAACCTTTATCTGATATTGAATATAGTGCTTCTTTTTGCTAAGGCAACACAACTATACATAATGTATAGTTTCTTGATGCTTAACATTTTTTACTATTGACATATAGTGCTACTTTTTGCTAAGGCAACGCGACTACAAATATCCAAAGTTATGAATTGTAAGGTTAACTGCCTTGGACAATGAGATCATTTCTTATAAAATAATGCTTTAAATTATTTTAATATCATAATTATCATATCATAAAAGAGATTTGAAGGCTCATCACAATGTTTCATGTTCTGTGCTTCTTTTTTTACATCTCTGCCAATGTTTTTTGTGATTCGGTTGTTTCATTGTTTGAAAAAGAGAACAGTTCCCTTGGAGACAGTTTGTTGCTAATTTAAAATGTTGTATATTTTTTTGCATGATGGTTAAACCACATGCAGAGCAATCATACGAAACATGCAATGTCGCCAAAAGGAAAAGGCATTTATGTCAACAGAGCTCTGAAGACTACACAAGAGCATGTCAATATTGATCATAGTAATCATCAAGAACTCATTGAGCAATGTGTAAAGAACATTGTTGATAGTGATGTCGAATTTGAGGTAATCAATTTTTTGTTGTGATCGTTAATTTGTCCCAATGTTTTGTCATAAATTTTCACGCTTAAAATGTTCTTTTTGACAAAAATTTATTACTTTCATTCTTCATACTTTTGAATGCTTAATAAGACATTCTTCATACTTTTTAATGTTGTATATTTTTTTGCATGATGAAACCACATGTAGGGAAAATCTATAAAAGAAGCACAACGAGAAAGACAAGTGCTTATCAAAAGAGCTATGAACGATGCACTAAGTGATCTCAATATTGATAGCGATCATATTAACATTGAACTCGAGAATAATGTGCAGTATATTCATAGTGGTACTATTGAACTCGAGGTGAGTGCAATAATTATATGCTAAATATTAGAATATAATTCTTGTTTTAACATTTTTCATATCTCAAGATAATGTGTATCTCTTTTTGTTTTTGTAGAAATGTATTGATCATAAAATCCAAGAAGGTGACAAAGTAAAGTTGTTGGATCCGTATGACGATGCTACTATGGGCATCAAATGAATTCACTCATTATCTATTATACATGGAGTGAAATTGAGTGGATCAGGAGACGCAAATGTAAATGTTATAAAGGTCACAAGTAACATACCCCTTCTATATGAAGACAAAATAGATGGATATGTCCGTCTGAAAGAGGAGGAAGGAAGCTTCACATGGTGGCCTTTGAAATATTTGCAAAAAATGACATAGATGATTTTTATCATAGTTGTTAGAGAGCTTGGCCCACTACTTTTATGCAGTTGTTTGAATGAATGCATGTTTAGGGATTTTTTATATTATGGTGTATTTGCAAACTTGGAAACTCTAAATGACAGTACTGTACTACTTTGACATTATATATATATATATATAATCATCTTGCAGTTCCCAACATTATGTTTTATTATGGTGTATTTGTGGACTTTGATATGTGTGTGTGTGTGTGTGTGATCATCTTTCAGTTCATCTAAATTGTAATATTATATGTTTTAATTTGATTTTGTGTACATTCAGTAGTTTGAATGTACATTGTTCATGGATATTATAATATGGTGTCTTTGCATATTTGGAAACTCTCAGTCACAGTAGTGTGCTACGTTTAACATTTTTTATTATATATATGGTCATCTTGTAGTTCATTTAAATTACAATATTATATGTTTTAATTTGATTTTATGTCAGATTACTTTAGTTTTTTTTCATGATCATGTTAGAATCAATATTTTATCTTTTATTTTATGTTTTAATTTAAGTTTAATACTAATTTATTTAATGTTTTAATTTAAGTTTAATACTAAGCTATTTAATGTTTTAATTTAAGTTTAGTACTATGTTTATTTCTACAGTACACAATTAATTTATGGTAAATAATAAATTATTCATATCATAATATAATTAGAAATTTACTACTGAACTTGTAGTAAATATAATGATTATGCAACTAATAAATATTATATCAATACACTGCCAATTTACATAAATCAATGAATCAAAATGACTAAATATACTATTAGTTGACGACAATAACCGATACAAATGACTAAATTTACTACTTGTTGACGACAACAAATGACTACCACAACTAAATAAATAACCAGTTAATGAAAATCAATGACTACAACAATGACTAAATATACTACCAATGGATGGAAATTAGAGAATAAAATGATTAAATATACTGCTAGTTGACGAAAAATGATGATTACAATGACTAAATATACTACCCGTTAACGGAAAATGATGATTACAATGACTAAATATACTACGCGTTGACGGAAATAAATGATACAAATGACTAAATTTACTACTTGTTGACGACAATACTGGACTACCACGACCAAATAAATGACCAATTAATAACAATTAATGACTAAAACAATGACTAAAGTTACCACCAAAACAACCATAAATAACTAAAAAATTTAGTTATATATTTGGTCGTGTTATATATGTCCAGCAATATACTACTAGTAGTCACGTAACTAAACTTAGTCATTTATATGCAATTTTTAGTCATTTTTAGTCATAAATTTGTCTTTTTCTACTAGTGGCTCAACACTTGGGTTGTGTAAGGATGTAATTCATATTGTAGACCAATATTATGTATGATGGATTCATTTTTATTTATGTTCTTTCAATATTTTTTTTTCGTTGGCATAGAAACGTAAATGACTGTTTAAATGCTAGACTACTATGTGTTTATAGTTGTTTATTCATGTTATTATCTTTGCTCTATGTGAACTATTTCTCGGGCCCTTGGCAGGAGCATGATTGGTTTTATGTTTACTTTTTGGTTACCTTAGTTTCATCTAGGCGCATGCATCTTAGATTAGCTTCATTTCATTCTTTAGATTAGGAAACCGTCATCGGTGGACCAAGCCGCAACTGGTAAAATCAAAACCAAAAATGGTTGTCGGGACAAAATCCGGATGGGTTCCCAGTTCCAAATAGTGAGAGGTATAATCGGGACTTCTCATCGGGGGTAACCCCTGCTGTTGAGAAAGGGTGATTTTTCTAGCATCAACAACATGCTAATTTTTTGTTGAAGTATCCTCAACTCTAAATATTTTTTATAGTGCTTGTTATAATACACCCTATTTTCTGAAGTGTTTTTAGCATGCTACAGGTCCTTGTTTTTAGTGGTTATAGAACCCTATTTTTTGAAATAGAATTTTTAGTTGTTGCGGAACATTGTACCAATGAAGGTAAAATCAATGATATTTTCATATTGAAATAACCTTCTAAATGAAAATATTTTGGAAAATTGAACCAAAAAGTTAATTGGAAAATTTGATTAAGAAAACCATTAGCATAAGTAAAGCACCATTGTATCATGAGACATTTATGTTTTTCCTTAACGAGTAAGAATTTTGAGGTGGTTCCTGCATGGTAGAGGTAGAACTTGGACCCATACGTGGAGGTTGAGCGACAACAAGTAGCATAGCTCCAATCCCATATGGAAGACCTGTGAAAACACTTCAACATCGTCTTACGTGGGGTGGCAGAGGTGGGATGGGTCAATCTCAGTGAGGATATTATTGATGCTTGCATCAATATATCTATAGAGTGGTACTCGTTTCTAAGGTGGGATGCAATAATATGGGATGTTATAAGGAGATAGAGGAGACCCTCAATAAGGGGGGTGGAGTGGAGCACCCCCAACATGTGGGTATCCAATGATCCTACCACCATAGTGGTTATGTATAGAGACACACATATTTTTTGTATATGGGTGTGGCCCACATTTTGTATATGATTTTTTTATTATCATGCGACCATAGTGAGGGGAGACATTTTATATCGATGAGATGTATATTAGGAAAAAAATTATGTATATATACAACTTTTTATGACTCCTGATGTGTTCTTGTGATGAAAGTCAAATTATTTTTTTCTTTCTAATTTACCTTACATGAATTTTTGATATACCATGGTGATGAAAACATGCATGAATTTATGAGATGGATCATGGTAAAATAATGTTTAATCTGATATATGCCAGTCTAGTATTTCATTCACAATATTATCCACAAATTGATTTCCATTTCTAGGAATATGTATGAATGTGATGGATTCAAAATTTATTCACAGAATCTTTACTTGCAGGTACTTCATAAATAGGAATGGATTATGGACATGGTAAACATTATTTAACTGCAACATGGTGAGATGAGAATCGAAGTATACACTAAGGTGTTGGATATGTAGTTGAGTTGCATCAACGAATAGTCTGATCATGGTTGCATACTCAGCTTGGTTATTCATAGTTGGCCCTACGAATACACCACTTGACTAAATTACTGTGTGAGAGGGTGAATAAATGGCCCAAGCCGCAGATGTGAGACTCCAAGTCCATTAATTAACACTGTCAACAAAATTAATGTGAATAGTTGCAAGATGATTCATATGGAAAATCACGAAAGGGAATAAAAAAGACTAGGTGTTTGTATAAAAGATTAAAAAACCTAACGAATTAAAAAAATAAAAATGTACAATTGATAGGGATTCTAAGCAAGTGGCTACTTAGGGATATAATCTCTTCAACTAAAACCCATTGAGAAGGTCCTTGAGAAGGTAAGACTCAAGGTGAGCAAGGATGTATTCTCCCTGAGTTAGAAAATTATTGACAATGAAGGGTCCGCGTTAGAGAGTATCGAAGTTTTCTCGGCCTAGGGTGTCATTGGAAAAATTGTATGCCAGGAATAGGTCACCTTCATTATATGAACAAGGGTGGACCTATCTATCGTACATGGCCTTATAGTGCCTTTTGGTATATTCATTGTTTTTCAATTAAAATCGATGATCCTCATCAATTCTCTCCAAATACACAAGGCATTGTTTGAGGGGAGTGGTGTCTGATAGGATTTCAACACCATCCAGAGGGTTGGAATCTCACACCTAAAGGGTAGGACTAATTCTACTCTGTGAATGAGGTGGAATCAGGTGAACCCAATGGTAGTATTGAATGAGGTGCGATGGGCTTAGAGTGTAGATAATAGAATGTGGTTCTAGTTGGTTTTTTGCTTGGTGATAGTTTGTTTCAACATGGTTTTGAAGATTTTATTTTTTATTGTGGATATCATGGGATAGCGAATTCATGGGTAAATCCAAGTGGGGAAGATATATCTTAAAACACTTCATTCTAAAAATGATTTCTATGGTTCGAGACTAACTATTGGGGGACCCCTAAATGAGTGATGACATTATTGAAGAGGAAACAGATAGTAGTGTCCATTTTGTTATTGAATGTTGGAATGAATTCAACCCACTTATTGAAATAGTCAAAAGCTACTATAATGTATTTGTGGCCCCTGTAAGATGGTGGACTACATGTCATAAGTCAATTCCCCACTTGCAGAAGGGACCAATGATGATGATGGGGTGTAAAGGATTTGGTGGAGATATAATATTTTGAGTGAAAACCTAACACTTCATACATATTATGGCTACCTGAATGCAATCATGGAAGAGGGTAGGCCAAAAATAACCAGTGCAAATAACCTTTTGGGTGGTGGAAATTCCTAATAAATGTTCACTACAAGCACCACTATGGAAATCATTGAGGACTCGTTCGACTTCATACAAGGTGAGGCATCGATGCAAAATAGTGTCCACTCCCCACCTATATAGGATGTGTCCTATGAGGAGGTATTGGGGGGATTTGTGGAAGATGTGCCAATGATAATCTAAAGAGAGAGATGTGCCAAACTTTTGAATGTGAAGGTAGTTGATGATGTCTCCATATTGGGGGTCATATAACAAGATCAGGAATAGGTGCTCATTTGGGAAGTGATCATTCGTTGGTGGGTCCTTCATGTTGGATGAGAGGTCAATGATGAACTCAACAAGGACAAACACCTTCTTACTCTTAGGAATTGTGAAATATAGATTGAATTCTTGAAGAATCACAATCCATCGCACTAAATTACCATTGATAAGCCACCAACTAAGCAATTACTACATGGGGTTTGAGTTTACTACGACATTGGTGGTGCCCAACAAGATATAATGGCATAATTTTTGGATTGCATAAACTATAGCTAGAGATAGCTTCTCCTTATGTTTGTAATTGAGAGGAGGACCTGATAGGTTATTACTCATGTAATAAATGACATGCTCATGGCCATCATCCCATTGTTCAACTAGCACTCAGGAAATGGACACATATGAGACTGATAGGTAAAGGATATAATCCTTATTGAAGTTAGAAGGATGATTAATGGTGTTTTTGAAAGATAATTCTTTAGAGCATCAAATGCTTGTTGCACCTATTCATTCCTATTGGAACGTAATGTATTGATGTAACAAACAAAACAAACCATGTGCGCAAGTGGCATAGTCAAGAACAAGACGTCACAAGAGGTTGGATTTTCCCTATAGACTTTGCAGTTGGCGCAAGTCTTTTGGAGGGGGAATCTTGATAAAAGCCTAGAATTTCAAAGGGTCTACTATGATTCCTTACCGGGACATGATAAAACCCAAAAATCACCCAGTGGTAATGCATAAGACACACTTTAGATTTTAATCTTGTACAATTAATTACTGCAAATAGATTCATAATAAAAATAGAAAATATATAATGGCACACACATTACACAAATATTTTACCCTGGAAAACCAACAACTTGTTTAGAGCTATACCTATAATCTTTTATTCATCATATTCTTCATTTTTTACAATACAATATATGTAGGATCTTGTGACATCAAAACCCCTAATCCATTGACCTGGATTAGTCAACAACCTTAATTCCTTAACCAAAAATAGAAAATTGTCGGCGAAAACCATATGCCAAAAAAACCACTAAAAATGGACTAAAAAACCACCATTTTTTTTCAAGGGCCCCTCCCCCAAACCTTCATGCAGGGGGGATCTCGCCCCCTTGTGACCCCCCATATAGGGGGAGTCTTCCCCCCTATGACCCCCCAGGCAGGAGGGGCTTCCCCCCCACTACAACCTCCATGCCAAGGGGGGATAGCATACCCAACGCAACACAATGTGTGGGGTTGGTCGTGCAAAGAATATAAAACATACCAACCATTCTCCCACCTATTGTTTTATTTGCACACAGGGGGTTACAATATTACATAGTCAACAATCCAGGGCAACATTGCCCATTGTTTCTCTACACCAAGAGAACTTCTTGGTGCTCAACTTTGTCAATGAATCAACAACATTCTTCAAAGTGTCCACCTTCATCAAAACACCTTCTTTTCTTTAGCCATGTCTCTCACAAAATGATACTCAACATCAATATATTTTTTCTTTGAATGATAAGATGGATTCTTTGCAAGGAAGATTGCAGTCTATCTGTCACAATCTATCCTTACAAGTTGTTGTACCAACCCAATACCTAAACACAATCTCTATAACCATATTGTTTCCTTTCTTGCATGAGTGGATTCCATGTATTCAACTTCTATAGTTGAGAGTGCCACTACAGCCTGTCTTTTGTTCATCCAACTGATTTCTCCTCCGTTGAGGCCTCAACAACTCCCCTTTAATTTTACAAAAATAAAGGGGCCCCCATTGGAATCTTGGTAAAACATTTCTTTCAGTAACTTTTGACTTTATCTTGCTTGATTTGAGAGGATGATTTGATATTTTCCTTTCCTAGATGTTTGATTTTTCGTGCTTCTTATTATCAATTCTTTGACTTATCTTTCATGAGATGAGAATTTGGTGATTTGGATTATCTGTGTCATTTGAGTCTTTTGGTTCCTTGGATGTTCAACAATGCTTACATGTTCATTTGAACTTATTCATGTTTATTTCATGCCTTGATTTTCCTAAAATTCAATTAACATGATGTTTCAACAGTGTCGCCAAGTTTTGGTTTTCATGCACAAATGAGTTTGCTGGACATTTTGGTGGATCAAAATAATTTAATCAAACTATAAATTTTTAAAAGTTTAATATGCGCCTTAAAAGAATATATGTCAATAAATGAGAACAAACTAATTGTTCTGGATTTGAATAATGTATCAAGTTTTACAAGTGTTAAAGTTTCATTAAAAATCATGCTATATTTGTAATTTTATACTCTTTAGCTCATTAAAATAATTCAATTAAAAAGTTATACATGTTAAAGAGTTGAAGCGATCTCACAGTTTCGGGATTTGCACAATGCATTAAAAAGTCATACATGTTAAAGAGTTGAAGCGATCTCACAGTTTTGGGATTTGCACAATGCATTACTTTTTACTAGCCTTGAACTATTGTTTAAAAGTTATGCAGTGTTTACAACTCTGTACTCTTGAAGTTGACTCAATCAAATATTTTTCTTATGAATTCACTTCACACCTTAAAAGAGTGTATATTGAAGGGTGTTGGCAAACAGATAGTTGTACATTTTTTTCAAGGCTCTTTCTTTCAGTAGAAAATGTTTTTTCTAAGCTATTTTTGTAACGAACCGCCTCGTTACGACAACCGTTCGAGTGATAGGTGCAAATTTATTTATTTTTTTGTGTGTTGAAGGTGTGTGCGCGTGGGTGGAAGTAACACCATACTTAACTCTACGTCGCCACTCGACGACCAACAAGACGCAACCACAACAAAGTAAAACTGACCACTAAAATACGACTGACCTCCCGCCCGTCCTACCCTGCAAGGTTAGGACCTCCAAGACACATAATCAACGCTCAAGCCCGGTTTCCCATCGTCTTTAACCATTTAAGGTCTCAGG
>ML785045.1:374311-413817 GCA_009831015.1 Picea engelmannii | reverse complement strand
TACATAAGATTAGAGGTGTGACTCTAAATAGGTTGTTGGTCTTCCCAGTCTGGGTTTCCAAGATAAAATATTTGTGTATTGTGTGTGTGCCATTGTATCTTTTCTATTTTTATTAATAATCTATATGCAATAATTTATTGTATAACGTTAAAATCTACATTGGTATCAGAGATGTTATTGGATTTATTGGGACACCTTTGTGGCTAACGGTTTGGCTTAGTTATGTGATAAACCTTGTTTATAGTGAGAGATCTGTGATATTGATTCTTCAGGTGAAAATAAATTACAAACAGTTCAAAAATAGAGATGGACAAATTTCATGGGAAACATTTTTAGTTGTGGAAGATCAATATGGAATATATGTTGGTGGACAAAGATCAGTGGATCGTTGGGGATCCAGGTACTAAACCTATAGGAACATCAACAAAAGACTAGAAAAAGTTGTATTGGAAGGCGAAGAGAACAATCCAGTTGTGTCTCTTATATTTAATATTATTGAATATGTCAAGGGAATCTACAACCAAGGCATTATGGGATAAGTTAGGGGATTTGCATTGGTCAAAGTCCCTAGTAAACAAAATGTTCCCGTGGATGAAAGTTGGAGACTCAGTGACAAAGCATCTGAATGCCTTCAATAATGTGGTAAGTCAACTATTTTCTATTGATATTAATATTTCTGATGAAGATAAGTGTATCCGTTTATTGTTCTCTTTACCAGACTTGTGGGATAGTCTGGTTGTGGCCATATGTAGTAATGCAACTACTTTGCATTTTGGTCTCATCCTTGTTGTCGGAGGAGATGAGATGGAAGAACATGGAAGGACAAAGCACATATGAATTGATTGCAAGAGGATGTTCCCAGGAAATAAATAGATCCAGGTCCTCAAGCAGGAGATCTAAATCTCCCAAAATATTTATAAAGGTATGCTAGAGATGTGGAAAACAAGGGCACTACAAAAATCAATGTAGATCCAAAAGTGTCGAGAGAGGGAAGGGATATGAATATGCTCCTTCCAAAGAAGTAAAATCCTGTATAGAAGAAGGAGGGAATGTTTACTTGGATTCTTCAAGAACACATGTAGATCTTGAGGCATGGATGGATGACTCAGGTGCATCCTTTCATATGAATCCTCACAGAGAGTGGTTTTGCAAATATGAAAGGTATGATGGAGGTGATGAATCGACAACCAAAATCATAGGACAAGGAAAAGTCAAGTTGAAGCTCATGGATGCAGGATTAGAACACTCCCTAGTGTTCTCCACATCCCAGAATTGGCCAATTTTTTTTTTTGTAAGTAAAATGGACAATATAGGGATAAAAACAATGTTTGAGAAAGAAACTTGCAGGATGATTCAAGGATCAATGGTGTCATTGAAGGGAGTTCAATTTGGAGCTTTGTATAAGTTGCAAGGAAGCACTATTAGTGATGGGTGTAATAGTTCCTTTGTTCATGATATTATAGCTAAAAAATAAAAATTCATATGGTCTATGGAGAAAATATTATGTTGTGGCATCAAAGACTGGGGCATATCAGAGAGAAGGGCCTTCGAGTACTACATAGTAAATATATGGTTGAAGGTATGTCTAACTCTTCTCTGGATTTTTATTTCTGTGAACATTGTGTATATGGGAGGTATAATATGTCAAGATTCCCCTTTGGTACACTATGGAAGAGAGAATTTTATAGTTGGTGCACAATGGTGTGTTTGGACCTATGCCAGCTCCATCACTGAGAAAATATGTGTACTATATCTTATTTATAGATGACTTCTCGAGGAATACATGGATATATTTCTTTAGGAAGAAATATGAAATATTTGATAGGTTTAAAGATTTTAAGGCTCTTATGGAGAATAAAAAAGAGAAAAAAATGTGTTGAGGATGGATAATGGTGGATATTTCTAAGGAAATGAATTCGAAGAGTTATGTAAGAAGTGCGATATTGCAATGAAGGAGACTACTCCATATACACCTAAACATAATGGATTTGCAGAAAGGATGAACATGACGTTGATGAAAAAACAAAGGTGTATAATCAGTGGTTTCAGGTGATCCAAGTGGATATTGGTGGCCACCCACCTTTTCCAACTAGCTCAAAAATGTTTTCTGGCAATTTTGGTAATTTACTATTTTTAGCAGTTTTTAACTTTCGAGGTCATTTTGAGGGCCTAAATGAAGGTTTTTCAGGATTTAGGTTCTTAATTATAGCCAAAGGCTCTAATTGAGCCCCCAAAATGAATCTCCTTGATGATATATTTCCAACGAGCTATTGTGCACCCCAAATGGAGATCGTATGCCAAAGTTACGCCCCCGGGAAGTTGATACACCAAGCTACCCAAAACGAGGTCTACAAAACTGTTGGATTTTCATCTTCTGGGGTTAGGGTTTTGGATATTATTTATAATAAAAAGGCCTTTGGAGCCTCATTTTGAAATCATCTTCTCACGGATGCGAGTAGCTGTCACATCTCTTCTCAGAGATAAGCTTCCACCATTCTAGCAAGTCTTTCACTCTATATTTTTATAGTCTTTGTACATTTTTCGCTCATTAATAGAAAATTGTGTATTGCTGTATATCTGTGTTTATGGTTGCATCTCTGATACATTTCTGTTATATTATTGGATATCTAAGATATCTTATAACATTGATTTATTATATCTCCACTCTCATTTCGTGCAGAAAATAATCTAGATCTGTGGTATCAGAGCAGGTTGCTCTTGATCGTTTTTCAGTGCATGTCCCCGACGAGGTCCAAGTATAGAAAGTTAGGTATTGATCTTGTCTCTCTTGAATAAAATCGCTCTCGTACTCCCAAGAAACCCTCCATGGTGGAAGAAAAGAAAAACGTCGGAGTAGACGATTCTATCAGTCTGTTGCTTGAGCAAGCTCTCATGTGACAGAGGGACGAAATGTTGGAGAATTTTTCCCACATCCTTCAACACCTGCCGATAGAAACATGTGCATATTCATCAAACAACCACATTGGAAGAACCTCTCCTTTCAAGGTACATGTTAATTTTGATACTCCCGTATCTGAAGGTCAGATAGATGCGGATGCCATAGACAAATGGTTAAATCCGCTAGAAGTTTATTTCTCTGTTCACCATTTTTCCGACAGGGAAAATATCACCTTCACACTCAAAGCTCTCCCCCATTTCAAACATTGGTGGGAAACTTATTGGGAGAAAACTTCCACAGAAGAGTTTGGAATATATGGGGTCAATCCCACTTGGGATTTTTTTGTGGACACGGTAAATGAATAGTATTACCCTGTTGGCAACTATGAGGACCAATATATGAGATGGACCACACTACGACAAGATAGGGGCCAAGCAGTTTTAGAGTTCACCAATACCTTCCATACCTTGCGCACCAAGCTGGGTATCAAAGACTCTGAATGGAATTTGGTTATGAAATACCGTGGGGCTCTACACAGATACATCCAAACTAAAATGGATTTTATGGACATCTCATCACTCGGTGTTGCTTATCGATATGCTTTTAAAATCGAGCAGAAATTTAAGCACCAAAAAAAATGGGAGTTCGAGTATGCAAAATCCGCAACAACCAAAGTATGATAAAGACAACCCTAAAAAATAGTGTCCCAAAAAACAGTTCAAGCCACTGGAAAACAAGGGTCACAGAAAGACGAAGGACACCGGAAAATGGTGTGATTTCCATAAAATCCCCTGGCACAAAAATGATGAATGTCTCTCAAAACAGTCATTGGTGGCCAAAATCAAAGGCAAGGAGTCGAACCCTGATCAAAATATGATTAAGAAAATACTGACCGAAGACAGATCATCGACACAAACCCCACTGCTATTGTCACGGCCGCAACAATTCAACCAGAAGAACCAACAAATCATGAATATGGGGAACACCTTTTTCATTTATAGATGTGGGTGAAGGGGACCCCGCTGCATTTTATTGTTGATAGTGGAAGCCAGAAGAACCTCATCTCAGCTGAGGTCATCAATTAGTTTGGATTGTTGACAACACCACACCCACAACCATACAACATTGAGTGGATTTTCCAGGGATGAGATCTTCGTGTCAACCAACAGTGACGATTATCATACGACATCCGTCCCTTCAAGGATGAGGTATTATGTGATGTCTCCCCACTGGATTTTTGTGATGTTCTCTTGGGTCAGCCATATATGTGGAAGCGCCATGCTATCTATGAATCTCGACCCTGTAGTGTCATTGTTACTCTGGGGGGTCATCTCTATAGGATACCAGAGGTGGTTCTGACTACTGTCCCACCTAAACAATGCCTCAAGGTATTATCCCATACTACAAAATTCAGCTTCTTCACAATCTGTTCGAAAGGTGAACAGAAGGATACTGCAACCACTGTAGCCTTGGCCCAAGCACTTTCTATTCAACAGAAGTAGGTCGACAAGGCTGAAACAAAGCGTAAATATTCCTTCTACACATATACATATCATGTAGATAGAATGGTTAAAAATTTCCAACCCTTCCAGCCATAGGTTTGTGAAAACCTTCAAAAAGCTAAGCAACACAACTTCTCCAATAAGGAAAGCAGCTCATCAAGATGTTGTTTCAACAAACACTTTTCCCTCTCCCCTGGGAACTCAACGCAATGGAGAAAATTGCTTCCTAAGGATAGAGGATTGATCCAGGTGGATATCAGTGGCCACCCACCTTTTCCAACTGGCTCAAAAATGTTTTATGGGAATTTTGGTAATTTACTATTTTTAGCAGTTTTTAACTTTCGGGGCCATTTTGAGGGCCTAAATGAAGGATTTTCAGGATATAGGTTCTCAATGATAGCCAAAGGCTCTGATTGAGCCCCCAAAATGAATCTCCTCTATGATACCTTTCCAGCGATCTATCATGTGCCCCAAACATAGATTATATGCCAAAGTTACACCCCCGGGAAGTTGATACACCAAACTACCCAAAACAGGGTCCACAAAACTGTTGGATTTTCATCTTCTAGGGTTAGGGTTTTGGATTTTCTTTATGATAAAAAGGCCTTTGGAGCCTCATTGTGAAATCATCTTCTCATGGATGCGAGTATCTATCACATCTCTTCTCAGAGATAAGATGCCACCATTCTAGCGAGTCTTTCCCTCTGTATTTTTACAGTCTTTGTACATTTTCTCTCATTAATAGAAAATTGTGTATTACTGTATCTTTGTGTTTATGGTTGCATCTCTAATACATTTCTTTTATATTAGTGGATATCCAAGATATCTCTGTACATTTCTTTATTATATCTCCTCTCTCATTTCATGTTGAAAATAATCCGGATCATCAGGTTAGGAAAATAATTATGGGTAGATACAGTGGGTACTGCATGTTTCCTAGTAAATCGATCACCCTCATCAACACTAGATGACACAAATCCACACGAGGTATGGACTGGTAATAAACCCTCTCTCACATAACTCACTATATTGGGTTGTGATGCCTATGTTCATGTTTGTTGATGTTTAGATTGGTAAAGATCCAAACAAGAATATCACAAGGATAAAACCCCGCTACGTTTTTATAAAGGTGGTACTCCTTTGTTATAGTCTGAAATATGTATCTTGAATGGTATTGAATTAAAAAATCAAAATGGGGGAATGCTAAGAAGTAATCCCCAATATTTATTGATCGAAATAAAATACAAAATACTATTCAAATATAAAGAATATTCTCATAAAAAGATACCGAGAGAAGGACCATCAATATTTTAGAGACTGAATTAAAATATATACAAAATATTATACAAAAATAAAGAAACCATAATATGAAGGAAATAAATTCCTCACATCCATCACATCATGATAAAAGTTGATCACATTCATATGAAGGAAATATAATATTCCACAATTATAGAGCGACTTTAAAAGAGTATTTCATTCAAAACAAAAGAGAATATGATAGGTGCACTTCAAAAATCTCGTGCTCATAAACTCATAGTTTGAGAAATAATTGAAATTACACCCCAAAGTAGTTCTCTTGGAAGTTTCAAAATAATAATTTGTTTTAAAATAAAAATATTGCGTTCATCCAAATGGACTGGGATGGGGTTCTCGTGGACCATAAAAGAAAGTAGAACAAGGTTGGACCTGAAACAAGAGAAAGGAGATAATTATATATCGATTATGGGTTCTCAAAGAAAATGAAAATACACATCTGGATGATTTCTGAACATGAAGAATGAAGAATAGTAGACTATGAAAGGTGACCATTTTGCTAACTCTGATGGATTCTCTCTCTCGTTATATGCTTGTTGAGGTTCCTTTGGTAATCCATTTAGGTGGAATCATGTGACCAATTGCAACTATGTATTCTTGATCTGATTCCATTATTCTAGTTAAAGAATTCTTTAACAAATTTTCAATATAATATCTCATTGCTATGATAATTATTTCTTGCCTTAATTTTATGTTGAATAATGAATTTTCCAGATTTCTAAATTCCATTGAAAGTTCGTGTAATGTATCCTCAATGTCTTCATTTTTGATAACATAAATAACCAACTAACTTTCCACTTCTAATTATGAGTACTCGATCGGGCTATTAAGTCTCTCAGCTAATGCATTCTTCAACAATTCCATTTTTTCTTCAAATTGATCCTTCGACATAAGAATTTAATCTAGTATTAAATGTGGGTTCTCTACATCACCAGTTGATCCAACTAAATCTAATTCAATGAATTTTAAATATAAGTCCCCTTTTTTAACACTTATGGTATCACAATCAACTAACATTTCCCTTACACACTTTATTCTTTTTATCCAACATGATTTAAGTTGCTTAATCCAAATTGGTGAAGGCAAGTCTTCCTCTTTTCCTCGTATCTCACTAGCACTTGATACTTTTGCAACAAAGGTAAAAACAACTCCCTTATAGAATTCCTCGTCATTTTAAAGATTGTCTTGAAGGTATTGTTCGAAATTTGTTATTCTTGATCCCAAAGAAACAAAATTATTTGCCAATTCCCATGCCTCGAGAATAAGAGACATTATTTTCTTGATGTTTTCTCCAACATACCTTCTGATAATAATGAGTAGACTTGATGTTCCTCTTAGTCTAGAGATGGATTCTAGTTTTCCATCAAAACTCTTCTAGGGTTGCATTGTAGAAATTGAGATAGAAAATATAGGTAGGGGCATCAAAACACTCTCTAATTCTTTAATTCTTTCTTTTAGGGTGGCATTTTCATTCTCCATTTATTGAATGACATATTTAGGAATTTTCCTGTAGCTTCATGAATATGTACTATTTTAAATGGTGTAACTCCAATAAGGTATAGTTTCGAGCTTAATTTTCTTGGAACTTTTTTTATTTTTTGCATGAATTTTTTCAATAACCAATTTCTTTGAAATTTTGTCGAGCAGGGCACTATGTAAAGTCAAAGATTCCTCTTCAAATAAAATTGGCTCTTGGGTGGCCAATTCTGTTGTGACTTCTTTCCTTTCCCGGATTCTCTATTCTTCATCTGGAAATTCAATGTCCTCATTGTTCACATCTAGGTCCATATCTTCAAGAAACATTTCTTCTTTAGGTGCACCCTCATTTCGTCCTTCTTTATTTTTTTGTCTTTTTATTTTATCGCTAACTAGGAGTTTATGGGGTCTTCTTAGACTTCCCTTCGAAGGGTTCTAATCTCCTCCACCATCATAATTGTCTATTGAATATTTCCTTTGTTCTTGAGCTACAGACTGAGATTTTTGTTTTGGTAGATCGATTTTCTGAGAAGTGTTAGGAGACCGAGTACTCCTCTCATTCAAAATTTTTCCCTATTGTCTTTGTTGATTAGTGGTGCTAACAACAATTTCAATATCCTATTGTTACTTCTCAATTAAAAATTCTTGAGGGTTCTGCATGTTGTCTTCTTCTTCAACGCATATGAAAGTATTAGAAAATGAGACACTATAGCCCACTGATGTCATTTGTTTCATAAAAAACTAGCTAGGGCCACACTCTTTGATTTCATCCACTTTATTTAATTTAAACTGATCAAATTGGACTGATAATTCATTGATATTTGTAGTATTTTTCAACATAATCTCTCAAATTTTCCATGGTAGAGGAATAAACTCCTTTTTCCTTTTTTCATGAAATAAATGGGCACAAAATCTATACTGGTTGCATACTTCCAAAACAAACATATTATATGAAAATCAATATGGTGATATGAGGTTTTTTCACGTGAACAATAAATCATGATAATGTTGAAATGCTCAATTGCTTCAAAGTTGTCTTTCTTGTCCAAGAATGTTGCTTCTTATAAAGACAAGCTTGATGTTTTTGGTCCAAAATAATTTTTTGAATGAGGAAATAAATGCATTATGCACTTCATGAAAATGATACATATCCTTATGTTTCCACAAGGCAAGGTACCAAATCTGGACATGGTCAATTTTAGAATTGACTTGTTTGGATAAATGCAAGCATTTGAAAACACAAAAATAAGTAATGGTAAAGATTAGGTATGAGGACATGTATAATTTCTTATTCTTCCTAAAAATTTCCAACCGAAAAGACAGTTCTCCAGAGATAATCTTTTCCCAATCAAAAATTGATTTCTCATGAATTGCAAAATGCAAGATATACAAAACCAATTGGGGAATTGTAGCCATAGATTCTTGTCCGGCTACTTTGGAAAATAACCATGTCATTTCTTGGTAGGTATTTTTCAACAAAATAACCTGGATATTTGACAGGTCTTATGGAATCATTGTTGGGTCCTCAATATATTCTCGTAGGAGCTCCAATACACCATTTCTTTCCTTCAAAAAATACTTAGCTTCATCAACTTTGAAGTTCATTGTTAGATATGGGAGTTTCAAAATTCTCTTGAATACTGAAGGTTCCAAAGGAATAAGGGACTCTCCTTGTAGGTGAATTATTCTCTGGTTATTATCGAATTTGTCGATGCACCACAAAATTAACTCTGTAAAATCATAGGATTATGGGACACAACTTGCTAGAGAAATTGCTGATGTCCAAATCTGGTTCAAACTCCTCTCTGTAGGCGACAATGAGGTGTAATACTTGTATTGTTTTGAACACTAAAACCTTTGATCTTCCTGTCCAAATGAGTTTACAATATCTTTGCATAGTTGTTCCTTTCTCCTGGTTTTCATGCTTAATCAAGTTGGTGGGTTAATGTATAGTATTATTTATAATGTTATTACCAAAGAAAACCTTTTTACCATAATATTCTTTGAGGATATTGTTTAAAAGGATGATTAATACAAATTAAATTTTGAATTGATGAAGAATTGTCTCGAGAATATTTCCATTAATAAAAACCTTTTAATACTTGACACAATTGTTATTTCCATGAGAATTGCATTAAATGCACATCAGGGAGACTGATAAGATAGGACATGGGTTACCATAGGGGAGAATAATAGGGAGTTTGTGAAGGAATAATGAAATAAGTGAGAACTCATGAACCCGCGGTGGGATTTTGAAAAATTGACTAAGTATGATGAATCATTCAGATGGAGAGGATCGGGAGAATGTATGGAGGAACCATGAAATCACTGTAGCTCGTGGCGAAGTTTAAAATTTTGACTAAGTGTTGAGACATTGTAGAGGTAATGAAGTGTAGTAGGTTAATGGGTGTGGCTGAGAGATACTATAGCGGCCCACAAAGTGCAGTGGAAAATTGGAAATCGACTAATATGAGGAATCAGTCAGACAAAGGGGTTGCAGTGGTAGAAAAGTGAATTGGGTGAATTCTTTAGACCAACGATGGAATGTTTGGAAAAGTTTCTAAGTGTGGGTGAGAAATAAAGGAAATGGAACGTGAGGGTGTATTTTGAAGTCCATACAATTTTGGACTAAAGAAAAGTTGTGTCGTGAACCCACAACAAACGTGAAAATTCTGAAGTATGGAAACATAATTTATAAGAGGGAGAGTTTACAAAGACTTAACACAATTGAGGATCAACAAATGGATCCGAATTTGGAACATTAATCCCCTGTGGGTTAATGGGAATCTAGAATATCGATCATTGCGAAATGGATTTGGTAAAATAAAAAGAAGAAAAATATAGAAATATGTACAGGGAAAAGGTGGTGACTGAGAATCCTTAGGAGAAAAAAACTTTTGAGGTGTTTCCCATTGGTTGGAAACATATGGACTATTTCTTTCTTGTATTTTAGTAAATAAGAGTTGTACCCAAGCACTTTTTCAATCGTATAAGGACTGATCCATAATGCTTCAAACGTTGTATGTAGAGATGGTTTTCCTTTTTCCTTATTCCATAACAACAATAACTCTCCCTTTTGAAAATCCTTTACTGATGTGCCTTGATCAAAGTGTCTTTTGATAATCTATCATATTTGACTCATTTTTCTTAATGCTTCACTTCATTTTTCTTCTAAATTCATTAGTTGATCATATCTTCTCTATAAAGGAGAGACTTGTTCTATATCTTCAATATTCACAACATAAGTTAGGGCATTTAATTCTAAATGAATTGACATTTTTTCCTCTTTTCCATATACCAATGTGTATGGTGACACTCTTGTGTTGTCCTGTGGTGTAAGTATGTTGGCCCATAGTGTATCTATAAATTTTACATGCCAATTTCTTTGGTTCACAATGATTGTCTTTTTAAGAATATGGAGTAATGTCTTATTTGAAGATTCAACTAGGCCTCATCTTAGGGATAATAATTTGATGATTGTCCCATGATGATACCATATTCCCCACAAAACTTCGTGAATTTTGAGACTATGGAAATTGACCCATTATCAATTATTAGTTTTTCTAGAACTCCAAATCTTGACAAACTATTATCTTGGAGGAAAGTTATGAGTTCTTCAAAATTATCCCTTTTCAAAGATACTTTTTCCCTTTGGTGAAATAATAAGTTTCAGTGAGTATATAAAAAATTCCATTTGCTGGATTTTGGATTGATTGGTCCGATAACATCTAATCCCCACTATGTAAAATGTTCTTAAATCACTATAGGTTCCAATGGAATTGCTCCCTTATTCATTTTTCCTGAAAAATTCTGACAAGAAATGCATTTTCTGATCATTGAGTAAGAATATTTTAAAATGGTGGGCCAATAATAGCACGCTCTCATGATTCTATGTGCAATTGTTGTTGGTGCAAAATTTTCACCACAAATACCTTCATGAAACTCTTGTAGTACTTTTTGGGCATTTGTGGAATAAATACATATTAAAAACATTCCATCAAAATTTTTCTGAAACAAAACTTCAACTACCAACACATATTGATCGAATTTCATCTTCAATGATATTCTTTCTTTCGAGGACATACCAATGGGAAACTGACTAAATTGCAAATAGAAGACAATTTTTTTGTACCATTCAAATGTTGACGATGATGAATCTCTTGAAATGTGTACATATGTGCTCACTGCATCAATTCCTGTCATTAATTTTCCTAACCCTTTTCCTTTGACTATTTTCAAAGGATTGATTTCAATATCATATTCTTGAATTTTGGCAAGCCAATTTTCCCACTTTCCTTCTCTCAACTGTTGATTTAGCAACATATTTACATGAGAGGTTGGGACATAAGCTATGATATGAGATGATAAAATATATGTCCTAAAATGTTCTATTGCTTTGACCAAGGAGAGAGCCTTCTTTTCTATCTTTTCTATCTTATTTCATAATCATCCAACATTTTTCTCATAAAACTAATTGGTAATTCTTCTGCTTTTGAATTTCTTTATGTCAAGATAGAAGCAATAGTTTCTTCTGAAGAAAAATAATATATTATGAAATCCTTATTAAAACTCGAGCTGACAAGGACTAGAGAAGCAATGATCACATACTTGATCCTAGTAAATGTTGCTTTACTTTCTTGATTCCATTTAAATTTATGATCCTTCTTTAACAATATATTGATGGGTTTCAGAATTGTTTCATGGTCTTGGATAAATATTCGTACAAAGTTTATCTTTCCAAAGAAATATTGTAGCTCCTTCTTAGATGTTGGAGGATTTAGATCATTAATTTCCTTGATTCGTTCTAGATATATATATATTCCTTCTTTGCTAACTACATGTCCCAAGAGTTTTCCTTCTAATACTGCAAACAAACATTTCTTAGGATTCAAAGATATACTATACAACTTTCAATGTTCAAAGAGTTTTCCTTCTTTAACTTTTCCAATTCCATTTTTACTAAAGGCTTCAACTTTGGATTTACCATTCTCAACTTTTTCTTGACATGCTTCACTCCTTCTTTTAGAGGTACAATTTGCTAAAAAATTGACTTTTCATATTCCTTTAGATCATCGTACATCCAGGGAAAAATATCATAGAATTCTTTGAAAAGAGAAGTGTATTGATGGATTTCCTCCAATGCATAACTAGTACCAAGATTTACATATATACTTGGTGGCATCATGTGTACCAATATTTATCTTTTTTGTCTCCTACACTTTTCAAACATATACTTATGCTTTCAAATTTGGAATTTTGGTTTGATCATCCCTTGTGAAAAGAGATTCCAAATTGACAAAGTATTTTGAGAGAACTAAAATAGTTTGATCATCGACACTTTCGGAAGAGTCACTTGAGTGAGTGAGAAAAAAAACAACATTCACATCATTTTTGAAAACTTGAAGATACTCTTGATTGTCAGAAATTGAAGGTCTAAAAATTATTTTAACACAAAATGTATTTTGACTTTGGGAATCATTTGGGTTAAAGAGAGATGCATCAACTTCCAGTGAGTCAACCTTTTGATTCCTATCTCGAGGAATAAAAGACATATCAAATGAATTGAAAGATTCCATGAGTTCACTTTCTCTTTTTGCATAGTGATTCAACTTTTTCTTTTTTATTATATATTTCTTCTTGATATGGTTTATGATCGATTATGAGTCGTTAGTTATTACCAAGTTCTCAACTTTCATATGGAGTGAAATAAACATTTCTTGTATCAACGCTTCATACTCTTCTTCATTATTTGTTCACGGAAATTCTAATCTGATGGCATGTAGATATATAACAGATTGAGGAATTTTAAAAATTATCACAATTCCACTTCCATATTTAGAATAGGCACCATCAAATGACATCTTCCAAAAACCTTGAAATTGTTTTTCTCCCTCTTTCTTTAAAGGGTTGATTTTTTTGGACCAAGTACAACATAATTTCCAAGTCCAACATCAATATAATTTTGCATTGCTTCATTCTCTTTCTTTCTAAATGGTGTGGGATTTCTACTCTCTCTAGGGACCCTGATCATTATCCCATATTGATTATGCAACATCATTCAACTTCCATCGTTCATAATGTAACCTCTAATAAATGAACAACAATCTCTTCCTAATACAACTACACAAGCTGGAGGAAAATATACTAATATAATAATAAAGACTGTTGTGACGTGAGGAGATACACTTATCCATGCACATAAATATTTTTTCTTTCCGTAGGCTGGGACTTTCTTGAATAAATAACATATATACTTTCCTCAGTCTAGTGCATCCCATTCTTAATGATTCCATGGTTGAAAGAGGCATGATATTGTTGGTAGCTTCACTATCAACCAAACAATTTTTTAATACACCATCATGATTTTCTATGGTCATGTAGAACGGTGGGAATTGACCCCTTGGTCTCATTGATTAATTTTTTTTTTGGTCTCGTTGATTAAATTTCCTCTTAACCCATTTCTTCCAATATCATGAAATTAGATTTGGCACTCTTGGTGCCCTTGGTATATGTTATTCATTTCTTTCATTTCTTATTCTTTGATATTGCAATAGTATTCTTGTATTTTGGTTGGGTGGAACAAAATTTTCAGTTCTTTTCAACCTGGTGATCTCATTCTGCATTTGTCGTATATTTCTTCTCATATAAGCAATCTCTATTCTTTGTTTTTTTCCTTGAGCATATATTAGATCATTTCTAACATTAGGGGGAATGCCCTAAAGGATTCCTCATCCAGTTCCTTGATTTTTAACATTTCGTGAAGTTGATGGTCTTTGATTTGAAATGCCAAGAGTGTCCATTTTTCTTTGTATCTTCCCAAGAATGATCTCAATATCAACGATGGTATCCAACATAAATTATTTCATCTTCGTTGCCTTATGGATGGATCCATCCAAATCGTTTATTTTTGAATATATTATGGCATAATTTTCTTTTGCAGGCATTGCATTCTTATAAAAACCCAAAATAATAGGATCATTTGGTCATTGCTCCTATAGAATTAGATCCAAGATCTGAAAAAATCATAGATTAAAATCTCTTATTCTTTCTCCCTTTTTGATCTGAATTTGAGTGATCTGAGTGAGAAATGTTTGATATGCAATGGGAAGTTCATATATAGTCATAAACATGTTTTGTAGGTCATGCTATGATCTTATTAGCTGGTCCAGGAGAAAAAAGGTACCATTCATAAGTTGTCCCAATCAAGGTTTGCAAAACTACTCTCACCATCACATCGTCATGCTCAATTAGATGGATATCACAAATAACTAAGTATTGATCCATGTGTCTCTTTCGATCCATAACCCCGTCTCCTGAAAAATTGGAAAATTTCCTTGAGGGAGGGTCGATAACGTATGTTCTCTTGGAAAATTGAGAGGGTCAGACTTAACCCTTCATCTTGGAACTCTTTGTCTTTTTTCTCGAATCTTAGGAATATCGTTCCTTTCTTCTTTGTGACCCTCCATAATTAGGGTTCTTTCTATTTATGTTCTATAACTTTCTCCAACTTCATGAAGCTATAACTTTTTTCTCTTGCTTCTCATTAGTGGAACTTTATAAGATTCTAATTTTTCTTGGATTTATACCCTTCTTTTTATCTCAATGTTATCTCTCTTTCTTCCTCCCAGGAAATATTTTCCCACGATATTTTGATCTCTTCTCAATTGTTTGTTGTTTTCAATGCTAAATCATACAATTGATGTAGAACACTCCCTTGATTTCTGATACCGACTTGCAACTGAGGTTGATTAGGTTCTAGTTGAGTCATTAATATTTTGTCTAGGAAACTAGCCTTTTGTTCTCCCCAATATTGTTGCCAAAAATGTTGATGTTCAGATTGGTCAAGATCCAAACAAGAACATCATGAGGATAAAATCCCCCTTCATTTTTATAGAGTTGGTACTCCTCTATTATAGTCTAAAATATGTAGCTTGAATGTTATTGGATTAAAATATCAAAATGGGGGAATGATAAACATTAAGCCCCAATCTTTATTGATCGAAATAAAATAGAAAATACAATTCAAATATAAATAATATTCACATAAAAATTTCTTGAGGGAAGGACCAAGAATATTTTAAAGACCAAAATAAAATATATACATAATATTATAAAACAATAAAGAAACCATAATATGAAGGCAAGACATTCCTCACATCCATCCTAGCATGATAAAAGTTGATCAATTCATACGAAGGAAAGATAATAGTCCATAATTATAGAGAAATTTAAAATAATATTTCATTTGAAACATAAGCACATATGAAAGGTGCACTTAAAATTTTTTGTGCTAATAAACTCAGAGTTTGAGAAATAATTGAAATTACACCCCAAAGTAGTTCTCTTGGGAGTTCAAAATAATAATCTATTTTAAAATAATTTTTTTTTGCGTTAGTACAAATGGACTAGGATGGGGCTCACATGGACCATAAAAGATAGTAGAATAAGGCTTGACCTGAAATAAGAGAAAGGAGATGAACATATATCGATTGTGGGTTCTCAAAGAAAATGAAAATACACAACTGGATGATTTATGAATGATAATAATTAAGAATATTAGACTATGAAAGGTGACCAATTTTCCCACTATGATGGATTCTCCTTCTTATTATCTGCTTACCAAGGTTTGTTTTGTAATCACTTTTCATTGAATTCTGTGACTGGTTTCAACTACCTCTTCTTGATCTGGTTCTGTTATTCTAGTTAAATAATTCTTTAACCAATTTTCAATATAATCTCTCATTGGTGCGACAATTATTTCTTGCCTTTTATGTCGAATAACGAATTTTATAGATTTCTAAAGTCCATTCAAATTTGGTGTATTGTATCCTCAATGTCTTCATTTTCATTTACATAACTAACCAACCAACTTTCCACTTCGTATTCTGAGTACATGGTTAGGTTATTAAATCTCTTAGCCGATGCATTCTTCAACAATTCCAATTTTTCTTCAAATTTCTCCTTGGAAAAAAACATTGAATCTAATATTAAATGTGGGTTGTCCACATCACTAGTTGATCCGACCAAGTCTAATTCAATCAATTTGAAATACAAGTCCCATTTTTTAACACTTATGGTATCACAATCAATTAACATTTCCCTTAGACACTTTACTCTTTTTATCCAACATGCTTTAAGTTGCTTTATTCTTATTCGTGAAGGTAGGTCTTCCTCTTTTATTCGTAGCTAACTAACACTTGATACTTTTGAAAAAAAGGTGGAAATACCTCCCTTATATAATTCCTCATCATTTTCAAGACTGACTTGAAGGTACTTTTTGAAATTTGTTATTCTTGATCCCAAAGAAACAAAAATATTTTCCAATTCCCATGCCTCGAGAATAAGAGACATTATTTTCTTGATTTTTTCTCTAACATACCTTCTGAAAGCAATGAGTAGACTTGATGTTCCTCTTATTCTAGAGCTGGATTATGGTGTTCCATCAAAACTCTTCCAGGGCTGCATTGTAGCAATTGGGTTGGTAAATATATGTGGGGGAATCAAAGTGCTCTCTAATTCTTTAATTCTTTCTTTTAGTGTGGCATTTGCATTCTCCATTTATTGACTGAAATATTTAGGTCTTCACCCATAGATTCATGAATTTGTACTATTTTAGATGGTGCAACTCCATTAAGGTCAAATTTTGAGCTCAATTTTCCTTAAACTTTATTTTTTGCATGAATGTTTTCAATAACCAATTTCTTTGAACTTTTTTCAAGAAGGGCATTGTTTAAATTTAGGGATTCCTATTCAAATAGAATTGGATGTTGGGTGGACAATTGTGCTACACCTTCTCTTCTTTCTTGAAGTCTCTATTTTTCTTTGGGAAATTAGATGTACAAATTCTCACATCGAAGTCCATATCTTCAAGAACAAATATTTCTTCAGGTGCACCCTCATTTCTTCCTTCTTTACTTGTTTATCTTCTACTCTTATTGGTCACTGGGAATTTATGGGGTCTTTCCATACTTCCCTTAGAAGGGTTTTGATCTCCTTGATCATCAAAATTGTCTATTGAATATTTTCTTTGTTCCTGAGTCGTAGACTGCGATTTTTGTTTTGGTAGCCCACGTTTCTGAGAAGTGTTAGGATACCAAGTATTCCTCTCATTCACAAATTTTCCCCATTTTCTATGTTGATCAGTGGTGCTAACAACAATTTCAATATCCTCTTGTTTCTTCTCAATTAACAATGCTTGAGGGTTCTAGTTGTCATCTTCTTCTTCTCTGAATAGGAAAGTATTAGAAAATGAGACACTATAACCCACCAATGTCATGTGTTTCATAAATAGTTGGTTAGGGTCAAACCATTTGATTTTATCCGCTTTATTTAAATTAAACTAATCAAATTAGATTGATAATTCATCGATATTTGCAGTATTTTTCAACATAATCTCTCCAATTTTCCATGAGACAGAATAAATTTCTTTTTCCTCTTTTCATGAAAGAAATGGGCCTAGAATCTATATTGCTTGCATACTTCCACAACAAACATCTTATCTAAAAAATAATATTGTATATATGAGGGTTTTTCATGGGAACAATAAATCACGATAATGTTGAAATGCTCCATTGCTTCAAAGTTGCCTTGTCCAAGAATGTTGCTAGTTCTAAAGACATTCTTAAAGTTTTTGGTCCAAAAATAAGTTTTTTTGAATGAGGAAATAAATGTGATATGGAATTCATAAAAATAATACACAACATTCTATTTCCATAAGGAAAGGTACCACATCTGTACAATTTGATTTTATAATTGTATTGTTTTGATAAATGCAATCCTTTGAAAACATGGTAATAAGTAATGGAAAAGATTAGGTATGAGGACATGTAGAATTTCTTATTCTTCCTAAATTTTTCCAACTTAAAATATAGTTCTCCGGAGATAATCTTTTCCCAATCAAGAATTGCTTTCTCATGAATTGCAAAATTCAATATATACAGAACTAGACGAGGAATAATAGCCGTAAATTAATTTTTCGGCCACTCTGGAAAATAGAAATGCCATTTCACGTTAGGGATTTTTCAACAAAATAACCTGGATATTCGATAGGTATTTTGGAATCATTGTTGGGTCCTCGATGTTGGATTACTAAGAGGGGGGTTGAATCATTAATGAACATATTATACCACTTATTAATCCTTTTAACCACAATGTATATTCCTTTAACTTATTCAACAATGTTCATCAGTTCATTAGTAATATGTTATTTCATAATATAACATTAACATACATCAGTGCATAATAAAAAATAGTATACATCCACACAATGCACAATACACCAATATTTTATGTGGAAACCCAATGTGGGAGAAAACCACAAAATGATTTTTTGATATGTATTTAAGAATTATATTCAAGGAAACAACAACTTCTAATTCTTTGGCTCCAACCAAAAGGAGGCTCCAACCCTCTGTGTTCTTCGACTCCGATCAAAAGGTGGCTACAACCACCCAATCCTCTAGCTCCAACCCCCTAATTATCAGGCTCCAACCCGAAGGAAGATCCAATTCCTTAGTTCTCCAGCTAGAATTGGAAGGTGGCTCCAACCACCTATCCTTGCCCCATTCTGTGGCTCTGAAATATAAGTGCCAAATGTAGACAACCTATCACTATCATTGAATGAACCACTGTCACTGTCACTCTATCATTGTCAACCTGTAACAAACTATATCAAGAACTTGTAGAAATACCTGTACCAACAAACTGTAGAAATACCTATACCAACAACCTGTAACCAACAACCTATGCCATTAACCTGTCACAATAATCTCATCAACCAATAATTCACATCAACAACTAGCACAACCTGTACCATCACAAGTGCATCAACCATGCACATCATAACAACTCACAACCATCACCAATATCAATATCTCTATGCCACGTCAACCATAAACCATGTGCCAATATCACTACAAATATGTCCAACAATATTACCAACAAGTGCCTCTAACAATGTACCAAGCATGTATAAATCATGTATCAATAACAAGCCAAGTTATACCTCATCAAGATGTACCAACATCACCATACCATACACTTCATGTATATGCCAACTCATCAACTAAGTATCTCATCCATGAACTCAACATATACCTCAACCATATACCAAAACATACATCAATATAACCAACAAGAGTCCTCAAGTAAGACATCATAAATCCATAAGCCATATACCATAAACCCTTACATAGAACCATGTGCCAAACCTCACTGTTATGTAGCCTCAAGCATGTACCATGCCATGAAAAAATGTAACCATAAAAACATGAATATAAACATACCTGTAACTCTATAACAAACTTGGTGTATGTGATCACATACTTGTAAACCTTCCTTAACTTCAACAACAAAAGACTAGCATTTTCATCAAACTTTACGTTAGTCTCACATGACTAATTTTGGATTAGTCAACAACCCTAACTTGAAAAAATAATAAATTTGTGCCTATAATGCATAAAGGTATGAAAATTATACAAAATATTCTTCAATGTCGTCTCTACAAATCCTCCAGGTTTCACTACTTGAAACCTCTAAGAAAAGGAATTATAGAAAAAATGGCAGACCTTGCTGAATTTTGGCTTATTCTAGAGAGTGAACTTGTAGAGCATTGCACACGTGGAATGTTTTTTGTATGGATCTAAAAATGGTACAAAACATGCTAAATACTATACTCTAACCGTTTCATTTTTTCTCAATGAATTTGGATCTTTTATGAATAAGTTATGATGTTTTTACCTGGAACACCTATTTTAGACTAGTTTTAGGACTAGCCACAAACCCTATCTTCCATAGAGTGTAATGAAAAAACTGCAACGACCCACAAGCTGAAATTTCTATCATAGTTACTTGGATATATGTTATCAACATCCTCCATATTTTTATATCAGAATCATTCTAGAAAACAAGTTATTGTGAAAATGGTGAGATGGCCTGTAAACAACATACCTTAGAAAGCATCACCGAAAGACTTTATTCTCCCTTGAATTTCATCCTTCTTTACTTCACCTTCCCTCTGAAATTCTCCTTAGATCTCCGTTGGTTACCTTAGTCACTTGTGTATATTCAATATGCTTAAATATGTGTTAATGGGAGACCCTTGCTCTCTTATTTATACTCTCCAAGTAGCTTCATCTAGAAGTATCCACTTAACCACTTTGTCCACTTAGCCACTTTGTCCACTTAACCAACTTTGTCCACTTAGCCACTTTGTCCATTTAACCACTTTGTCAAATTTATTATTTAATTAATTTCTCCTTACAACCACATTGAATAAGAATCTTTTTGAAGACTTTATAGAATAATTGACTTCTTGTTGACCTTTTAGGGTCTTCTAGAATACTCTTGGGCATCCTCCAACTTCACAAGGCCATATCTCACTAACCGTGAGGAACCACGTGGTGTTCCATATATCAACGGAAATGGCATGGCATGTAATATCCATCTATAATAGTCTTACCTACATATTCACTGATATTCATTCCTTTTTACCTCAAACAAACACAGGTCCCTTACCCATACCTTTGCACTACCAAAATTCGCTACCAGACATACTCAAAGGTTGACATAAATATCTAAGGGTTGAAATCAATATGCAACATCACTCTCCAAGGGTTGAAATCAATGACAACCAACCATCCAATTGTCCATTAATCTAGACCAACTATCTGACAATCTCCCCCTTTGGCATTGATGGCAACACCAAAATTGATGGAAACACTTAGTCATGACAAAACTCATGCTCATACTCCTCATAAATTTTTCTATATCTCCCCCTTTGACATCAATGGAAAAGGGTATCTCTCCTTGGGGATTCTTCCCCTTACTAAAATATCCTTGGGGTTGATCCCTCTGCCTTCATATCTTTGATTACTTTCTCTCTTCCTTTGACAAGGATTAAATCCCCCTATCGATATGATATGGTACATGCTCTAACCAATCATGGTTAATAAAATAACTCCCCCTATGGGTAAAACTCCCCCTATCTTCTCTACAAGATGTCATGTAATCACTGTGAACAATATGCTATCACTTCAATCTGCTTCTACTATGGATGTTGTTTCTCTACTAGAACACTGATCAATTGCTCAACAATACTATGATATGCTATTCCTATGATGATACTTGGACTTGTCCATGCGTCATACATGCATCAACATGTACCTCAACCTAATGGACTTATTGTCCATTGGTGTTTCCTTTAGTAATCAATTGACATATATGAAAAAAATTAAAGAATAATAATTCAAATATTCATGTGTCATTATCATCCATTATGATAATGTTCCTTTATCTATGAACCACTCTCTGAACCAATCTATGAACCAATATTTGAATCAATATCTAAACCACTTTCTGAACCAATCTATGAATCCATCTATGTCCATATTGTCTAAGACTCTGTTACTCAACTATTCACAATGTTGACCCATCTGTCTCAGCTACTACATAGACTCCCCTTGTCTACTATTCATATTACCTGGGAGTCTCCAAGCCGAATGGCTCAGAACAATACCTTCTTTGATGCGGAGTCATCTTCCTCTTCATCGGTATATACATATTCCCTTTCATTTTCTCTCTAAATTTTGTCATCATCCTGAGTTTTGACATCTTCTTCATCCTCCACTTGAATTTTGTCACTTTCCTCTTTTCCTGTAAAGTCATTGTGTTCTTGTGCTGTTGCAAATCCTGAAAGTATGATTCCTTGGACCTGTTCTTCATTTACCTGCTCCTCTTTTTTTTTCCACTTCTTCTCCAAACCTTCTTGTGTCCCACATCAACATTTTCTTTCATCGGAGGCCTTATCATGGTTATGAAATTTTGAGTTGTGTGTCCATAGTTGTGGAATTTGTAAAATTCAATATTTTGTGGGGCCACATAAGAATTTATTTCCTGATCATTTATTTCATAAGCCCTACAATCTGCAACCTTATGTCCAAAGTTAGTACGATAAAAACAATGACCATAAAATAAATTTACATACCTGGGAATAAATGATTTTCCTTGTGGTGTAGACCTTCTATAATTTTGTCTTGGATTATAAATATCTTCGCTTTGGTTATTTCTTTCATAATGATTGAAGCTTCCTTGTTGCTTGAATGTAGAGGGTATTCTGTATTCATTTCTTTCTGATTCCCGTTGACCATGATTCCTTCCTTCGAGAACTTATGCACAACTCTTTTGTTCTGTCTCTTTCGTCATGGAGCTTGAACCTTTCTTAGTATACATTTGGTTGTATCCTAGTCTAGACCTACCATAGTATGAACTTTGATTGTTTATGATCTTATCCAATGTGTTGGTGCTATCTTGCTGCATGTCCTTATTTCGAAGATATTTTTTTAGAGTGATTGCTTCTGCTTCCAACCTTTCAATCATCTTTTCCTTCTCTGCTAGCTCACTTCTGAGTTTTTATTCAATCCTTCTGTCCTCTTCTACCTAGACTTTCAACTTCATAATTACCTGGTTGAATTCCTCTGAGTTGAGATTCTGAGTTCCATTTAGTTCTTTCTTGAGTAACTTGTTTTTCTTTCTTTATTTCCTTATTTCTTCTAAGGCAATAATTATTTTTTCTCTGAGATCAACTTCACCTTCTTCTTATGAACTATTGGAGTTTCGTGTTTTACTTTCCTTATCCATAAATAATACCTTTTATGAATCACTGTCGGTTTCATCATCTTCACTAGATGAGGAACTATCTTTTCTTGAGTATATATTTTTCTTGAAGGATTTTTTTTGTTTTTCCAGTTTCCCTTTTGATATCTCTTTTCTTTCTTGGGCTCTTCCTCTTCATCACTATCTGAGTTTCTTGCATAAGGACACTTATTTTCAAAATGACCAATTTTATCACAATTAAAACATTTCAATGGAAGATTACCTTTACATTTACCTGTTCCCTTTTGCAAATTTCTTACAAAGTTTTCCATTTCTTCATCTTCTTTTGAATCATCGCTACAGCTACATTCTGAATTTGGCTTTTGCTTGCTCTTTTTATTTGTCTTCTTGGATTATTTTAATGATGCTTGCTTTGTAAATGGATTTTCCTGTTCTATTCTCATTTCATATGCTGTGAATATTCCATGTCGCTCATACATGTTTATCGAATCCATATGTGTTCTTTATTTTAGTGTTGATATCTTAGGATCAAATATCATTGGAATAGATCTCAATAATTTTTGAACAATTATAGATACATGAAATTCTTCTCCCAGTCTTTTAATTGTGTTCATTGTTCCATCAACTCGTAAAAAGTAAGCTGCAATATTTGCATCTTCCTTCATCTTCGGCTGTTCAAATTGGTCTCTATAAGTTTGAATATTTTTTGCCTTGAATTTGGCGTCTACTTCATAAAAAATCTAAAGTTTTTCCCATATCTTCTTTGCGGAGTCACAATGCATAACTTTGACATATATTGAATCAACCAAACCATTCACATTTTTGGCTTTTGAATTTTTTTCTTCAAGTTGCTTTCCATTTTTATTTGTTGGAGGAATAGTTGGTGCTTTGTATCCATCTACCATTGATCTCCAAACATCAAATCCCTATGCATGTACATATGTTTTCATCCTTCTGCTCCAAAATGCATAGTTATCTCCATCAAACTGTGGTATTCCATTGTTATACATACCATTTCTCTCCATGATCTAACTTCCAGTGGTTAAACTATTTCCTGAAGGAGCCTTTATGTGATACCAATTGTTGGATTACTAAGAGAGGGGGTGAATCATTATTGAGAAATTTATACCACTTATTAATCCTTTTAACCACAATGTATATTCCTTTAAATTATTCAACAATGTTCATCAGTTCATCAATAATATGTTATTGCATAATATAACATTAACATCCATCAATGCATAATAAAAAATAATAGACACATCCACAAAATGCACAATACACCAATATTTTACATGGAAACATAATGCAGGACAAAACCATGGAATTTTTTTCTTATATGTCTGTAAGAATTACATTCAAGGAAGCACCAACTTCCAATTATCTCGCTCCAACCAGAAGGGGGCTCCAAACCCCTGTGTTCTCCAGCTCCAACAGAAAGGTGGTTACAACCATCCAATTCTCTAGCTCCAACCACCTAATTCTCAGGCTCCAACCTTAAGGAAGCTCCAACGCCCTGGTTCTCCGGCTGAAACCGGAAGGTGGATCTAACCACCTATCCTTACCCCATCCTAATGCCCTGAAATATAAGTTGAAAATGTAGAAAACTTGTCACTATCACTGAATCAACCACTATCACTGTCACTTTGTCACTGTCAAACTGTCACAACCTGTACCAAGAACCTGTAGAAACACCTGTACCAAAAAACTGTAACCAACAACCTATAGCAATACCTATACCAATAACCTATAACCAACAATCTATGCCAATAACCTGTCACGATAATTTCATCAACTAATCATGTACATCAACAACTAGCACAACCTATACCATCAGAAGTGCATCAACCACACACATCATAACACCTCAAAACTATCACCAATACCAAGATATATATGCCACTTCAACCATAAACCATGTGCCAATAACAATACAAATATGTCCAACAATATTACCAACAAGTGCCTCTAACAATGTACCAAGCATGTACAAATCATGCATCAATAACATGGCAAGTTATATCTCATCAAGATGTACCAACATCACCATACCATACACCTCATGTATATGCCAACTCATCAACTAAGTATCTAATCCATGAAATCAACATATAAATCAACCATATACCAAAACTTACATCAAGACAACCAACAAGAGTCCTCTAGAAATAAATCACAAATCCATAATCTAGATACCATAAACCCTTACATAAAACCATGTGCCAAGAATCATTGTTATGTAGCCTCAAGAATGTATCGTGTCATGAACAAATGTAACCATCAAAAAATGAATATAAACATATATGTAACTCTTTCATAGACCTGGTGTATGTGATCACAAACCTGCAAACCTTCCTTAACTTCAACAACAAAACACTAGTATTTTCATCAAACTTTACTTTAGTCTCACATGACTAATTTTGTATTAATAAAAAACCTTAACTTGAAAAAATAATAAATATGTACCTATAATGCATAAAGGTCTGAAAATTATACAGAATATTCTTCAGTGTCTTCTCTACAAATCCGTCATGTTTCACTACTTGGAACCTCCTAGAAAAGGAGTTATAGAAAAAATGGTAGACCTTTATGAATTGTGTCTTATTCTAGAGAGAGAATTCATAGAGAATACCACACAAAAAAATATTTTTTTGTATGGATATGAAAATGGTACACAACATAATACAAACTTCACTCTAACCAATTCATTTGGTCTCACTAAATTTGTATTTATTATGAATAATTTATGATGTTTTTACCTGGAACACCTGTTTTAGACTAGTTTCAAGACTAGCCACAAACCCTAACTTCCACAGAGTGTAACTCCCAAAATACAACGACCCACAAGCTAAAATATTTATCACAATTAATTGGATATGTTTTCTCAACATCCTCTAGATTTTTCTATCTGAATCATTCTATTAAAAAAATTATTGCGAAAATGGTGAGATGTCCTGTAAATAACATACTTTAGAAAGAATCATCAAAAGACTTTATCCTCCCTTGAATTTTGGCCTTCTTTACTTCAACTTCCTTCTGAAATTCGCCTTAGATGTCCTTTGGTTACCTCAGTCACTTGTAGATATTCAATATGCGCAAATAGGTGCTAATGGGAGACCCTTTCTCTCTTATTTATACTCTCCAAGTAGCTTCATTTAGAAATATCCACTTAACCACTTTGTCCACTTAACCACTTTTTCCACTTAGCGACTTTGTCCACTTAGCCACTTTTTCCACTTAACCACTTTGTCCACTTAACCAACTTTTTCCACTTAACCACTTTGTCAAATTTATTATTTAATTAATTTCTCCTTACAACTACATTGACTAGGAATGTTCTTGAATACTTTCTAGAATAATTGACTTCTTGTTGACCTTCTAGGGGCTTCTAGAATACTGTTGGGGGTCCTCCAACTTCACAAGTTCAAATCTCACTAACCGTGAGGAACCACATGGCATTCCACATATCAACAAAAATTGAATGACATATACTATCCATATAGAATAGTCTTACTTGTATATTCTTTGATCTTCATGCCTTTATACCTCAAACAAACTCATATCCCTTACCCATACCTTTGCACTACCGAAATTCTCTACCGAAAATACTCAAAGGTTGACATCAATCTCTAAGGGTTGACATCAATATACAACATCACTCTCCAACGTTTGACATCAATGACAACCAACTATCCAACTATCCAACTATCCATAAATCTATACCAACTATCTAACACTTGATATGTTCTTGTGAGATCTCCAATCCACCATTTCCCGCCTTCAAAACATTCTTAGCTTCATCCCCTTTGAAGGTCATTGTCGGTTCTCAGAGTCTAATAATTCTCTTGAAGACCAAAGGTTCAAGTGAAATAGGGGAATCTCCTTGGAGTTGAATTATTCTCTAGTTCTTATCGAACTTTTGAATGCACCACGAAATTAACTCTTTAAAATCATATACTTTTGGGACGCAACATGCTAGAGCAATCCTGGATGTCCAAATCTGGTTCAAGCTCCTCTATAGAGGCGACAATGAGGAGTAATACTTGTATTCTCTTGACCACTAAAACCTTTTATCTTAGCATCCAAATTAGTTTACGATACCTTTACATAAATACTCCTTTCTCTCGGTTGTCATGCTTAATAAAGTTGGTGGATTAATGTACAATATTTTTTAGAACTTTATTACCAAAGAAAACCTTTTTACCATAATATGATTTGAGTCTCTTCTTTCAAAGACTATTTAATAAGAATTAAATTTTGAATTGATGAAGAATTGTCTCGAGAAGATCGCCATTAATAACAACCTTTTAATACTTAACCCAATTCTTATTTTCGTGATATTTGCATTAAATGTGCATTTGGGAGAGTGATAAGATAGGACATGGGTTATCACGGGGGAGAAAAATCGAGAGTGTGTGGAGGAGTAATGAAATAAGCATGAACTCGTGGACTTGGGAGGGGATTTCAAAAATTTGACTAAGTATGAAGAAATAACTTGATGGAGAGGATCGAGGGTATGTATGGAGGAACCATGAAATCACTGTGACCCGCGGTGAAATTTAAAATTTTGACTAAGTGTTGAGACATTGTGGAGGTAATGAAGTGTTTTAGGTCAGTGGGTATGGTGAAGAGATACTATAACATCCCGTAGAGCGTAGTGGAAAATTAGAAATTGACTAAGTATGAGGAATCGATCAGATGGAGGGGTTGCGGTGGTAGAAACATGAATCAAGAGAATTCTTTAGACCCGTGGAGAAATGTTTGGAAAATTTTCTAAGTATGGGTGAAAAATTAAGGCAGTGGAACGCTAGGGTGTATTTTGAAGGTCGTGGAATTTTGGACTAAAGAAAAGATGTGTCATGAACCCGTGAAAATCGGGTAAATTTTGAATTATGGAAAAATAATTTCCAAGAGAGAGAGTTTACAAAGACTTAAAACATTTGAGGATCAACAAATGTCTCCAAATGTGGGACAATAATCCCCTGTGGGTTACTCAGAATCCAAAATTTAGATCATTGGGAAATGGAGTCAGTAAAACAAAAATAATAAAAATACTTTAAGAAATATGTATAGGGAAATAAAACTAGGTACATGTTGTGACTGAGAATCCTTAGGAGAAAAAAACTTTTGAGGTGGTGCCCATTGAATGGAAACATATGGACTGTTCTTTTCATGTCTTTAAGAAAATAAGAGTTGTACCCAAGAATTTTTTCAATCATATAAGGACCAATCCACAATGCTTCAAACTTTGTATACAACGATGATTTTTCTTTTTCCTTATTCCATAACAACATTAACGCTTCCTTTTCAAAATACTTTACTGATGTACCTTGATCAAAGTTTCTTTTGATAATCTGTTTTCTTTGAATCATTTTTCTTAATTATTTACTTCATTATTCTTCCAAATGCATCAGTTGATAATATATTCTCTGTAAACGAGATACTTGTTCTATATCTTCAGTATTCACATCATAAGTTAGGGAATTTAATTCTAAATGAATTGGAATTTTTGTCTCTTGTCCATATAAAAATGTGTATGGTAACACACATGTGTTGTATGGTAACACACATGTGTCTGCTGGACCATAGTGCATAAATCAATTTTACATGCCAATTTCTCAGGTTCACAATGATTGTATTTTTAAGAATCTCAATTAATGTCTTATTTGTAGATTCAACCAGGTCGTTTCCATGAGAATAAAATTTGATGATTGTCCAATGATGATACCATATTCCCCACAAAACTTCGTGAATTTTGAGACTATGAAAATTGATCCATTATCAATTATTAGTTTTTCTAGAACTCCAAAACTGACAAAACATTATCTTTGAGGAAAGTTAGGAGCTCTTCAAAATCAACCATTTTCAAAGCTATTGCTTCTTTCCATTTGGTGAAATAATCAGTTGCGGTGAGAATATATGAATTGCCTTTGCTAGATTTTGGATTGATTGGTCCGATAACATCTAGTCCCCACTTTGTAAAGTTTCTTCAATCACTGTAGGATGCAATGATATTGTTGCATTCTTCATCAGGGAAAATTTTAAGAAGCTCCCCTAAATTTATATGTATAATAAATGGGCGAATCCCCATGACACATGGGAGAGTGTGAAGGATATTTTATCAATAACATACTATGCATATATAATGTTTTGGAAAATCTTTCACCAAATTATATACTCTTGTAAAATTTGGGAGAATCTTTCACGAAATTATAAAATCTTGTGAAATTGTGGCAAATTTTCACATAATTATAAAACCTTTTAAAAGTCTTGGTGAATATTTTAAAAGTCTATTCATTTAAATAAATTTGAATCAATGTTCTATATTGGGAGTATTCCAAGAAAATATGGTACAAAATAGAGCACTTATGTCACATGTGCTCACCTACACAATGTAGTTAGTAGAACATTTTGGAGACTAAATATATATGCCAAGCACTAAAAATATACATTCTTACATCACTAAATATATACATCTCTTATATTTAATTATGCTTTCCCTCTATGAAATTGACCAGATCCACAATGTTCTAGGCTCATTTATAGACTTCAGTGGAGAAGCCATAAAGGGTTAGAGCATTGTCAAGAATCAGGATTCATGTCCCACATAACTTTGTTGACCTACTCAAGTGAGACAATGTTGTTGGCATTATTGATTGTTTGTTGTCATTAATGATGGAAAAACGAGTCAAACATGTACAGTAAAATGAGAAAAAAGAATATCACCTTGGGGCAGAGGTAGATCACCTTGGGGTAGAAGAAATTGTGCTCACTATTTATCACGGTAGGATCAACAATGATCCTATGTTACTAAAGATCAAGAGAGGTAGCATTCATAGAATCCACATATAGAAGGAGTAAAGAAGCGCAAGGAATTAAGAGCTCAGGAGGGTTAGCGACTAAATATCAGTGCATAAAATAATGCACAAACATTAATCAAAGCTAAGAAGAGATGACACATTTGAAGTAACACAGGAGACAAAGTTCAGTGAGTGAAGAAATCCTTTTGTAAAGGATCGAGTTACAAGAGCTGTTCATTCTTAGTTCAATACAATCCAAGATCATTAGATCAAGGTGAAGTCAGAGACTGGGAAGGATTAAATCTCAACCGTCAGATCTAGAGAAGTAGCATTATGGAAAATTGGATCAAACCAGAATCATAGATCGAGAGAGATTAAATAAGAGTCATCATATTTCATGGAGGAAATTCAAGTAAGGTCTCAATTCTTAGATCAATTCGGGATCTATCTTGATCGTCAGATAGAAATAAGTGGAAGGACAGGATAAGAAGACCCCATAATAAACAAAGTCTTGAAACCCCCAAAGTCTCGAAGTAAATAAGGGCCATCAGATCTGGGAAATGCATGGTGATTGTTGAATGAGGATAGGTGGGTCCAATAGTGGTCAACTTCAACGCTAACCACTTTGGCTAAAAAGAGTCTGAAACATGTAAATTCACTCGAAGGATAGAGCCCCAAAGTCCTGAAGTGAATGAGGGCCATCATATATGGGAAATTCATGGTGATTATTGGATGAGGATAGGCGGGTCCAATGGTGGTAAACTCTGATGAAAATGAGTCTGAAACATGTAAGTTTACCCGAAGGTCGAAGCCCCAAATTCGCAAACTCTCCTTGACCGTCAGATCAAGGAAAGAGTAGGTAAATCCCATCAACCATTGATCTAGAATAAATGTTGAAACATCAGATCACATTAAAGGAAATAAGGTGTTCAACTCCGATGTTGACCACTCCTATGAAAAGGAGTATAAAACATGTAAGTTTATCCAAAGTGCAAAGCCCCAAAGTCGTGAACTCCCATCGACTATTGGATCAGAAGAAGAATAGGAAATCCCAAGAACCATTGATTTGGAGTGAAAATATTGAAACTGTCAGATCTCTCTAAGGAAGAAGGTGGTCAACTTCAGCTTGGACCTACTTTGACAATAAGTAGCTCAGATAAACCAAGAACACCCAAACTCCAGAGTTCTGGAATGAATAGAAGTCATCGATCAAGACAAGAAAAGATCTATAGTGATAGATCTATTCGGCTCTTCAAAAATGATAAAAGGATGGGATAAAAGTGCCAAAAATCCCAAAACCATGAAGTAACGAAGCCACAAAGTGTAAATCCATGATCCAGGAGGGAGAAAGTTGCCCAATCAGATGGTGACAAGTGTTAGGGTCTATTCGTAACTTTAGGTATACGAAAGTCACGAATCAAGGTGACACGTGGCATCCACTCAACCAATTCCATGTCAACAGTGACGTCAGCAAGGCACATCACTCTAGGACTACATCCTCTAGGGATATCCAACTTATCCTAATAGCTAAAATATCTGAAGCACCAAAGGCCGAAGTCACGAATTAATGTTTGGTCGTTGATCTAAGATCCTACAGAATATTTCTTGACCATTCAATCAAGTACAGTAGAAGGATAGAGTAAGTATGAATCACGAAGTAACACTAACCGTTGATCTACATTGGGAGTGTTCTCGACCATTGATCAAGCATAGTGGAAGGATAGTGTAAGCGGAGATGTTAACTAACAACAAGCGGTCACTATCATTCTATGACTTATTCGGTAAGTAAACCTCTAGAGGGATTTCTCTACTCCAGAGTCCTAGAGCCACGAATAGCCGAAGTCCCAGAGTGAATGAGAACCGTTCATATCAACTCTTGATTAAGTCTTGATCATCGATTTTTTTTATTCTCGAGGATAATGTTGAAATCGTTGGATTAGCGCCTATTAGGGATTGCATTTTGATCACGGGTTCTAGTCTCATGATAGAGGAATAAGGATGAAAGAAGAAGCGCTAAGAACAATGCTTAAATAGATAATCCCATGGTTTTGAGACCATGGTCATTTGAACATTGGGTTGAAGGAAGCACCTCATACAAAATTCATTTATGTAAACAACTTAAGGTCTGTAGAGTAATTTGACAGAGATTAACACCATAAAGAGAGCAGGTAAAACCTCGAATATGATCTGTTGGAAAACTTGGGAACACAACAGAAGCATGGGAACAATATAATGAGTCGATCCATATCTGTGATCAACTCATGAGGACATAATTAGAATCAAGATTAGTATTCTAATTAATTGATAAACTTACAATTAAGAGGTGTAATGGTTTATGTAAAAAATACACAATGGTTCAATCCTATATCTATTGAAATACTATATAAACTAGAAGTGGTGGTGAATCTAAGTGTGCCTTGGTGGATTATATATATATATATATATATATATATATTGAATGGAAGTTCATTCTATTAGGTTGGTTCATTTTACAAGTTCATTGTTATGAGGGTTGGATTCCTCACATATCAGTTAGATATTAGATCAACAATCTAGGTCTTGTTATGAGGGTTGTATTCCTCATTTCTTAGTAGGATCTGAGGCAGGGATGATTTTAGGGGTCAAATTTCGCTCATGGGATAATTTTCCATGGTTTTTCCAAAAACGAGATTCGCTATTTTAAAAATTATTCGCCCAAATTCTATAAGATAAAATTAATTTACCTTAAAAATCTCCAAAAATTTATAAAAACTATATAAAATACTTAGAAATTTGAATATTTTCACAAAAATATCGCCAAACATTTATAGTTGACATATGAAGGATTAGTAAGATTCACCAAGGTTTCTACATTTAAAAATAAATTTCCATCCTTAAAATCATCCCTGATCTAAGAACTACAAGTTGGGTCTTGTATCAGAGAGTTGGATCTCTCATATTCAGTTGAAGTTGAAGATATTAAACGATTGGTTTTAATTGTATTCATTCAAGTTAAATAAATAAAAGAAAGATATTTTATCTACTTCATATAGTTTGTGTTACAAATGTTAGTGAATAATTAATTGAGCTTCATATATATTAATAATTTAATTCAGTTAATCTATGAAAGTGTGAAAAGCAGTCAAAAGTTCCAGACATTGATTCGTCCCCCCCTCTTAGTGTCAGTGTGTGTTTCAACAATTGTATGATTGTTGGGTGCTAAAATTGCCCCTTTTCCCTTATCATTTCAATTCCATTTTCATATCATTCTCTTGTATTAATTCATCCCTATTATTTACATTTACTATGAGAACATCAATCTTGGAGTAGGTACAATTCATTATTCACTCAAGATTATGTTATGTTAAAACTTAATTCATACTTTACTTCTAAACTAGGATGATGTTTTCTTAGTCTTGATTTGGGTAATTACACAACCATACTTGTAAACCATAGAGATGTACATATATGAAAATATGTTGGTGTTGAAACACTTGGCTTAGGATGAAACATGCTCCATGCATGAAGAAGACTATCTAGAATTAATAAGAGTGAATGCAGATAAGATGGTGCTAAAACACTTGGCTGAAACACGTTGCACGCATGAATAAGACTATGCCGAATTAATAAGAATGTTCAATGAATGTAGATATGTTGGTGCTGAAACACCATGTTGAAACACCGTGCTGAAACACGCAAGAAGAAGACTATGTTAATATACTCAAGTGAGACATTGTTTGGTGCTAATATTGCCCTTTTTCTTTATCATTTCCATGCCATTTTCAGATCATTCTCTTGTATTAATTCACCCCTATTGTTTACATTTCCTATGAGAACATCAATCCTAGAGAAGGTACAATTCATTATTCATTCAACATTATGTTATGTCAAAACTTATTTCAGAGTTAACTTGTAAACTAGGATGATGTTTCCTTAGTCCTAATTTGGCTAATTACACAGTCATACCTGTAAACAACAGAGATGTACATGTATGCAAATATGTTGGTGTTGAAACACTGTGCTAAAACACTTGGCTCATGATCAAACATGCTCCACACACATATAATAATATGTATAATTAATAAGAATGGATGCAGATATGTTGGTGTTGAAACGTCATGTTGAAACACACTGCATGCATGAAGAGGACTATGAAAAATTAATAAGAATTATCAATGAATGCAGATATGATGGTGCTAAAGCACCATGTCAAAACACCGTGCTGAAACATGCAAGAAGAAGACTATGTTAATATACTAAAGTGAGACATTGTTGTGTGCTAAAATTGCCCCTTTTTCCTTATCATTTCCATGCCATTTGCATCTCATTCTCTTGTATTAATTCATCCCTATTGTTTACATTTACTCTGAGAACATCAATCTTAGAGAAGGTACAATTAATTATTTATTCAACAATGTGTTACGTTAAAAACTAATTCATAGTTAACTTGTAAACTAGAATGATGTTTCCTTAGTCCTAATTTGTGTAATTACAAAGCCATACCTGTAAACCATAGAGATGTACATATATGCATATATGATGGTGCTAAAAAATCATGCTGAAACACATGGATGAAACACATTGCATACAAAAGAAGACTATGAAGAATTAATAAGAATGAATGCAAATATGTTGGTGCTGAAACACTGTGCTGAAACACACACGAAGAAGACTATGGGCCATGGCCCCACTGATTCCATCATATCCAGATGGCAGAGTTACTCCACCATTTTAATATTTGGCTGTCAGTAATAAGTATCTATTAATGAAAGGTATTGATAAGTTGAACGTAATCACCCCCTCAGATTTTTCTTGTCATCGGTCAATGGCTGCATGTATGTGTCTGTGGTTTACAACCTACAGGTATGATTGGTCACTGTGACATGTATTTGACATGATAATATGAAATAATGATTGTTCCATGCCCTTCCACATCACCAACAGATGGCCAATATCGTCAGTTCAAGTTGGGGGGTATCCCATCATCTCTGAATAAATTAACCAACCATTGCCATAAACGTTCAATCAACATGGTTTTCAGGTTGATTTTTCCCACAAAATTCAAATCACCAACACCTTTCCAAAATTCCAACAAATATCCTTGCATTGTTCATGTGCACTCATGCATGCTAAAGCTCCTGGGTTCGTGTTGGGAATTTTGAAACTGAAACTCCTTTGCAATACTGTAGTATCTAATTATACAAAAGAACATTCAACATCAGAGGATTTGCAGTCCGTCATTAACTAGTAACCCTCGATGCCATGCATTGACACCCAGAAGTCTACAAAATAGTTTAAGATGCAAGGTGGGTAGCATATTTCTAGCGGTTGGACTAGTTTGAGAGTGATATTTCCCTATAATTCACCCATAATTTAATAGGAACCCATTCACATGTTAGAGGTTTGGATATTATTGTAACAAAGGTGGTTATATCCTCTGTTACAGGGCTTCCTGGAACTGGAAGAAAATGGTTTGGACAAAGGACAACCATTCCTAATGCAAAGATCAATTTATTGGAGGAAGGAGAGAAAGTGAAACTTAGAGGACGTGGAAAAACAATAGAGTATTTACCTCAACCTTAGGACCAGGTTGTTGTTTTCTTGAAGAAATATATTACATCTGAAGGTAGGTACAAGATTGTTTACACATATGATTTTGTTCTGCTGTCACACCTTCGTCATGGCTCATTGATAAATATGGGTTATTATCTGTTAGAATATTTGCATAATATGACACATTATGTAAGACAATAATGTTTTCCCCAAGGTTCTGTCACACACCACTGTCGGATAAAATTAATAGTGTTGAGAGCCTTGGAACTACAAAACCAGATATGGGCTCAATTCATTGCCAGGGGAGCAACAAAAGTTGATGAAAATGACGGTAATGAATTAGAAGAGGAGGCAGGAAGTAGTGACAGGAATATTTCAGACATGGAAATAGAGGAAAGAGAAGGAATTAATAAAGAGTTGGGACAAGATAAAGTTGCTGGAGAACTAGGACATCGTAGTGGTGATGTAGAAATGAGGGATATCTCTGGAGTTGTGATTGCAGAAGATGTACATATGGAATATATTGGAGTGCGGATGGAGGAATATCTTCACCAAAACCATGAAATATCACCTACCATTATAGTAGAGGAAAATGAGTAGTTGATAGAGGAGAATCAACCAACACAACACGAAGGAGGGGATAAAAAAAATAACTGAGAGTGGAAGAACCCATGGTATAAATGAGGGAAGGATCAAATACATAGATTCCTTCTGGAGATATAGTGAAGGAATTAAGTGTGGAGAGGTCGCCGCCACCTGAAAGGTAAAAAAATCCACCAAAACAGATTCAGGAGGTTGGAACAATGATTCCAAGCGAGAATGTAATTGAGTTGCAGGAAGAATCATCTGCTTTGCATGGTGATTATTCCCATGTTTCCTGTGATTATGAATTTGAAATTGTCTGAGAGAAACTTCTGTATCCCTCAACTTTGGGACTAATCAGAAGACAAGAAGAGTTGGTTGAGGCAACGCAGAGAAAGAAATCCATTGGAACAAAAGAACCAATGGCTAAGGAAGAAGAAAAGAAGATTGTTGAAACACCTAAGAATGCCACTATAACACAAGAACCAGTGGTGCATGATTTAAATACGTAGTCTAATAAGGACATACATGAAGCTGTCACTGTAACACAATAAATAGTGATGGCTAAGACTGTTGAACCAACCCAGCATGAGATTACCATTGCTACATAAGAACTAGTGGTACCTAATTTAAATCAACAATATGATGAGACCATGGAAGAAGAAACTGTCACAAAAGAACTAGTGGTTAAGGAATAGGAATTATCACAACCAAATAAAGTCACTGTTACATAAGAACCAATGACACAAGCTCAAATTTATCTAGAAATTAGTGATGAGGATGAACAAGAAGTCGACCATCATGACACAAAAGACAATACTATATTTTTGCTGGAAAAGATTGATAAATGGGAGCAATAGGTTTCCATGTTTGGAGAAGGAATGATTCCCATGCCAGCCCACATAAAGGAAATATAGGACCTCAAGGAGAAATACATTGAATTTTTGATGTCTTAGAAATTGAAATGGGAAGAAATGAAGAAGGAATTGGGAGAGTTGAAGAAGCTACAAGCTAAGTGCCAGATTCTGCAATAAGATAAAAATCAAATGTATTTGTTATCAGAAGAGTTGTTGAGATGTAGAATCCCTTATCCCTCATATCCAATCTTCATTCATGAACAATTAACTATTTTTAAGCTTAAAGATATTAATGAAGGATGGCCTTATAAAATGATTAGTTCCTCTGAGTTTTTAGAAACTTTCTCCTAGAGTGATTTCTCAGATCAACATTTCTTGTGTGAGATTTATTTGCATGAACAAGACTTCCTGTTGGATATAAAATTTAATCCTATTCCCTATGTAGGAGTTGTGCAACTGAGATCCTTCACTTATTTTGTGAATAATCATGAAAAATGGTGGAATGCCTTCCACACAATCCAGAAGAATGAAGGAGAAGCAACATTATGGATTAGGGTTGAACCCCATACTCCTGTTACTATTTTTATTATACATCGGCATCTACCCTCTTCATCTTACAAGACTATAAAAGTGACAGAACTTTAAAGGTTTGTCATAGATTTTTTTGTTAAAACAATTAATGATCAGAAACTGTTTGCATTGGAAGGTGACAGATTTAGATGGGAAGCATCCTCTTTGGCCTTGAGGACCAAGGATCCATACAATAATGATATTTTTACCTATGCTCTGTATCCGGTTCCTAGCTATATTGAGTGCATTCATACTTGTGGTCCATAGTGGTTGGGGCTTAAATTTCGTTTCCCTCTTATTTGGATGCCAACGAAGAAGTATCAACATAAGTACAAATTGACTAAGAAGACTGAAAAGGAATGTTGTGCATAAGTGATTTATTCTAGGGGATACATGAATTTAGAAGATAATGTTGCATCATCCTACAATATTTCTAATTTGCATTGGAAATGTTCATGGCCTGAGTCAGACTCTGATTCTGAGTGAGTGAACATTGAAGTTGCATGGGGACATGCAATGGTGCAGGTGGGGGGAGATGTTGGGTGCTAAAATTGCCCCTTTTCCCTTATCATTTCTCATTCTCTTGTATTAACTAATCCCTCGACCCTTTTGTTTACATTTCCTATGAGAACATCAATCCTAGTCCTTGGAGTAGGTACAATTCATCATTCATTATTCATTGATGATTGTGTTTTTGCTAATTCATAGAGTACTTGTAAACTAGGATGATGTTTCCTAATTTGGGTAATTACCGATGAATTAATAAGAATGAATGCAAATATGGTGCCATCTAGACCGTTGGTGCTGAAACACCTGGTTGAAACATGCACAAAGAAGACTATGGTGCCACCGATTGACTCTCCTCATGGATCTAACATATCCAGCTGGTAGAGGGCAATCCATCGATCTTCTAAAGACTAGAATTATCACATATTATCTAGGGAATCATGCAACTTGCCACATCATTGGATAACAATTGGAGTGACGATTTCTAATTTTCTAATTTTTGTTTTTGTAATCTTAACAATGTCTAGTTTAAGAATTTATGAACAACTTGAGAATTGAAAGATTCTCAAGACTGTTCGAACTACTGGTAGTTTCATTCTATTATGAGAACAAGGCAGGTTTAAAAGATGTACAAAGTGTTTATGCTGGGGAGTTAGTCCTTGTTTTTACATTGAGCATTGGAGAATTAAAATTGCATCTGGAAAATTAATTTCTTAATAAGAAGTGGCAATGTTCAACTAAATTTTTGTTAGTGACTAATTCTTTTTAGTTTTTTTACAGGCATCTATGTTTGGAGGCAAGGGCCCACCTCGACACAGAGCTCGCCTCAATCGATTGTTAATTTTCTCTTCCTATGCATGTCACATGATAAATCAAAAACTTAACCTTTGTCTACAGTCTGTATGATTAATGTGGTTGAAGCAGTAATTATTTTTGGATTGATGTTGTTGAATAGATTACAATTGTTTTTGTAACAATTTGTTATCTTGAAAGTGTAATATTTCTTGAATGGTTTAGTTATTCCTTGTGACTTGATGATTAGAATTGTTTTTACATCTCAACCATATCACTAAATGATATCATAGATTAATTTCTCTATTGTTTATTGTTGAGACGAATCTAGATGGAGGTGTGATTATGGATTTATGATTTAATGAAGTTATAATTTCTTTGAAGTGCAAATTTTATTTATGCAATCATAGAGTAGATATTTTGAGAGGATTTAACTTCTTGAAAAATTAATATAAATATTTTAATTTATTTCATCTGAGTGGTTTCGTTTTTGCAAGGAGTGGCTTAGTAGTGAAGGATTAATTCTACAATTAGATTTAAAATTGTTCAGTGAGAAAGAAATCTATAACAATATCAGAAATGATCAGAGTTTGAGTAGGTATTGATTATTGATTATCCTGGGTCAACATATGAATTAGTGTCAGAAAGAAATATATAACAACCTCATCATATGAATTAGTGTCAGAAGACTCAATGTTTATGCATAGACTGTGCTTGATTGCCTTTGAAATAGCCAGACTAGATTACAAAATTATTTCAATGATTCATAAAGTTTTTATTGAGAGACTACATGTAAAGTTTTTGTTGGATTAATGAGAGGGGGGGTGAATCAGTAATAGAGAAATTTAATCCTTTTTAACCATATAATCCAAGTGTTATATCAATGTAGCATTATCATCCAATAACTATAGAGTAAATAAGCAATGAACAAATGAACAATCATACACATACACAATACACTAGTGTTTTACGTGGAAACCCAAAGCGAGAGAAAACCACATAATACTTTTTCTTATATGTCTTGAAGAATTACATTCATTAGAAGCACCAACTTCCTTTG
>ML785045.1:349145-374227 GCA_009831015.1 Picea engelmannii | reverse complement strand
ATGTCTTGAAGAATTACATTCATTAGAAGCACCAACTTCCTTTGTTTTCTAGCTGCAATTGGAAGGAGGCTCCAACCCCCTAGTTTCTCAGGATACAACTTGAGGGAAGCTTCAAATCCCCAATTATCTAGCTATAACCAGAAGGAGGCTACAACCCCCTATGTTCTCCAACTACATATGGAAGGTGGCTACAACCACCTGTCCTTTCCCTGTCCAACCGCCCTGATGTATAAGTAGAATGATGGAACCATTGTCACACTATCACTATGAGATATACCACTGTACAACTGTATCAACCTGTACCACTGACCTATATCCAACTTGTAAAACTACCCTGTAATCAATCTGTACCTGAACTAAACATGTATCAACCAAAATAAAACACTTACGTGACCTGTAGTGCTGCAACATGCGTATGTACGTGCCCTATCTGTTATGCAACACATGTATGTACACGACCAAACTGTTATGCAGCCTACATATACCTTCTAATAACTAGGGTTTCCTTTCTCTTGAAAACTTCTGACCCTCTGTATCTTCTTTCACATAGATCTGTAACCTGTCACTGTATCCGGAATGTAACTGTACCCTGTGCATGCATCCTCATACATAACCTTTACCCAAATCATATATCTCTCTCTAATCATGTACCATATAGGTGTGTGTAATCATGAACAAGTATAATAACCCTCACATGATCTAGTCATCAAACCCTTTCTGATATTCAGCCTCTTAATACATCAACCACTTCACAAATACAAGCTCTCAACCATGTACAACAAAAACCCTTATCCATATGCCAAGAAATACAAGATGTTCTTCAATGAGAAGTATCAATGATAACTATACTAACACTGTATTTCTGTAGATATGACTTATGCAGAAGATCCCATGTAGCCACTAGTCTCTCTAGGGAGAATCCTCAAGTCTCCATAACCATTTCTCATGCATACATCAAAATCCAACTATTCATAGAAATAAGACATACCTTTTGAATCAATGGATATATTTGATGTATCTGAGCATTGTAGACCTTCCAGGGAGCTTGATCTCAGAATTTAGTACCTCTGCAACTTCATCTTTTCAATTTTCATGGCTTTACCAATATGTATGCACCCTATACACAACCAACCCACGTATGCCTCTGTATGTACACACCTTATTCACATCCAACCCGCGTATGCCTCACTATGTACACACACTATACACAACCAGCCCGCATATGCCTCAGAAAATAGGGTTTTTTGTATTCCCTGTAATTATGATAATTTCTCCGTCAACACTTCGTACTACCTCAGACTTTCACAACTTCAGATGTATCAATGAGTACTTGTAATAATCCTCACATAACAAAATATATTCAATGTGTTGAAGTGTAATTAAATGAGAGAGCTTTTCCTCATATTTATACTTTCATGTAGCATTACACTTTCCTTATTTTAGGGAGTTCTCCATTTACTTTAATATTTAAATAATTTCTTTTGCAAACACTTTGACGTTTAGGGGCTTCTATATGACTCATGAGGGTTCTCCAACTTCATATGGCCATAACTCTCTAACTGTGAGGAGTTATGTGAAATTCCACATACCACCAGAAATGGCATGACAAGAACTATCCATCTAGGATAGTTTCATTGGAAAATTCATTGATCTTCATCTCATTATTCCACAATTAAGCATGGGTTCTATAACCGTACTTCTAGGATAACTCAATCCAAAAAGTGTCTTCCTGTGAGACATTTCAACATAATGGGACCACTTTGGATTTCATCCATTTGTACTTCTTATCAACCATGAAAAGACAATAATGAGTCATATTTACATCAAACAAACTTGGGTTCATTACCCAAACCTTTGTGCTACCGATCTTTTTTCAAGGGTTGACATCAATGACAGCCAACCTTAATCAACAATCTCCCCCTTTGGCATTGATGGAAACACTCTTATGCAATAATGAAATCATGTCATGCAATACTGAAGTCATATCACTCATGCTCCCCTTAGAACCATGCCTTTGTCCTTTTCATATCTATGACCAATTATCCCCCTGGAACCATGCCTCTGTCCTCTGCATATGATAAATCTCTCCCCCTTTGTCATCAATGGAAAAGGTATCTTTCCATTTGGGGATGCTCCCGCTAACTGAACTGTCCTCTTTATGGTGCTTCCTCGTGTACATCTAAGACATATAAGATAAGCATTCAAAATCATTAATTTTGGAGTAGAAATAACTCCGAGTCTCTAGAGAAGATACTCAAAGGCTTCCCATGGAAGTGGTTTTGTAAAGATGTCTACCACTTGTTCTTTTGTGCCCATATACTCAACTTTGATGTTCTTTTCTGCAACCTATTCCCGGAGAAAGTGATACTTGATTGGAATGTGCTTCATCTTGGAGTGCATCACCAGGTTCTTTGAGATATTGATGGCACTTGTATTATCACAATATATTGGAATGGGCTCATCATACTCAACCTGTATATCTGTCGGAGTTTTTTTCATCTAAAGAACCTGCGTACAACATGATGTTGCTGCAATAAACTCTACCTTGGCTGTAGATAAATATATTGATGATTGTTTCTTGCTTATCCATGATACTAAACACTCACCCAAGTAAAACGCGTCTCCACTAGTGCTTTGTCGATCATCAATACAACATGCCCAATCTACATCTGTGTAGGCAATAATTGATAGATCCTTTCCTTTTGGATACCATAATCCAAACTCTTCTGTTCCTTTGAGATATCTGAAAATCCCCTTCACTACTAACACATGTGATTCCTTTGGTGCTGCTTGAAATCGTGCCACCTATCCAACTGCCTGCATTACATATGGTATGGATGTTGTCACATATAGTAGGATACCAATCATTGACCTTTATTTCTTATGATCTGTAGACTTTGAATCATCATATTTGCTCAACTTGCAACTAGTTTTCATGGGAGTGATAACTGGTTTGTAATATTCCATTCCGAACCTCTTTAGAATTTCTCTGATATACTTGGTTTGAGAAATAAAAATTCCTTGGTTGATTTGACGTATCTGAAGTCCCAGAAAGAAGGATAGTTCTCCAAGTAATGACATTTCAAATTCATTATGCATATCCTTTGCAAATTTCTGACTTAACCTGTCATCATCACTACCAAAAATAATATCATCAACATAAACTTCAATTAATAAAATATTACCTTGACTTACCTTGATGTAGAGGTTGTTGTCTGCACTTCCTTTTCTGAACCCTGCATGTTGTAGATATTTATCTAGTCTAGAGTACCATGCTCTAGGAGGCTGTTTTAGACCATAAAAGGCCTTCTTTAATTTACACACATAATCTGTGTTCTCTAACAACTGAAATCCCTCTGGTTGTTCAATGCAGACTTCTTCTTCAAGTTCCCCATTCAAAAAATATGATTTGATGTCCATCTGATACACTTTGATATTTTTGGAGCATGCATAAGCTAAAAGTAATTAGATTGATTCCATTCTGGCAACTGGGAAAAATATCTCTTCAAAGTCAATTCCTTCAACCTGTGCATATCCTTTACATACCAATCTAGCTTTACTCCTTGTAACCTGTCCATCTTCATTCAATTTATTCCTGTATACCCATTTTGTGTTGATCACATTCTTATCCATTGGTCTTGGAACCAATTCACAAGTGTCATTTTTCTCTATTTGATCCAATTCTTCATCCATGTATTTATTCCAAAATCCATCCTCGCTGGCCTCTTCAAAACATGTTGGTTCAATCGTAGATGAGAGTGCTAGGTGTGTTTGTTCTGGTGAATGGATTCTTCTTCTAGTCTCAACTTCTGCGTCTTTTTTTATGATAATTTGATCTAAAGGATGATTCTTCTGTACTCGTTTGCCATGTGTCTTTGGAGACACTTGTTGAACTTTCTCTTCTGCTTCTGTCGGATCCTCTTCATCTTCCCCTTCTTTTTCATTTTCATATTTTGCTTCTTCTTCATAAAATTGTTCCATTGATTCATTTTCTTCTTCCTTTAATTCTGGTCTACCTATTTCATCAATTGTTACGTTGATGCTTTCCACAACCCTTTTTAATCTCAAGTTGTAACACTTGTATGCTTTCCTTGTACTTGAGTAACCAACAAGTACTCCCTTTTCCACATGAAAGTCAAACTTTCCCATTCTTCCATCTTCTCTTTTGATGTAGGACTTGCTTCCAAAAACTCTGAAGTGCTTCACATTTGCTGGTCTTCGTTTCCATATCTCGTAGGGAGTTTTGTTAATGTTGTTTCTGAGCATTACTCTATTTTGAATATGAACTGCTATATGCAATGCCTGTGTCCAAAAAATATCTGTCAATTTGGAATCCATTAGCATTGTTCGAGCCATTTCCTATACTGTCTTGTTCTTTCTTTCAACAACTCCGTTCTGTTGAGGTGTCCTAGCAATGGAGAATTGCCTTTTTATTCCATGACTGCTGCAATAGTCCATAGATTCCTTTGAAGTGAACTCTCCTCCATTATTAGATCTCAAGCATTTGATTTTTGAATCCATTTCATTTTCAACCATTTCCTTGTAGATCTTGAAGTTTTCAAAAGCTTCAGACTTGTTTTTGAGAAAGCAAATTGCAGTCATTATTGTATAATCATCAACTAATAACATAAAGTATTTCTCACCTTTTAAACCCTTTGTTGTAGTTGGTCCAACCAGATTAGTATGCACAATTTTGAGTGGTCTTGTTGTTGAATATTCCTTTGATTTGAACATGGTCTTTGTTTGTTTTCCTTGTTGACATTGCTTGCATAAAGTGTTGGTTGGTTTCATGATCTGGGGCATTTCTCTGAGTGCTTCTCTTTTGATGAATTTGACAAGGTTATCAAAATGTATGTGACCCATTCTTATGTGCCATAACCAACTTTCATCTTCCTTTCCTATACAACACTTTTCATTTCCAAATTCACTTAACACATATATGTTGCTTGAAGTTCTCGCCGTTGTAGCAATCAATTTTCCTGAACCTTCTTTTCTTATATTGCACTTTTGTGAATCGAAAGTAACTTTATGACCTTGGTCACACATTTGACTCACACTTAGAAGATTATGTTTCATATATTCTACTAGTGGAACATTTTCTGCCTTTTTATTCTTGTTCCCAATTATGACTGTGCCTTTTCCAATGATTTTAGCCGAATCATCATTTCCGAAGGAGACTGATCCATCTCTCTCCTTTCTTAATGTAAGAAACATGTCTCTATCACCTTCCATGTGTTTTGAACAACCACTGTCAACATACCAACCACGTTTCTTCTTCTTAGCTTATAGAGCGAGTGTGCATTCTTCATTGCTATACTGATTCTGATTTCTTATCCATGTCCTTTTCCGAGGTTCCTTTCTATGACTATTGTTATTCTGTTGCAGTTCTCTAGGAGGGAATGTCATTCTTCAATATTTGGCCATGTGTTCAAAGTTGTTACATTTGTAACATTCCACTTCAGTGATCAAGGATTCAAACTTGTTGTAAATTCTTCTTTGTGTTTCACTAGGCCTTCTAAGATAACCCTTTTGTGTATGACTTTCAAAGTTGTTTATGTTCCCGTTGTTATCTATGCAATTCATAGATTTATGTCCAAAATTACTACATGCATAACATAAACCAAGAAATATAGTTTGATACCTGGGAGTTGAAGATATTCTGAAAGGAGGTACTCTTATGAATTCTTCTTCTTCCTAAGGCCTATCTGTCAGTTGTTGATTCTGAAATATGAATCTTCTCGGTGGAGAAGTGTCCCTATAATATTCCTTGTATATCTTCATATCCCCCTTGATTTTTTCTGCATAGATTTTTGGATATGTTTCTTGCTCTGTTGTTTTGGACCTTGATCCTTTTTCTGTCTAATTGTATCCAAGTCCGGACTTGTCATGATGAGATTTTTGACTGCTGATAATGTCATCCAAAACTGTTGAGTTGTTCTGCATATTTTTCTTTTGAATATCCTTTCTTAATGTGACAATATCTACTTCCAAATTTCCAATGATCCTGTCTTTTTCTTCTAGCTGTTCTTTGAGTGCTTCTTCAATTATTTTATCTTCTTCTATTTGAAATTTCAAATTTGTGATCATTTATTCTAATTCTTGAGTGTCTTCTTTCTTTTCTAGTTCTGCTTGTAGTTCTTTCTTTTCTTCTTTTCTCTTCTGATAACTTCTATGGCACTCATCAATTCCTCTCGATAGTCAACTTTTGCCTCTTCAATTTCTTCTTTGACTTCTTCATATTCTTCTTTGGCTTCTTCATATTCTTCTTCGAAGTCTTCTTTATCAGAGTCTTCTACTGCCATGAATAGAACTCTTTCTGTCTCACTGTCACTAACGTCATCTTCATCTGATGACGAGATGTCTTCTTTGGTGCATAAGATTTTCTTGAAAACTTTCTTTGTGGTTATTTTTCCTTTATATGTTTTTTTTCCTTCATCATTTCTCTTTTTCTTATGAGGACATTTGTTAGCAAAATGACCAATACCATCACAATTAAAACAAGTTAAAGGAAGCTTACCTCTATACCTACCGCCGGTTCCCTTGTTTAGTATTCTAACAAGGTTGGCCACTTCTTCATCATCTTCCCAGACATCACTATTGCTGCTATGTTATTTTTCTTGTTGATTTTCCTTTTGCTTTGATCTTTTGGATGCTTTGAAGGCTGCTTATTTTACATCTGGATTTTCCTATTCAGTTCTCATTTCATATGCAGTGATCATCCATGTAGTTCGTCCATGCTTATTGATTTTAGATCTGATCTTTCTTCTAGTGATGATATCTTAGGATCAAATCTCATAGGAAGATATCTTAATACCTTTTGAACAATTATCGATTCTTTGATTTATTCTCCCAATCCTATGATTGCATTTATGGTTTCATTGACTCATAAGAAGTAAGATGCAATATTCTCATCTTCCTTCATCTTTAGTTGTTCGAACTGACCTCTGTAAGTCTGAAGCTTTGTTGCTTTGAATTTTGAATCTCCTTCATAAATATTTTGAAGTTTGTCCCAAATATCTTTAGCAGATTTACAATGTGAAAATTTGGTGAATATTGTTTCACCAAGACCATTCAGAAGTGAATTTGTGGATTTGTAATTATTCTGACCAAGTTTCACTGCTTTTTCATTTATTGGCGAAACTACTAGTACTGTGTATCCATCTACAATTGATTGCCAAATTTCAAATCCCTGTGTATGTCTTCATCCTTATGCTCCAAAATGCATACTTTTTTCCATTAAACTATGGTATTCCATTTTTATACAAGTTGTTGCTCTCCATGATCTACCTTTTAGTGGTTAAGCTGATTTCTGAAGGAACCTGCTTTGAAACCAATTATTGGATTACTGAGAGGGGGGGTGAATAAGTAATAGAGCAATTTAATCCTTTTTAACCATATAATCCAAGTGTTATATCAATGTATCATTATCATCCAATAACTGCAGAGTAAATAAGCAATAAACAAATGAACAATCATACACATACAAAATACACTAGTGTTTTACATGGAAACCCAAAGCCGGAGAAAACCACATAATTCTTTTTGTTATATGTCTTGAAGAATTACATTCATTGGAAGCACCAACTTCCTTTGTTTTCTAGCTGCAACTAGAAGGAGGCTCCAACCTCCTAGTTTCTTAGGCTACAACCTGAGGGAAGCTCCAAATCCCCAATTCTCTAGCTAAAACCAGAAGGAGGCTACAACCCCCTATGTTCTCCGGCTACAACAGAAAGGTGGCTACAACCACCTTTCCTTGCCCCGTCCAACCGCCCTGACGTATAAGTAGAATGATGGAACCACTATCACACTATCACTGTGAGATATACCACTATACAACTGTATCAACCTATACCACTGACCTATAGCCAACCTGTACAACTTCCCTGTAATCAATCTATACCTGAACTGAACATGTATCAACAAGGGGCTAATGCAATATGTAATGAAAATAAAACCAAACTTCCAAAGTTGAAAAAATGGTCCAAATGCAAACAACAAAAAAATGATTAAAATTTTCCTAGATATCAAATTTACAAATCCAAGACGTTTCACACACTTCAGTCTTGAATGAGCCCATTCTTTCTTAGCGAAAGTCTTGTTAATTAGTTATTTAGCCTTTAATACTAGGACACTATCTATGTGAAGAGATAGGTCTCAACTTAATAATATGTTAGCTTCATTTCCTATCATAGATAGAAAAAAGAGAATGATCCAGATGGATATCAGTGGCCACCCACCTTTTCCAACTGGCTCAAAATAGTTTTTTGGCAATTTTGGCATTTTACTATTTTTAGTAGTTTTTAACTTCTGGGAGCCATTTTGAGGGCCTAAATGAAGGTCTTTTGGTATCGAGATTATCAATGATACTTGAAATCTCTGGTTGATCCCCCGAAATGAATCTCCTCGATGATACCTTTCCATTGAACTATCGTGTGCCCCAAATAGAGATTGTATGCCAAAGTTACGCCCCCGAGAAGTTGATACACCAAAGTACCCAAAACGGGGTCCACAAAACTGTTGGCTTTTCATCTTCCGGAGTTAGGGTTTTGGATTTTCTTTATGATAAAAAGGCCTTTGGAGCCTCATTGTAAAATCATCTTCTCACAGATGCGAGTAACTTTCACATATCTTCTCATAGATAAGCTACCACCATTCTAGCGAGTCTTTCACTCTGTATTTTTACAGTCTTTGTACATTTTCGTTCATTAATAGAAAATTGTGTATTACTGTATCTTTGTGTTTATGGTTGCATCTCTGAAACATTTCTGTTATATTATTGGATATCCAAGATATCTTTGTACATTGACCTATTATATCTCCGCTCTCATTTCGTGCCGAAAATAATTCGGATCAAAGAATGTCTTAGTTAAATATCAAACCATCAAAATTAAAATAGCTTGGATCAAATAAATGTAGCTTCAATGTTACACTATTTAATACAAAATATAGAACCTATTTTTACCTTAAATGGAATCTCAAATTTACAGATGATAATTTTGCTCCAATAAAGAATTACCTTTTTCCAATGTACTCCAAAAATAAAGGAACAATTAAGTCAATAAACTAACAAGAATCACATTACATGTGCCATTCCATTCATCATTTCTACAACTCCAATGATCAATGGAACATGTAAGTTAAAATAAGAGTCCCCTCATGTATATTGGTTTATATAGCATCTTGGGTTATATTAATATTCCAATTCACATCAACATGTTGACCCTCATTTTCTATATTATGAACATGAAACTATGTAGATGAACTATTATTATGAGCCTCCAAAATATTATCTTCCATATCAAGTTCATTATAGGAATTTGTTGTGTTGTACTCTCCCCTTCTATCACAATCTGATCGCCAAAGAGCTAGTGCTCTATCGAATGGAAAATTGTTTATGTCATACTTTGTTACATATAATCTTAAACATGTATTCATATGTTTATCAATCTTGTTCCTCAACTTTGACTTCAAGAATGATAGTGCACTAAACATTCTCTCATCCTCCACCGATCCCAAAATCATGGTTTGACATAAATTTGCTAATTTGAAATATTCTGACATGTTTTATTCTAGGTATTGGATTTCACCTAATTATTCCATAATCTTGTTATTGCACTATGTTCTAGAGGTTTCTCCAAACCACAATATTGAGCTAACATTGTTTGACCAAATACATTGGCTTGTTGATACAACTTTGATGAATCTAATATACCTTCAATCTCTTCACCTTGTACATTGCGATTCGTGCCAAATTGGTGCACTAAATTTTTTAATTTTGCTAAAAATTCAACTCTTTTAGCCTCTCTATTGTGTTCATGGTTCCAATATTGAGGGTATACCACAGACATGGCATCCAATAATTCATCTCGAGGAAATTGTTCCCCTATCTCTAATTCTAGTGAGACATTGTTCTGTGCTAAAATTTCCCCTTTTCCTTATCATTTCCATGCCATTTTCATCTCATTCTCTTGTATTAATTCATCCCTATTGTTTACATTTCCTATAATAACATCAATATTAGAGAAGGTACAATTCATTATTCATTCAACATTATGTTATGTTAAAACTTATTTCATAGTTAACTTGTAACCTATGATGATGTTTCCTTAGTCCTAATTTGGCTAATTACACAGTCATACCTATAAACCACATAGATGTACATATATGAAAAAATGCTGGTGCTAAAACACCGTGCTAAAACACTTGGCTCAGGATCAAACATGCTCCACACAAAAATAAAAATATGTAGAATTAATAAGAATGAATGCAGATATGTTGGTGTTGAAACACCGTGTTGAAACGCGTTGCATTCATGAAGAAGACTATGCAGAATTAACAATAAATATCAATGAATGCAGATATGCTGGTGCTAAAACACCATGTCGAAACACAGTGCTGAAACACGCATGAAGAATACTATGTTAACATACTAAAGTGAGACATTGTTGGGTTCTAAAATTGCCCCTTTTTTCTTATCATTTCCATGCCATTTTCATCTCATTCTCTTGTATTAATTCATCCCTATTGTTTACATTTCCTATGAGAACATCAATCCTAGAGAAGGTACAATTAATTATTTATTCAACATTGTGTTATGTTAAAAACTAATTCATACTTAACTTGTAAACTAGAATGATGTTTCCTTAGTCCTAATTTGGGTAATTACAACGTTATACCTGTAAACCACAGAGATGTACATATATGCATATATTATGGTGCTAAAAAATTGTGCTGAAACACATGGATGAAACACATTGCATACAAAAGAAGACTGAAGAATTAATAAGAATGAATGCAAATATGTTGGTGCTGAAACACCGTGCTGAAACACACATGAAGAAGACTTTGGGCCATGGCCCCACTGATTCCATCATATCCAGTTGGCAGAGTTACTCCACCATTTTAATCTTTGTCCATCAGTAATAAGTATCTATTAATGGAAGGTACTGATAAGTTGAACGTAATCACCCCCTCATATTTTTCTTGTCATCGGTGAGTGCCTGCATGCATGTGTTCATGGTTTACAACCTAGGGTATGACTAGTCACTGTGACATGTGTTTGACATGATACTGTGAAATGATGATTGTTCCATTACCTTCCACATCACCAACAGATGACCAATACTGCCAGTTTAAGTTGGGGGGTATCCCATCATCCCTGAATAAATTAACCATCCATCACCATAAACGTTCAATCAAAATGGTTGTTAGGTTGATTTTTCCCACTAAATTCAAATCACCAACACCTTTCCAAAAATACCAACAAATATCCTTGCATTGTTCCTGTGTGCTCATGCATGCTAAAGGTCCTGGGTTTGTGTTGAGAATTTTGAAACTAAAACTCCTTTTCAAAACTGTAAACTCTAATTACACAAAAGAACATTCAGGATGGGAGGATTTGCAGTTTGTCATGAACCAGTAACCCTCGTCGCCCTGCGTCGACACCCAGAAGTCTACAAAATATTTGAATATGCAAGGTGGGTAGCATATTTCTAGTGGTTGGACTAGTTTGACAATGATATTTCCCTAGAATTCACCAAGAATTTAATAGGAACCCATTCACATGTTAGAGGTTTGGATATTAGTGTAACAGAGGTGGTTATATCCTCTATTACGAGGCTTCCCGGAATTGGAAGAAAATGGTTTGGATGAAGACAACCATTCCTAATGAAAATATCAATTTCTTGGAAGAAGGAGAGAAAGTGAAACCTAGAGGACATGGAAAAACAATAGAGTCTTTACCTCAACCTTGGGACAAGGTTGTTGTTTTCTTGAATAAATATATTACATATGCAGGTAGGTACAAGATTGTTTACACATATGGTTTTGTTATGTTGTCACACCTTCATCATGGCTCATTGATAAATATGCCTTATTATATGTTAGAATATTTGCCTAATATGACACATTATGTAAGACAATCATGTTTTCCCCAAGGTTTTGTTACACACAACTGTCTGATAAAATTAATAGTGTTGAGAGCTTTGGAAGTACAAAACTAGACATGGGCTCTATTCATTGCCAAGGGAGCAGTAGAAGTTGATGAAAATGATGGAAATGAATTAGAAGAGGAGGTAGGAAGCAGTGACAAGAGTATTTCAGACATGGAAATAGAGGAAAGAGAAGGAATTAATGAAGAGTTGGGACAAGATAATGTCATTGGAGAACTAGGACATGGAAATGGTGATGTAGAAATGAGGGATATCCATGGAGTTGTGATTGAAGAAGATCTGCATATGGAAGATATTAGAGTGCAGATGGAGGAATACTTGCACCAAAACCATGAAAAATCACCTACCATTATAGTATATGAAAATGAGTAGTTGATAGAGGAGAATCAACCAACACAACACAAAGGAGGGGATAAAAAAAAAAGAAATGAGAGTGGAAGAACCCATGGTAGAAATGAGGGAAGGATCAAATACATAGATGCCTTTTGGAGATATAGTTAAGGAATTAAGTGTGGAGAGGTCAACGTTATCTGAAAGGGAAAAAAATCGACCATAATAGATTCAGGAGGTTGAAACAATGATTCCAGCGAGAATGTAATTGAGTTTCCAGGAAGAATCATCTTCTTTGCATGATGATTCTTCCCACATTTCCCCTGATTATGAAGTTGAAATTGTTTGAGAGAAACCTCTCCAAAAATTTGCAAATCTATTAAGGAGGAAGAGGCCATTGTGAGCATTTCCATCAACTTTCCCAAGTACAAGGAGAAGAGCCAGGGTTGTTGTCACAACAATAGCAACTAAATTAAAAATGGCAGAAATTGAGATTCTTGTGCTACGTCCTCTTTCACCCACTGTTACACAAGAAACAATGGGTGACGAACAACAACAACAATTTTTTTTTGTAACACAAGAACCAATTGACAACTTGAGCCCAAATCAAAGAGTTGTTGAAACACAAGAACCTGTTGTTGAAAGAGGTAAAATTTAGGTTCATTCCCTTTTTTTGAGAATTATCAATTGAAACAAGAAGTTCAGAGGCTTATGGGGGAATTGGAAATGCTAAAAGCATAAAAGGGAGCCCAAAGGCCTCTACCTCATGATATGGATTTATTAGTGAAAGCAACCCATCTTTTAGGAGGATAGACTGTGCCATCATAGAAGGATAAAACACATGAAACATTTAAGGAATATTTTTGTCTTGAGTGTGGGGATATTTATAGATTGTCTAGGTATGAGGTGAAACTTCTTGATCCCTCAACTTTGGGACTAATCAGAAGACAGGAAGAGATGGATGTGTCAACGCAGAGAAAGAAATCCACTGTCACACAAGAAATAGTGGCTAAGGAAGAAGAAAAGAATATTTTTGAAACACCTGAGAATGCCATTATAACACAAGAACCAGAGGTACCTGATTTAAATACATAGTCTAATAAGGGTGTACATGAAACTGTCACTGTAACACAAGAACTAGTGATGGCTAAGACTATTGAACCAACCTAGCCTGAGAGTACCACTACTACACAATAACTAGTGGTACCTAATTTAAATCAACAATATGATGAGACCACGAAAGAATAAATTGTCACACAAGAACAAATGGTCAAGGAAGAGAAATTACCACATCTAGATAAAGTCACCGTTACATAAGAACCGGTGACATAAGCTCAAATTTCTCTATAAATTAGTGATGAGGATGAACAATAAGTTGACCATGATGAAACATAAGATAATACTATATTTTTGCTAGAAAAGATTGATAAATGGAAGCAATAGGTTACCATGTTTGGAGTAGGAATGATTCCTATGCCATCCCACAAAAGGGAAATACAAGACCTCAGGGAGAAATACGTTGAATTTTTGATGTCTTAGAAATTGAAATGGGAAGAAATGAAGAAGGAATTGGGAGAGTTGAATAAGCTACAAGCTAAGTGCCAGATTCTGCAACAAGATAAAAATCAAATGTATTTGTTATTAGAAGATTTGTTGAGATGTAGAATCCCTTCTCTCTCATACTCGATAGTCCTTCATGAACAATTAAATCTTTTTAAGATTAAAATTAAGGAAGGAAGGCCTTATAAAATGATTAGTTCCTCTGAGTTTTTAGAAACTTTCTCCAAGAGTGATTTCTCAGATCAAAATTTCTTGTGTGAGATTTATTTGCATGAACATGACTTCCTGTTGAATATAAAATTTAATCCTATTCCCTATGTAGGAGATGTGGAACTGAGATCCTTCACTTATTTTGTGAATAAACAGGAAAAATGGTGGAATGCCTTCCACAAAATCCAGAAGAATGAAGGAGATGAAACATTATGGATTAGGGGTGAACCCTTACTCCTGTTACTATTTTTATTATACATCGACATCTACTCTCTTCATCTTACAAGATTATAAAAGTGACAGACCTTCAAAGGTTTGTCATAGATTATTTTGTTAAAAAAATTAATGATTAGAAACTGTTTGCACTAGAAGGTAACATATTTAGATGTTGTTAGCACTAGAAGTCACCTCTGGATTGTGGAAGAGGTAAGCCTAGTACCCATCAATTTTTATGTCACAATGAATAAATTTAAGGGTGGTCTAATGGACGTAGTATCGGGATTATAACGCTTTAACTCAGAAAAACTCGACTGGCATGCATAAGAAGATGAGGTCTTGATCTAACTTCAATGAGTAAGTTGTAGTAAAGGGTGAGTAGGGGGAAGAATAGGTTAGGAAATGTAGAGGTATGCTATGGACATCGGGTCTTCCAATGACCTAAGGAGGAAAATATCCAAATACAAGCTCTTCTTGAACCCAAAACTTCAGGAAACTGAAAACTTCATGACAATATTGCAATAAAACATACATTAGAATACAATCACAACAAATCGACTGGATCACCCATGCCCGATACTTCAATATTAGAAGAAAAAACGATGATATGAAAGATGACTATCATTAAACAAGAATTCTCAAATGGAAACACATAACCAAAGAACCAGAGGCTTCATTAAAACTTTACAATACGAGAGCTTAGCTCAACCATTGACCATAAAAAATAGCAAAACTGATTATTTATAATCAGAACAATTCGCCACCATGAGAGATCTGACCTGGCTAGTACATTCAAAGATTTGCGTGTGCATTTTCATCTGTTAGATTGCACTTGCATTCTCTTGTCAGACGCAAGATTAGATCAGTATGGGCTTCACAAGAAAATCAATGGCAGGGGAACTTTCGGTTGACTGTCTACCCTCCACAACCAGTTTTCAATGTTTTCCATTTAAGTGGTGAAATGAGGTTTCAACCACCTTTTCCATTTTCATTAACTACCTTCATCAGGATCCATTCAATTCTGGTGCCTCGAGGTCACACAGATCTTTCTCTGTGACCAACTCAGGCGCTTTGATATTTTTTGCAGCTCCTTTTCCTTTTCCCCACGCGATTGCGGGCCATGACCTTGTGCTTACCCACATGAAATCTTAGGATTTCACATTTCGGGAATTTTCACTCCCCTTGATTCAAATATCCTGATGCTCGTTCCCGTGAAATGGATCATCTGGATCAACGATCAGATTTTCCTCGAATCTAATGGCCATGACCATCTCCTCGAACAACTTCGGTCATCCATTGCTCAATCAGGCGCTTACCTCTCGTAGGCCCCACTTTCCACATGACCCTAGGCTGTGATCGTGGTCTTAACTTTCAGGCATGTCGCTATTTCGTGTTTTGCAAACTCACACTGTGCTCCATGCTCAAACCCCTGGGTCACGAAATCATGATGTCTTGGATCAGGTGCCACACATCCCCTTTGATCGGACGACCCAAATGGATATTGACATTTTGGGACCTCGGGCCATCGACATTTCGAGACTCATGATATTGGGGCCTCTCACTTGAGGTTTGTCGAAATGAATTTCTCTGCGGCTCGTATTTGGCGCCACACGTCCTGTTGGATCAAACGAATCCTGCTGATTTCGGGTTTCAGGGATTTAGATTTTTTATAGGCAACTTCAACAACTTTTTGAATTCCCGATCCCTGCCCTTATAACTTGCCGCTGATCTCTAAACTTTGAAATGAAACTTCCTCCCCCAAACTAAACTTGCTCGCTCACTTGATTCAAGTGCATATCAGGCCACTTTAAGTGCTACGTTTTTCCTTATGACCGCATCCTCTGTAAACAAATACTTGGATGACCGGATGAGGGCTAGGGAAAGAAAAAGGATCAATGCCAGAGACAACGAGATAGAAGCGATTGACCTTAGATAAAAACAAAAGGCTAAGGGTTGACACCTCTCAGGTAGACAAAAGAATAAAACTATAAGCCGAAAGGAAAGATCATACGATTGGGTCTACAAAATGAGGAGAGACAGGAAAAAATATAGACTTAGGTAGAAATCACAAACTCCTAAGGCTTTAACAAGTTTATGTGATAACATTTGGCTCCATAGGGTATGGCATGCTCCCTGCGAGCTACCAAGAACCAACAGTTCTAGTGCCTTATCATTGGGTTATGGAGTCTCCTAATAAAAAAAAAATAAACATAAAACAGTAACGATATTTACAATGGTAGGAAGCCGACTGCGGCTTTAAACAAAAAACTTTTTCAAGAAGTACCCATTGACATGGCCACTAAAAACTGCATTACCCTCCAAATTCTTCAACATGTAAGTATTACTTGAAAGTGTCTCAAAAATTGTTGAAGGGTCCAATCCAAAGGGCTTCAAATTTACCATGCTTTCCCTTGTCCTGTCTGGGTGCATCCCATTTGAGTATGAAATCACCCAGATGGAAATATTTTTCTCTGCTCTTCTTGTCAAACGACTACTTGATCCTCTACTGATGTTCATGCACATTGTCCAGTACTTTCTCTCTAGCCTGGTGCACTTGTACAAGCTGATGTATCTTTCTGATCATGTCATCAAGCTCTCCTTGGCATTCCTGAAATAATTTTGCCACATGCAGGGAAAGATGAGGAGGAAAAATTACTTCAGTGCCATATACAAGTTGGAATGGAGAGATACCCAGAGACCTTTTTGTTGTCACTCGATTGGGCCGCAAATAAAATTTGAGCTTTGAATCCCATGCTTTCTTGTTTTCCTCTAACAGTCTCTTGATAATATTTACAAGGCTCTTGTTAGAGGATTCTTCCAGTCCATTCCCTTTGGGGTAGTAGGGAGTTGAGTGAATCAATGAAATTCCAAACTGCTCACAAAACTGGATTAATGACTCGGCCTTGAAGGATGCATCATTATCAGTGACGATCCTTTTTCGGACAACCAAACCTTGCTATAATATCTTCAAGAAAACCAATGATTACTTTGTGAGAAACACTCCTTGTGGGGATAGCTTCTATCCATTTGGTTAAGTAATCGAAAGCAGTCAAGATACATATATGCTGACCACATGAAGGAGGATGAATCTCCCCAATAAATTCTAGGCCCCATTGATGAAAGGGTCTTGTAGCTACCACAGGCTTCAATGGCAGAGACTTGAGTTGCTTCTTCCTAGAGAATTTCTAGCATTTGATGCAAGCCATAATTTTCACACAGACATCAGTGAATAGAGTAGGCCAGAAGTACCCATCCCTGAGAATATTGTAGGCTATGGTTCTCCATAAATGATATCCCCCACACAGGCTATCATGAAAATAAAAAATAATCTTTTGGGACTCCTATGGGTCTAAACATCTCAAAAGAACACCCATAAGGTCTTTCCAATATAAGACCTGGTCAATAAGGAAATATCTAATCTCTTTGAGCTTTAAATATCTTTCCTTGCTCTTCCCCATCCCATATGAAGGTTGCAACATTTGCAGAAAATAAATAATATCTTTGTACCCAACAAATTCTGCCAATGGCCGTCTGTCCCTAGGAATTTTATCAGGTAACTCAACATGTTGATATTTTGATCAAGTGTTGATGAATTTAACCCCCAAATATTTACAATTAGATTCAACTAACAACTTGGCTAAACCCTGGGCTTTAACTGGCTTGGTGGGTTTTATTTCCAGATCAAATTCAAGGATTCTAGCAATCCACTTGCTCCTTTTCCCGTCTATGTCAGGCTGAATGAGAATGTCCTTCACAGAAGCTGAAGGAACACATGCAATGATTTTTGAATGTAGAACATAGACTCTGAAAGATTTAAGATATGTCACCAAGGCATAGGTCTTCTTATCCATGATGTCATATCTGACCTAGACGTCTCTTAGCGCTCTGTTGAAAAAGGAAATAGGCTGCTCTAGCCCTACATCATTCTTTTATAGTAAAACAACGACCACTGTATCAAATGAAACGAAGGAAAAAATCAGAAAATCCTTGGAATAATTGGGATTGACTAGCACAGGTGCTTTAGTCAGTGCCTTTTTAATTTGATTGAAGGATTCTCTGGATTCGACAGTCCATTTTACTTAGTTCCCCTTCTTGAACATGGATGTGATATGCTTCACGAATTTAGAAAAATTTGAAACAAACCTTCTCGGAAAATTGATTTTTCCCAGGAAGGACTAAACCTCCTTCTTGGATATGGGAAGTGACAAGTTTTGAATAGCTTCCACCCTACTTGAATCAATCTTGACCCCCTTAGTTGATACAATATGTCCCAACATTTTTCCTTCCAGCATGGAAAATAAAGACTTCTTGGGATTTAGGGAAAGACCAAACCTTCTACATTTCGAGAAGACCTTTCTCAGATGTTGACAATGTTATTTATCAGATTTGGAAAAGACTGTTATGTCATCCAGATAGATGACCACAAATTTGTCTCTTTCTCCAATGAAAGGGATGTCCATGGCTTGTTGGAAGGTTGCTCCTACGTTCATCAATCCAAAGGGAATTTTGGCATACATGAATGTGCCCCAAGGAGTGGTGAAGGTTGTATTTTCTCTGTCTTTAGGCAGGACAAAGATCTGGATGTAGCCAGAAAAGCCATCAATCATGGAGATCCTGGATGCGCCTATCACCCTCTACAATATGTGTTCCATATTTGGCAAAGGGTAATTGTCCTTCTTAGAGATTCTGTTCAGATTTCTGAAATCAACACACAGTATGATTTCTTCGTTTTTCTCTCTCATTGGGACCAGGTTGGCTACCCATTCAGAATATCTCAAAGGGACAATGATTTGGGAATCCAACAACTTCTTTACCCCCATTTCCATAATAGGTAGCAATATAAGATTTATCTGTCTTAATTTCTGCCTAAATGATTTGGCCTCCTCTTTCAATGGAATCTTATGCTCAATGATGGTTGTGTCGTATGTTCGGAGGTATTCATAGATCCAGGAAATCACATCAGTAAATTCCTTTAATAAATCAATATACTCGAATCTCTTCTCCTTTGACAGGCTGCTTGACAACTTGATGAACTTTAGATCATCCCCTGTACCAATATTGCATTTAGCTACATCAATATTTACAATGGTAGGAAGCCGACTGCGGCTTTAAAAAAAAACTTTTTCGAGAAGTGCCCATTGACATGGCCACTAAAAATTGCATTACCCTCCAAATTCTGCAACATGTAAGTATTATTTGAAAGTGTCTCAAAAATTTTGAAGGGTCTAATCCATAGGGCTTCAAATTTACCATGCATGCCCTTGTCCTGTCTTGGTGCATCCCATTTGAGTATGAAATCGCCTAGATGGAAATATTTTTCTCTGCTCTTCTTGTCAAACAACTACTTGATCCTTTACTGATGTTCATGCGCTTTGTCCAGTAGTTGCGCTCTAGCCTGCTGCACTTGTACAAGATGATGTATCTTTTTGATCATGTCATCAAGCTCTCCTTGGAATTCCTGAAATAATTTTTCCACATGCAGGGAAAGCTAAGGAGGAAAAATTGCCTTAGTTCCATATACAAGTTGGAAAGGAGAGATACCTAGGGACCTTTTTATTGTCACTCGATCGACCCACAAAGAAAATTTGAGCTTTGAATCCCATGATTTCTTGTTTTCCTCTAACAGTCTCTTGATAATATTTACAAGGCTCTTGTTAGAGGATTCTTCCAGTTCATTCCCTTTGGGGTAGTAGGGAGTTGAGTGAATCAATGAAATTCCAAATTTCTCACAAAAATGGATTAATGGATCGGCCTTGAAGGATGCATCATTATCAGTGATGATCCTTTTCGGACAACCAAACCTTGCTATAATATCTTCAAGAAAAACAATGATTACTTTGTGAGAAGCACTCCTTGTTGGGATAGCTTCTATCCATTTGGTGAAGTAATCGATGGAAGTGAAGATCCATCTATGCTGACCACTTGAAGGAGGATGAATCTCCCCAATAAAGTCTAGGCCCCACTGATGAAAGGGTCCTGTAGCTACCACAGACTTCAATGGTAGAGACTTGAGTTGCTTCTTCCCAGAGAATTTCTAACATTTCATGCAAGCCCTGATTTTTGCACAGACATCAGTGAATAGAGTAGGCCAGAAGTACCCAACCCTGAGAATATTGTAGGCTATAGTTCTCCAAAAATGATGTCCCCCACACAAGCTATCATGAAAATAAAAAATAATCTTTTGGGCCTCCTGTGAATCTAAACATCTCAGAAGAACACCCAGAGGGTCTTTCCAATATAAGACCTGGTCAATAAGGCAATATCTAATCTCTTTGAGATTTAAATCTCCTTCCTTGCTCTTCCCCATCCCATCTGGAGGTTGCAACATTTGCAGAAAATACATAATATCTTTGAACCAAGCACATTCTGCCAATGGAAGGCTGTCCCTAGGACTTCTATTAGGTAACTCAACATGTTGATTTTTTGATCAAGTGTTGATGAAGTTAACCCACAAATATTTACAATTAGATTCAACTAACAACTTGGCTAAACCCTGGACTTTAACTATCTTGGTGGGTTTTATTTCTAGATCAAATTCAAGGATTCTAGCAATCCACTTGCTCCTTTTCCCATCTATGTCAGGCTGAATGAGAATGTCCTTCACATAAGCTGAAGGAACACATGCAATGATTTTTGAATGCAGAACATAGACTCTAAAATATTTAAGATATGTCACCAAGGCATAGGCCTTCTTATCCATGATGTCATATCTGACCTAGACGTCTCTTAGCGCTTTGCTGAAAAAGGAAATAGGTTGCTCCAACACTGCATCATTATTTTAAAGTAAAACAACGATCACTGTATCAAATGAAGTGAAGGAAAAAATCAAAAAATCCTTGGAATAATCAGGATTGACTAGCACAGGTGCTTTAGTCAACGCATTTTTAATTTGATTGAAGGATTCTATGGATTCGACAGTCCATTTTACTTCATTCCCCTTCCTAAACATGGATGTGATATGCTTCAGGAATTTAGAAAAATTTGAAACAAACCTTCTCGGAAAATTGACTTTTCCCAGGAAGGACTGAACCTCCTTCTTGGATCTGGGAAGTGACAAGTTTTGAATAGCTTCCACCCTGCTTGAATCGATCTTGACCCCCTCGATTGATACAATATGTCCCAACAATTTTCCTTCCAGCATGGAAAATAAAGACTTCTTGGGATTTAGGGAAAGACCAAACCTTCTGCATTTTGAGAAGACCTTTCTCAGATGTTGACAATGTTATTTATCAGATTTGGAAAAGACTGTTATGTCATCCAGATAGATGACCAAAAATTTGTCTCTTTCTCCAATGAAAGAGATGTCCATGGCTTGTTGGAAGGTTTCTCCTACGTTCATCAATCCAAAGGGAATTTTTGCATACATGAATATGCCCCAAGGAGTGGTGAAGGTTGTCTTTTCTCTATCTTCAGGTAGGACCGAGATCTGGTTGTAGCCAGAAAAGCCATCAATCATGGAGATCCTGGATGCGCCTGTCACCCTCTACAATATGTGTTCCATATTTGGCAAAGGGTAATTGTCCTTCTTAGAGATTCTGTTCATATTTCTGAAATCAACAAACAATATGATTTCTTCGTTTTTCTTTCTCACTGGGACCAGGTTGGCTACCCATTCAGAATATATCAAAGGGACAATGATTTGGGAATCCAACAACTTCTTTACCTCCATTTCCATAATAGGCAGCAATATAAGATTTATCTGCCTTAATTTCTGCCTTAATGATTTGGCCTCCTCTTTCAATGGAATCTTATGCTCAATGACGGTTGTGTCATATGTTCTGAGGTCTTCATAGATCCAGGAAAACACATCAAAAAATTCCTTTAATAAATCAGTATACTCGGCTCTCTTCTCCTTTGACAGGCTGCTTGACAACTTGACGAACTTTAGATCATCCCTTGTACCAATATTTCATTTAGCTACTTCAATATTTACAATGGTAGGAAGCCGACTATGGATTTAAACAATTTTTTTTTTCAAGAATTGCCCATTGACATGGCCACTAAAAATATTGTTACCCTCCAAATTCTTCAACATGTAAGTATTATTTGAAAGTGTCTCAAAAATGTTGAAGGGTCCAATCCAAAGGGATTCAAATTTACCATGCTTTCCCTTGTCCTGTCTGGGTGCATCCCATTTGAGTACGAAATCACCCAGATGGAAATATTTTTCTCTTCTTTTCTTGTCAAACGACTTCTTGATCCTCTGTTGATGTTCATGCGCTTTGTCCAGTAGTTTCTCTCTAGCCTGCTGCACTTGTACAAGTTGATGTATCTTTCTGATCATGTCACTAGGCTCTCCTTGGAATTCCTAAAATAATTTTTCCACATGCAAGGAAAACTGAGGAGGAAAAATTGCTTCAGTTCCATATACAAGTTGGAAATGAGAGATACCCAGGGACCTTTTTGTTGTCACTCAATCATCCCACAAAGAAAATTTGAGCTTTGAATCCCATGCTTTCTTGTTTTCCTCTAATAGTTTCTTGATAATATTTACAAGGTTTTTGTTAGAGGATTCTTCCAGTCCAGTCCCTTTGGGGTAGTAGGGAGTTGAGTGAATCAATGAAATTCCAAATTTCTCACAAAATTGGATTAATTTCTCGGCCTTGAAGGATGCATCGTTATCAGTGACGATCCTTTTTGGACAACCAAACCTTGCTATAATATCTTCAAGAAAACCAATGATTGCTTTGTGAGAAGCACTCCTTGTGGTGATAGCTTCTATCCATTTGGTGAAGTAATCGGTGGCAGTCAAGATCCATCTATGCTGACCACTTGAAGGAGGATGAATCTCCCCAATAATGTCTAGGCCCCACTAATCAAAGGGTCTTGTAGCTACCACAGGCTTCAATGGCAGAGACTTGAGTTGCTTCTTCCTAGAGAATTTCTAGCATTTGATGCAAGCCCTGATTTTCGCACAGACATCAGTGAATAGAGTAGGCCATAAGTACCCAGCCCTGAGAATATTGTAGGCTATGGTTCTTCATAAATGATATCCCCCACACAGGCTATCATGAAAATAAAAAATAATCTTTTGGGCCTCCTGTGGGTCTAAACATCTCAAAAGAACACCCAGAGGGTCTTTCCAATATAAGACCTGGTCAATAAGGCAATATCTAATCTTTTTGAGCTTTAAATCTCTTTCCTTTCTCTTCGCCATCCCATCTGGACGTCGCAATATTTTCAAAAAATACATAATATCTTTGTACCAACCACATTCTGCCAACGGAAGGTGTCCCTATGAATTTTATCAGGTAACTCAACATGTTGATTTTTTGATCAAGTGTTGATGAAGTTAACCCCCAAATATTTACAATTAGATTCAACTAACAACTTGGATAAACCTTGGACTTTAACTAGCTTGGTGGGTTTTATTTCCATATCAAATTCAAGGATTCTGGCAATCCACTTGCTCCTTTTCCCGTCTATGTCATGCTGAATGAGAATGTCCTTCACAGAAGCTAAAGGAACACATGCAATGATTTTTGAATGCATAACATAGACTCTGAAAGATTTAAGATATGTCACCAAGGCATAGGCTTGCTTATCCATGATGTCATATCTAAACTAGACATCTCTTAGCGCTCTGCTGAAAAAGGAAATAGGCTGCTCCATCCCTGCATCATTCTTTTATAGTAAAACAACGACCATGGTATAAAATGAAGCGGAGGAAAAAATCAGAAAATCCTTGGAATAATCACGATTGGCTAGCATAGGTGCTTTAGTCAATGCCTTTTTAATTTGATTGAAGGATTCTCTAGATTCGATAGTCCATTTTACTTCGTTCCCCTTACTGAACATGGATGTGATATGTTTCATGAATTTAGCAAAATTTGAAACAAACCTTCTCAGAAAATTGATTTTTCCCAGGAAGGACTGAACCTCCTTCTTGGATCTGGGAAGTGACAAGTTTTGAATAGCTTCCACCTTGCTTGAATTAATCCTGACCCCCTCAGTTGATACAATATGTCCCAACAATTTTCCTTCCCGCATGGAAAATAAAGACTTCTTGGGATTTAGGGAAAGACCAAACCTTCTGCATTTTGAGAAGACCTTTCTCAGATGTTGACAATGTTATTTATCAGATTTGGAAAAGACTGTTATGTCATCTAGATAGATGACAACAAATTTGTCTCTTTCTCCAATGAAAGGGATGTCCATGGCTCGTTGGAAGGTTGCTCCCACGTTCATCAATCCAAAGGGAATTTCGGCATACATGAATGTGCCCCAAGGAATGGTGAAGGTTGTCTTTTCTCTGTCTTCAAGCATGACAAAGATCTGGTTGTAGCTAGAAAATCCATCAATCATGGAGATCTTGGATGTGCCGGTCACCCTCTACAATATGTGTTCCATATTTGGCAAAGGGTAATTGTCCTTCTTAGAGATTCTGATCAGATTTCTAAAATCAACACATAATATGATTTCTCCATTTTTCTTTCTCATTGGGACCAGGTTGGCTACCCATTCAGAATATCTCAAAGGGACAATGATTTGGGAATCCAACAACTTCTTTACCTCCATTTCCATAATAGGCAGCAGTATAAGATTTATCTATCTTAATTTATGTTAAGCCCTAATGTTGGCTCATTACCCCTTAATTGGGGCATATTAGAGTAGTAATTCTATTTTATTTATGTCGGCTTTAGGCCATTAGTTGTAATTTAGATTAGTAATATTATTTTAATTATGTCGGCTTTAGGCCATTATTTGTAATTATACCTCCTAGTCTCCTATATATACCAAGGAGACAATTTCATTTTGAATCATCTTGTACTTGAACATTTAAGTGGGGTAAAAGGAGGTTGCCCCCTCGAAGAG
>ML785045.1:325885-337364 GCA_009831015.1 Picea engelmannii | reverse complement strand
GGACGTGTGTGGACCATTCTCGGTTGCTTCAACAACAAAACATAGGTATTATGTTATTTTTGTTGATGAATTTTCTCGTAAATGCTGGATATTCTTCATGCAGAAGAAGGATCAAACATTCTCAAAGTTCTATGAGTTTAAAGAATTGATGGAGAAAGAGTCAGGGAAGCATGTGAAGGCTCTAAGGAGCAATAATGGTGGAGAGTACATCTCTAACAAATTCAAATACTTCTATAGCAGAGAAGGGATTCGAAGAGAACTCATAGTGCCTCATAATCCACAACAAAATGGGGTCGTGGAGAGAAAGAACAGAACGATCATGGGTGCAGCACGAGCAATGTTGTATGATAAGGGCCTACCAATTCATTTGTGGGCAGAAGCATGCAATACTATGGTTTATGTGCAGAACCATTGTCCTCATAGAGTACTTGGCATGAGTACACATGAAGAAGCTTTTACTGGTAAGAAGCCTGATGTTTCGCATTTAAATTTTTTTGGCTCATCTGTTTTTGTGCATGTGAACAAGGATGCCAGGAAGAAGCTGGAACCGACTGCTGAAGTTGGAATATTTGTGGGGTACATAGAAACACCCCATAATTATCATGTGTATTTTCTGAACAGTAAGATGACTGTTATGCGACGGGATATAAAATTTGATGAGGGGAAAGCCATGCGGTTTTCGCTTGAGAGGGAGCTAGAATTTCATGCATAAGAGGAATTGCTGGTTCCTAAGGATGAGTCTCAAGATGTGGATTTGCCACATGAAGAGGTTCATGGAGTGGAGGAAACCACTCAAGGAAATCCATCCATCAGAAATGGCAGAAAGTGCACCACGGAAGCTGATAGATTGAGACTAGATGCTGCACAGAATATAGGAGCCCCTATTTCACAGCGCAGACATAGACAGTCTCCTGATCGATTTGCTGGATACATGGCTCTCATGAGAAAATGTATTGTGACTGAACCATATTCCTTTTAGGAATCAGTGCAGGACCCCACTTGGGTTGATGCTATGGTAGAGGAGTATGACTCCATTGTCAAAAACAGTGTATGGGAAATTGTCCCAAGACCGGTCGACAAATCAGTGGTAGGTTCGAGATGGATCTAAAAGGTAAAGCAAGCTACTGATGGGAGTGTGGAGAAATACAAGGCCAGGTTTGTGGCTCGGGGCTTCTCACAGATCGAGGGGATAGATTATGGTGAGACCTTTGCACCTGTCACAAGGTACTCTTCCATAAGATCCATCTTGGCACTCTCAGCGTAGATGGGCTAGCGCATTCATCAGATGGATGTAAAAATTGTGTTCCTCAATGAGATCATTGAGGAAGAAGTGTACATTGAATAACCAGAATGTTTTGAGACCTTTGACAGAGAGTCGCATGTGTGCAGGCTCAAGAGAGCACTGTATGGGCTGAAACAAGCACCCCGTGCTTGGTACACTCAGATAGACATCTATTTCACTGGATTGGGCTTCACCAAAAGTGAAGCAGATGCAAACCTATACCAAATTCTGGTGGAGGGTAAGATTTTGATCATTGTGCTTTATGTTGATGATTTAATACTTACTGGTGATGAGCAGCTGATACACTCATGCAAGGAGGACCTTGCAAAGGAGTTTGAGATGAAGGATTTGGGCCTTCTTCATTATTTCCTTGGATTGGAAATATGACAGCGAGATGGTGAACTTTTTGTGTCTCAAGGAAAGTATGAAAGAGAGATACTGGGTAAGTTTCACATGGAGGGCTGCAAACCCATGGATACTCCTCTTCCAGGAAACTGGAGGAAAGAGGATGCTACTTCTAGAGAGGTAGTGGATGCTACTATCTATCGACAGTTGGTGGGTTCACTAATGTATTTAGTGAACATGAGACCAGGCATTTGCTATGTGGTTAACCAACTAAGTCAAGCAATGGTTAAGCCATCCAAACTCTTTTGGAAGGTAGGTAAGCATGTCTTGAGATATATGAAGGGCACATCTGAGTATGGATTATGGTACAGATAGACGGATGAGGTGAAGTTGCATGGCTTCACGGATGTAGATTGGGCGGGCAGCCCAATGGACAGAAAGAGCACATCAAGAGGGATATTTAGTATCGGGTCTACAAATGTTTCTTGGTACAACAAGAAACAGAGATCCGTGGCACTTAGTTCAGCGAAAGATGAATACATGGAAGTGAGCCAAGATGCATGTGAGGCTATCTGGATGAGGAAGATCTTGGTTGGCTTGTTTGGTTCTCATTTAGATCCGACAATGATTTATTGTGATAATCAGAGTTGCATTAAACTCTCTATTAATCCTGTGTTTCATGACAGATCTAAGCATATAGATATCCGGTATCATCATATCAGAGATTGTGTGCAGCGGAAGATCATGTTGCTTCAATACATTCCTATGAAAGATCAGGATGCGAACATTCTGACGAAGGCGCTCACGAGGAGAAAATTCAAATATCATAGAGACAGGATTGGGGTGAAGGATAATCCCTTTCTTGTTGAGAGGGAGTGTTGAAAAGTCAACAAGAAACATGTGTCTAATTTACTTTTCCCTTAATTAAATTAGACAATAAATATTAATCTATTATCTCATTCATAACTGAGTGAGTTGGATTTGTAACAGAACTATAAGTGTAGTTAAGTGAGTTAAGATCAGTTGTACTAGTTGTAACTCAACATACACTAGTGAGAGTTCAGTTAATCAGTGAACTCACATGCAACTGAAGATTCACCATGGTTAACTACATGCATGTCATATCCAATGGAGACCCAGTTGAGATAACAGGTTAAAGGGAAAGTTTGGCTATCAGTTGTGATTTGATCACACATGCAGTGGATGTTCTTATGAGCATGTGCAAGCTAGGCAATTCGTGTATGATTCGATTCATTGTGAGAATTCGAATTGTAGAGATTGTGCAAAGGAGGCAGGCTGCCTGGACACAGGAATTGGCGCATGTATTTGCTAATTTGTGTATGACAGTGTGAGACGATTGTATTGTACTGAGAGCTCTTGGATTAGAGTTTTGTATGAGATTGTTTCATGATTCATGATGTACATAATATATTATAGTGGGGTTTTTATCTTTACACTTTCTCGGTAAAACTTTTGTGTTGTGTGTTATTGATATTTCACTTTGTGCTCATGGTTGTGATCATGGTTTAATTAATCCACAAGAATAATAGTAGAAGTGATTCTGTATTTAACAGTAGAAGAAATTTTTAGATCAGGAAAATCGCAGGAATACATTAAGTGTATCGAAATTTCTACAAATATTGCAATCAAACATACATTACAATACAGTCACAACAACTCGACTGGATCACCCATGCCCGAGTCTTCAATATCAGAAGAAAAAGAGATGATATGAAAGCTAAATGTCATTAAACAAGAAGTCTCAAATGGAAACACATAACCAGAGAACCAGAGGCTTCATTAAAACTTTACAATACGAGAGCTTAGCTCAACCATCGACCATAAAAAAATATCAAAATTGAGTATTTATACTCAGAACAATTCACCACCATGAGAGATGTGACTTGGCTATTACATTCAAATATTTGCGTCTGCATTTTCCTCTGTCATATTTCACTTTCATTCTCTTTTTAGATGCAATATCATATCAGTATGGGCTTCATAAGAAAATCCATGGAAGGGGAACTTTTGGTTGACTGTCTGCCCTCCATGACCAATTTTCAATGCTTTCCATTTAAGTGGTGAAATGAGATTTCAACCACATTTCCCATTTTCATTAACTACCTTCATCGGGATCAGGGCAAGGCCTCACACCCATGAATGTTCCAGGTGAGATCACGACTCTTTCAAGTCAATTCTGGTGCCTTGAGGTCACTCAAATATTTCTCTATGACCAACTCGGGCGCTTTGATATTTTGTGCAACTACTTTTCCTTTGTACCACACGACCATGGGTCGTGACCTCATGCTTATCCACATGAAATCTCAGAATTTCGCATTTCAAGATTTTTCACTCCCCTTGATTCAAATATTCTGATGCTCACTCCCGCGAAATGGACCATCTGGATCAACGTTCAGATTTTCCTCAAATCTGATGGCCATGACCATCTCCTCGAACAACTTCGGTCACTCATCGCTCAATCATGCACTTACCTCTCTTAGGCCCCACTTTCTACATGAGCCTGGGCTATGATCGTGGGCTTAACTTTCAGGTGCATTGCGATTTCGCATTTCACGAACTCACGTTGTGGTCCATGCTCAAACCTCTGAGTTGAAAAATCGTGATGTCTTACATTAGTCACCATGCATCCCCTTTGATCGGATGGCCTAGATGGATATCGAGATTTCAAGACCTCGGTCCATTGACATTTCGGGACTCGGGATATCGGGACCTCTCACTTGAGTTTTCCTGAAATGACTTTCTCCGTGGCTTGGATTTGGCACCACGCGTCCTGCTGGATCGGATAGTTGCTGCTAATTTCGGGTTTCGGAGATTCAGATTTTTGACAAGAAACTTCAACAACTTTCCGAATTCTTGATTCCTGCGCTTATAACATTCCGTTGATCTCTAAACTTCAAAATGAAACTTCCTCCTCCAAAGTGAACTTTCTCGCTTGCTTGATTCAAGTCCATATCAGACCACTTTAAGTGTCATGTTTTTTCTTGTGACGATGACTTGTGTAAAAAAATACTTGGATGACTGGCTGAGGGCTAGGGAAAGCAAAAGGATCAATGACAAAGACAAGGAGATAGAAGCGATTGAACTCAGAGAAAACAAAAGGGATAAGGTCTGACACCTCTCAAATAGACAAAAGAAGAAAACTATAAGCTGAAAGTAAAGATCATACGATTGGGTCTACAAAAGGAGGAGAGACGGGAAAAAATATAGACTTAGGTAGAAACCACAAACTCCTAAGGATTTAGCAATTTAATGTGATAATAGATGGGAAGCATCCTCTTTGGCCTTAAGGACCAAGGATCCCTTTAGTAATTATAGTTTTACCTATGCTTTGTCTTAGGTTCCTAGCTATATTGAGTGAATTCGTACTTGTGGTCCACAATGGTTGGGGCTTAAATTTCATTTCCCCCTTATTTGGATGCCAATGAAGAAGTATCAACATAAGTACAAATTGACTAAGAAGATTGGAAGGGAATGTTGTGCATAAGTAATTTATTCTAGGGGATATAGGAATTCATAAGATAATGTTGCATCATCCTACAATATTTCTAATTTGCATTGGAAAAGTTCATGCGTCGACTCAGACTCTGATTCTAAGTGAGTGAACTTTGAATTTGCATGGGGACATGCAATGGTACATTTGGGGGGAGATGTTGGGTGCTAAAATTGCCCCTTTTTACTTATCATTTTTCATTCACTTGTATTAATTAATCCCTCGACTCTATTGTTTACATTTCCTATGAGAACATCAATCCCAGTCCCTGGAGAAGGTACAATTCATAATTGATTATTCATTGATGATTGTGTTATGTTAATTCATAGAGTACTTGTAAACTAGGATGATGTTTCCTAATTTGGGTAATTAATGATGAATTAATAATAATGAATTCAAATATTCTACCAGCTGGACTATTGGTGCTGAAACACATGGCTGAAACATACACGAAGAAGACTATGGAAATACCGATTGACTCTCCTCGTGGATCTGACATATCCAGCTGGTAGAGGGCGATCTTATGGAGACTGGAATTATCACATCTTCTTTGGGGAATCATGCAACTTTCCACATCATTGGATAACGATTAGAGTGTCAATTTCTAAGTTTCTAATTTTTGATATTGTAATCTTAACAATGTCTATTTTAAGAATTTATGAACATCTTGAGAATCGAAAGATTCTCAAGACCGTTCGAACTACTGGTAGTTTCATTCTGTTTTGAGAACAAGGCATGGTTTAAAATATGTACAAAGTGTTTACGCTAGGGAGCTAGTCCTTGTTTTTACATTGAGCACTGGAGAATTAACATTGCCTCTGGAAATTTAATCTCTTAATAAGAAGTGGCAATGTTCAACTAAATTTTTGTTAGTTTTCTTACAGGCATCTCTGTTTGGAGGCAAGGGACCAACTACACACAAATATTACCTCAATCGATTGCTAGTTTTATCTTCCTGTGTAGGTCAGATGATAAATAAAAAGAATAACCTTTGTCTACAGTTTGTATGATTATTGTGACTGAAGAAGTAATTATTTTTGGATTGATGTTGTTGAATAGATTGCAATTGTTGTTGTAACAATTTTTTATCTTGAAAGTGTAATATTTCTTGAATGGTTCAGTTATTCCTTGTCACTTGATGATTAGCATTGTTTTTACATCTCAACTATATCACTAAATGATATCATAGATTAAGTTCTCTATTTTTTATTGTTGAGACAGATCTAGATGGAGGTGTGATTGTGGATTTATGATTTAATGAAGTTACAATTTATTTGAAGTGCAAATTTTATTTATGTAATCATAGAGTAGATATTTTGAGAGGATTTAACTTCTTTCAAAATGAATATAAATCTTTTAATTCATTTCATCTGAGTGGTTTATTTTTTGCAAGGAGTGGTTTAGTAGTGAAGGATTAATTCAATAGTTAGATTTAGAATTGTTCAGTGATAAATAAATATATAACAGTCTCAGAAATGATTAGAGTTTGAGTAGGTATTGATTATCCTGGGTCAACATATGAATTAGTGTCAGAAGGAAATCTATAATAGCCTCAGCATATGAATTAGTGTCAGAAGACTCAATGTTTATGCATAGACTGTGCTTGATTGCCTTTGAAATGGCCATACTAGATTACAAATGATTTCAATGATTCATAAAGTTTTTATTGAGTGGCTACATGTAAAATTTTTTTATTCATGACATTAAAATTATAAATGCATTAGAGGAATGTTGGTCTCATTGGTAATATATGTCCTACGATGACTTCGTAGGATTCTAGTAGGCCAATACATAGACCATTTTTCTCTTCGCTTAGCAACTCATGGATCATTACTTTTATGAATACCAACATGTATTCTCAAAGAAAATATAAATAAAAATAATATATTCTAAATAAACCAATCAAGCTATTACAAATGTCTCAATCTTTAGTCAAGCATCAAATGAGAACTAGAAGCATTCAAGGGACTAACACAATCTTTAATCAAAATAAAACCAAACTTCCAAAGTTGAAAAAATGGTCCAAATGCAAACAACAAACAAACCATTAAAATTTTCCTAGATATCAAAGTTACAAATCCAAGACGTTTCACACACTTGATTCTTGAATGAGCCCATTCTTTCTTAGCGAAAGTCTTTTTCATTAGTTATTTAGCCTTTAATGCTAGGACACTATCTATGGGAAGAGATAGGTCTCCACTTCATCAAATATTAGCTTCATTTCTTATCATAGATAGGAGAAAGAGAATGATCCAGGTGGATATAGGTGGCCACCCACCTTTTCCAACTGGCTCAAAACAACTTTCTAGCAATTTTGGTAATTTACTATTTTTAGCAGTTTTTAACTTCCCGGGCCATTTTGAGGGCCTAAATGAAGATTTTTTGGGGATCGAGCTTCTCAATGATAGCCAAAGGCTCTGATGGAGCCCCCAAAATGAATCTCCTCAATGATACCTTTCTAATGAGCTATCGTGCGCCCCAAACAAAGATTGTATGCCAAAGTTACGCCCTAGGAAGTTGATACACCAAACTACCCAAAACGGGGTCCACAAAACTATTGGATTTTCTTCTTCCAGGGTTAGGGTTTTGGATTTTCTTTATGATAAAAATGCCTTTGGAGCCTCATTTTAAAATCATCTTCTCACAAATGTGAGTAGCCGTCACATCTCTTCTAAGAGATAAGCTGCCACCATTCTAGCAAGTCTTTCACTCTGTATTTTTACAATCTTTGTACATTTTCGCTCATTAATAGAAAATTGTGTATTACTGTATCTCTGTATTTATGGTTGCATATTTGATACATTTTTGTTGTATTATTGGATATCTAAGATATCTCTGTACATTGATCTATTATATCTCCACTCTCATTTCGTGCCGAAAATAATCCATATCAGAGAATGTCTTAGTTAACTATCAAACCATCAAACTTAAAATAACTTGGATCACATAAATGTAGTTTCAATGTTACACTATTTAATACAAAATATAGAACCTATTTTTACCTTAAATGGAATCTCAAATTTACATATGGTAATCTTTCTCCCATAAAGAATTACCTTTTTCCAATTTACTCCAAAAATAAAGGAACAATTAAGTCAATAAACTAACAAGAATCACATCACATGTGCCATTCCATTCATTATTTCTACAACTCCAATGATCAATGGAACATGTAAGTCAAAATAAGAGTCCCCTCATGTATATTGGTGTATATAGCATCTTGGGGTATATTAATATCCCAATTCACATCAACACGTCGACCCTCATTTTTTATATTATGAATAGGAAACTATGTAGTTGAACTATTATTATGAGCCTCCAAAATATTATCTTCCATATCAAGTTCATTAGAGGAATTTTTTGTGTTGTATTCTCCCCTTCTATCACTATTTGATCGCCAAAGAGCTAGTGCTCTATCGAATGGAAAATTGTTTATGTCATAATTCGTTACATATAATCTTAAACATGTATTCATACATTTATCAAGATTTTTCCTCAACTTTGACTTAAAAAATGATAGTTCACTAAACATTCTCTCATCCTCCATCGATCCCAAAATCATGGTTTGACATAAATCTACTAATTTGAAATATTTTGACATGTTTTCTTCTAGGTATTGGATTTCACCTAATTTAGTCCATAATCGTATTATTGCACTATGTTCTAAAGGTTTCTCCAAACCAAAATATTGAGCTAACATTGATTGACCAAAGATATTGGTGTGTTGATACAACTTTGATGAATATAATATACCTTCAATCTCTTCTCCTTGTACATTGCGATTCTTGCCAAATTGGTGCACTAATTTTTTTAATTTTGCTAAAAATTCAACTCTTTTAGCCTCTCTATTGTGTTCAAGGTTCCAATATTGAGGGTATACCACAGACATGGCATCCAATAATTCATCTTGAGGAAATTGTTTCCCTATCTTTGATGCTAGTGATTTTGCAATTTCTATCAAGTTGTACTTCATTGAAATCACAACATTGTTGAATTGGTCTCTTGACACATGACACTCTTCAGTGATTCGTACCATATTAATAACATAATGAAATGGAACCATATACCTGCACACTTCTATACATAGTATTCCTTTTCCATCAAACTTCAAATAATTTTCAATGTTTTCTATATTGAGGATAGCAGTCCAACCTTTAAATGTTGTACCCGTGAAAGACTCTGGCATTGTATGCAAATTATCCAATCAAAGACATGATAATTTTCTTGTATGTATGTATTATGCAATATACATTGTGCAACTCTGAGACATTTTCATAAGGACCTTCATTTCATAAATCATAGGAAGAATTCCATCCAATGTCAATAATGTCTCTATATCTGTTAATTGAAAGAGAAGATATTGAGCTTTGTCTACACTGAAGTGATGTTCATACATCACCCATACTAAGGATGGTACTCACTAAATAGTCTTTGGCTGGTCCATTCAATTATATCCATCTTGTATCGACATATTTTAGTAGTTTTTTTCCATCTGTCACACCCTCAAAAAATTGTTGAAACTCTTTAAATCGCTTGGGACTACGACAAAAATATGCATGAGTTTCACATACAAGATCTTCAACTTTTGAAACCAGTGGAAACTTGCTTACTATTTTAAATGCAAGATTCATTATATGATCCATACAATGAATACTAATCATAAATGGTGAAGTCGATAGTTGTATTTTGACACAAAGGCCATTCCTTTTCCCTTGCATGACTACTCTTCCATCTACTCTGACACATACCAACTTTTTCGCAATCACTAAATGATCCATACCACCAATTTTATTCAAAGTCTTGATGACAAATTCATAAATATTTTGATCTGTAGAAGTCTCCCTCATTTTATGAATCCTAAGTAAATATGAATGGCTAACATGATCATTAACCATATAAATTCTCATGCAGATCCATGAAGTATTATCAATATCTATAACTTCATCCAAAGACAATGAAAAAAACCTAGCATTTGCAATATTCTCTTTCAAATAATCCTTTTCTACTTGAGCTAGATATTTTTCCCATTCCCAACCACTCGTTACTAACCAATGAGAAGATGGAAAATTTGACACTTCAATAAAAGATATAAAGTTCTTATAATTTGGAAAATCTATCATAGGGTGAGCTCTAGATAAGATGTGAAATACAATGCTTAATTGCATTGTCTTGGATAACAAATTTCTTTCCATCATCTTTCCAAATAGAGATGTGATGGTTCCTCCACTTTCCTCGAGTTTTCTCTTACTGATTAAATATTTATTATATTCATCTTCATATTTGACATGTCGACATTCCTTAGAATATTTCCATTTGATAATATATTTCTCCTCTCCATTTACAATTTCCTTATCATACACCTTTCCTGCATGCTTCTCTATTGTATCTAACTTCATTCACAATTTTACTGTCTTTCCAAGTTTCCAACTACATATAATGCATCTAACTTCTCGTGAAGCCTCTTTCTTATTTGTTGGAGGTATTGGTTCAATAAATGGAATTGTCTCCCTATGTCCCATTAGCCTTTTTTCCTTTTCTATGATTGCGAATGGTTTGTGTTTCCTTCCAAGGAAAATCTTTCAACATTGTTATTGTCAATTTATGGTGAAATCATCTCAATTTGATCACTAGAGGAACCTATTTCATCATCTATTATATGGATATTAGATGCATTCTCAGAAGAGTTGACATCTCTTTGAATTTTACTGATGGGTTGCTCAAAAGATCTTGAATCATGAAGAGAATCTCGGTTCTTGGATTGAGTATTTTGAAATTAAAATACATCCCTCTATTTTGATGTTTTCTTTCCACGATTGTTGTTTGACATATCACTAAAATTTTCACAATTAGAATTTCAAATCGATCTAGAAACCAAAAGTGAAACTTGCATGAGAAAAATAATATAAAATTAGTAATCCATTTGGCAAGTCAAGACAAATGCAAGAGATATATCAATTTTAAGACCTCAATTCTTCTCAACAAGTTACAAAACCAACAAAACTTGTCTAAAAATAAATCAATTCAACATACAACAAGTCATTTTCATCTTGCATATTATTATTGGCTCAAAATAATGTAAGTTTTAAACCTGCGAAGTAAAGCAATGCATATATATTCTTAAGAAATACAGAAATTAATCAATGGCTCATACACAGAATACACAAAGATCTTTAGTGGAAACCCTCAACCGGGAAAACATTTCTTTTTCATTATATTGAATTTCACCATTCGCCATACAATATATACAATGTTTTTAGGTATTCCGTAGATACCAAAACCCTAATCCCTTAATCCGGGATTAATTTACAAATCAGCTAAAAATAGCAAAATCCGCTAAAAAT
>ML785045.1:286409-305449 GCA_009831015.1 Picea engelmannii | reverse complement strand
TCTGCAAAATCTCCCACTGAACCCAGGTTTATCACAGACCCAAGATAAACTTGATCTATCAAGACCGAGCCAAACCCTCAGCAACAAAGGCGTCCCTCTGAAGCCAAAAACATGCTCTGATACCACATGTAAGTTTTAAACCTACGAATTAAAGCAATTCATATATATTCTTAAGCAATACAGAAATTAATCAATGGCTCATACACAGAATACACAGAGATCTTTACCGGAAACCCTCAACCGGGAAAACCTTTCTTTTTCATTATATCGAATTTCACCATTCGCCATACAATATATACAATGTTTTTAGGTATTTCGTAGATACCAAAACCCTAATCCCTTAATCCAGGATTAATTTACAAATTAGCTAAAAATAGCAAAATCCGCTAAAAATAGCAAAAAACCGCCCAAAAAAAAAATTTCGGGGCGTTGCCGAACGTTGTGCGTACTTGGGGCGCTGCCTTGAACCCCGTCGGCCTCGGGCTACCGCACGGTGCCGAACGCTGCGCGTACTCGAGGCGCTGCCCCAAACCCCGTCGGCCCCGGGCTACCGCTCGATGCCGAATGCTGCGCGTACTCGGGGAGCTGCCCCAAACCCCGTCGGCCCCCGGCTACCGCTCGGTGCCGAACGCTCCACGTAACCAAGGGGGGCATACCTACCCCCCCCTGGGACCCCCCTAGGAAAGCGCCCGACGCACACGACAGAGCCCTAGGTGAAGGGATCGTCAGACGCAGTCGTCGTATCTGACGCACCCACACACACACACATGCAAAGAATATAACACATACCCAACAAATAATGCCACATCAATAAAATCCCATTTTAAAAAATTGTTTTTCTTGTGATAGGTTGGTTTTAGGTTGATAATCTGTTTTGTATAGAAGTGTGTTCCATGACTCATGAGCAACTATATGGCCACATTAAGTCTTAGATAATATCATACAAATATATATTGGAAGGTCCTTGTTGTCAGACATTGTGGATGTGGATTTTACCACATGTTTTTTTCTTTCTAGCTTGGGTTTATCCCACATCCTTGATGTATTACATTGTTACAGAGTATGATGACCCATTATTTTATGTTGGGAGCTTTGTATGTCATATGATATGAGTGATGAGATGTTGCTATTTGTGCCATGTTTAAATTTTTCCTGCTATGGCATGTCAAATTGTGATGATGATTTGTACATTCAACTACAAATAATATCTATAGATTACATTCACCTACAAACACATATTATTGATAATATGAACAACAAAATTGTAGATCTGAAAAAAGTAAACTGGACACATGAATGAATTATGAAGCATCCTCAAACCCTAATCCTTCTACCTAATCAAATGGAAAACAATGCCTAAGTTAATGCATCCCAATTGGAGAATGGTTGTGGCATGTATGCATGCACACTCCTCCTTAAACTCTGCACCCTCACTCATCTCTTCATGCTTCCAAACTAAATACCTAGCCTCTAGGTATTGGAGCCCTTCTCTAAGAATTAATCATGCATTTGTGTAACTAAACATAACTAAAATCTAGATTGATATAAAACTTAACTGAATCGACAATTACTAAATATGGAACAACAGTGAACTGAATCTAGAACAACAGTGAGAGCATATTTAGTAAGGTTGGTTTGGGATATGGGTTCTTATGTTTTTGGTTATAATTGGGTTGAAATAGTAATATATGGTGGTTTAGGAAAAACCTGGAGTGGATTGTGGAAAATTTTGGTTAATTGATTTTCATGGTGAAAAATGGCCATATGGATAACTATATTTCATTATTTTTCTATTATTAGCATACTACACATCAAACAATACATTGCACAATATGATATAGGCTATAGCAACGGGTTGAGCCTTGAGGAAATATTTGTATGAAATTATAATACCAACAACTTATAATACTGCATGAGGATGCATATCAAGTGTTTGTAGACATGTATGCATTGCATATTTCATTCTTGCTCACTGTTTGACACAAATTCACTCTAGGCATGTCACACCTATATAAAACTATATATAACTATGTTGATCTCGATGCGTGACATGGTCTTGATATTGCAATATCCATATAAGTACATGAATGCATTTGAATGGAATTTTCTCCATTAAAACATATATAGGAATTTGAAATTGTAGCTTTGTGGGAAGAATTGCATTACTTATATTCTTGCTTGGAAATCTAGTATGATCGGTGGGACCTAGGTGCTTTGTCACTTGTGCATGGAAAAACACAAACATGGGGATTTGGGAAACATTGTGCTGAAACACCTTGTTTCAGCACCAGCTTGTAAGTTGTGAGAATGATTTAAAAACGCCTAGGGAATTCATCCAAACTGTGGGTAAGCTCAAAAAATTAAACACAGTATACAAAACTATTGATCTAATCCAATCATTAACCCAAAAAATCACTCGTCGTGACCTGAAGCCTATGTTATCCTGGAGGGTCGAGGCTGGGTGGGCTCTATCATTGATCAGAATAACACTTGTGCATAGAAACACACAAGAAATGAGCATTGGTAAACACGGTGATGAAACATCGAGTTTTAACACCAACTTGTGAGAATGATTTAAAAATGCCATTAGCTAAAAAGATTGAACATAGAACTACTGATCCACTCCAATCACTAACCCAAACAATCACTCGTCATGACTTGAAGCCTCTACTATCCTGGAGGCTAGGTGGGCTCTATCATTGATCAGGATGACACTTGTGAGTGGAAACACACAAGCAATGAGAATTTGGAAAATGGTGTTGAAACACTGTCTTTCAACACCAGCTTGTGAGAATGATTTAAAATCAACCAAGTAATTTATCCAAACTATGGGTAAGCTCAAAAACTTAAAGACATAACTACTAATCTACTCCAATAACTAACCCAAAAAATCAATCGTCATGACATGAAGCCTATGATATCTTAGAGGTTAGGTGGTCTCTATCAATGTTCATGATGACACTTGTGCAATGTACATGGAAACACACAATAAATGAGCATTGGGAAAAAGATGTTGAAACACCATGTTTCAACACAGGCTTGTGAGAATGATTTAAAAACACCAAGGTAATTTAATAATTTATCCAAACTATAGTCTAGGAGTAAGATAAAAAACTGAAACACATAACTATTGATCTACTCCAGATTCGAATTGGCAATCACTAACCCAAACGATCACTCATGATGGCCTGAAGCCTTTGCTATCTTGGAGGCTAGGTGGGGCTGTGGCCTCTATCACTGATCAGGATGACACTTGTGTGATGTGTGTGGAAACAAACAATCAATGAGTACCGGGAAAACTGTGTGGAAAAACCATGCAGAAACACCATGTTTCAACACCATCTTGTTAGAATGATTTTAAAAACACCCATGTAATTTATCCAAACTGTGGGTAAGATCAAAAACTTAAACATGTTACACAGAAATACTAATCTCAATCACTAACCCAAACAATAAATCATCACGACCTGAATCCTCTGCTATCCTGGAGGTTGGGTGGGCTCTATCACTGATTAGGATAATCCCTAATAGCATATGCACTTAATGAATTCCCCAAAAAACTATGCTACTAGCAGAGCGAAGAACCATCAACCCATAAATGATAAGATATTAATATTATCCCTCCACAGTCGTGACAAATTTCAAAATTTGTAGAGAGGGATCAAAATCTACTTATGACTTACTTGATATCAATATTCAAGGTGTTGCAGGGGCCAGTCTAGAAACCAAAAACATTGACATAGAGCGACCGAGAAGATGGCAAGAATTTGATGCTTTCTCCTCTTGTAATTTGCAAATTTTGACAATAGAATTTCAAGTTGGAACTTGGCCTTTGAATATTTCAATCTAGGCATGGATGAATATTTCAAGTCGAACCACTTGGATCTATTAATATTGTGAATCACCATCAAATTGGGGAAATTTTTTCTCAAACCCACGACCATATTCATGTAAAAAATCCAAATCGGGGTCATCCTCTGTAAAAATAAAAACCCCAAATCAATGGGAGAAAAAACCCTAAGGCCAATGGACATTCCCAAATCGAGGTGAATCATGGTCCTTGGCCCTGTGAAAAAACTAAAAGTGTGGGTGAAAATCCCGAAATATCGATGGATACTCCCAAAAATTAGGAGAAGGGGAGGATGAATGCCATTTTTGCAAGGAGAAAATGTAATTAATATTTAAATTTCCACCGCCATTTTTTGGGATAAATATATAATTAATATTGTTTTAAAAATAAAAGGGGGGCGAATTGGGATTAATATGGGTTTTTTTTAAATATGTAAAATTCGCCCTGCCAAAATTTGAAGAGGCTAGATTTCGCCCCTAAAATTTTCTATGTTCTTCATTTTTCTTGAAAACTTTTGACAAGAAATTCATTTTCTGATCATTGAGTAATAATATTTTAAAATGGTGGGCCAATAATATCCTACTCTCATTATTTTGTGTGTGATTGTTGTTGGTGCAAAATTTTCACCACAAAAACCTTCATGAAAAGCTTGTAGTACATTTTGGGAATTTGTGGAATCAATACATCTTAACAACATTCCTTCAAAATTTATTTAAAACAAAACTCCATCTACCAACACATATCGATTAGATTTTATCTTCAATGATCTTCTTTCCTTTGAGGACATACCAATGGGAAAATGAACAGATTGAAAATAAAAGTTAATATTTATGTACCATTCAGGTGTTGACAATGATGACTCTCGTGAAATAGGTACCCATGTGCTTACTGCATCAATTCTTGTCATTAATTTTCATAACCCTTGTCCTTTAACTACGTTCAAATGCTTGATTTCAATATCATATTCTTGAATTTTAACAATATTGTTTCCCACTTTCCTTCTCACAATTGTTTATTTAGAAACATCTTTATAGGAGAGGTTGGGACATAAGCTATGACATGCGATGATAAAATATATGTCCTAAAATGTGCTACTTATTTGACCAAGGAGACAACTTGTTTTTCTATCTCTGAGTATCTTAGTTCATAATAATGCAACATTTTTCTCACAAAACTAATTGGTAATTCTTATCCTTTTGAATTCCTTTGTGTCAAGATAGAACCAATAGTTTTTTTTTTTATAAAAAAATAATGTATTATGAAATCCTTATTAAAATTTGGGATGAAAAGGACTGTAGTAGTAGTGATCGCATGCTTGATTCTAGTAAATGTTCCTTGAATTTCCTGATTCCATTCAATTTTTGTTATCATTCTTTAACAATAAATTGATGGGTTTCACGATTGTTACATAGTCTGGGAAAATTATTCATACAAAGTTTATCTTTCCAAAGAAATATTTTAGCCCCTTCTTAGATGTTGGAGGATTCATATCATTAACTTCCTTGATTCTTTTTGGATATATATATATATATATATATATATATATATATATATATATATATATTCCTTCTTTTCTAACTATTTGTCCCATGATTTTTCCTTCTAATACTGCAAAAACACATTTCTTAGGATTCAAATATATACTATACAACTTGCAATGTTCGAAGACTACTCTTAAGTGCTTGATATGCTATTCTCTTAATTTGGTATGAATAGTCAAATCATCTTGATAATAAGCCATAAATTTCCCAATCAAATCTTTGAAGGAATGGTCCATTTCCATTTGGAAGGTTTCTCCAACATTCTTCAAGCCAAATGACATGTAGACATAAGCATAGGTCTCCCTTGGTGTAACAAAATGTGTTTTGGGTCTCTCTTCCTTGACAACAAGAACTTGGTTGTATCCAAAGAAACCATCAACCATAGATATTAGGGATGAACTAGTAACTTGTTGCAACAACATCTCCATGTTTGAAAGTGGATAATTATCTTTGACTCTTTCTCTGTTTAAATAATTGAAATCAATCCACAAACAAATTTCCCCACTCTTCTTTTTAACTATGACGTGATTTGATAGCCACATTGAATGTCTTATCAAAACAATTATTCCAACCTTCTTTAACTTTTCCAGTTCCATTTTTACTAAAGGATTCAACTTTGGATTTATCATTCTCAACTTTTTATTGACATGCTTGACAAGCTTCACTCCTTTTAGAGGTATAGTGTGACTTATCACATTCCTTCATATCATCGTACGTCCAGGAAAAAGATGTCATAGAATTATTTGAAAAGAGAATTGTATTTATTTATTTCCTCGAATGTACAACTGGTACTAAGATTTAAATACTTGGGAGCATCATGTGTAACATTATTTATCTTTTGTGTCTCCTGCACTTTTCGAATATATACTTCTTCTTTCAAATTTGAAATTTTGGTATGATCATCCCTTGTTAAAAGTGATTCCAAATTGACAAAGTATTTTGAGATAATTATAACAATTTTATCATCAACTCTTTCAGAAGAGGCACTTGAGCAAGTGAGAAAATCAGCAACATGCTCATCATTTTTGAAAACTTGAAAATACTCTTGATTTTCAGGAATTGAAGATCTAAAAATTATTTTAACACAAAATGTATTTTGACTTTGGGAATCGTTTGGGTTGAAGAGAGATGTAGCGACCACAAGTGAGTCAGCCTTTTGATTCTTGTCTTGAGGAATAAAAGATATATTGAATGAATTGAAAGATTCCATGAGTTCACATGCTAATTTTGCATAGTTCTTCATATTTTATTTTTTGATTCTATATTTCTTCTTGATATGGTTTATGACCAATTATGAGTCGCCAATTATTACCAGGCTCTCAACTTTCATACGGAGTGCAATAGTCATTCCTTGTATCAATGCTTCGTCCTCTGGTTTATTATTTGTACATGGAAATTACAATATGATAACATGCAGATATATACCAGATTGAGGTTTTTTAAAATGATCCCAACTCCACTTCTAGATTTAGAATAGGCAACATCAAATTATATCTTCCAAAAACCATGAAAAGAAAATTCTCCCTCTTTCTTTAAAGGTTGATTTGTTCTATACCAAGTACAACATAATTTCTAAGTCCAACATCAATGTAATTTTGCATTTCTTAATTCTCTTTCTTTCTAAATGATGTGGGATTTCTACTCTGTCTAGGGAACTTGACCATTGTCCCATATTTATTAGGAAACATCATACAACTTCCATCGTTCAAAATGTAACCTCCAATCAATGAACACCAATATCTTCCTAATACAACTCCATAATTTGGAGGAAAATCTACTACTATAATAGTAAATATTGTTGTGATGTGAGGAGTTTCACTTATCAATGCACATAAATATTTTATCTCACCATAGGATGGGACTTTTCTTTAATCAATAACATATATACTTTTCCTAATATACTGCATCTCATTCCCATTGATTCCATGACTAACAAAGGTATGATATTGTTTGTAGCTACATTATCAACCAAACAATTGTGTAATACAACATCATGATTTTCTATTGTCATGTAGAATGGTGGGACTTTAGCCGTTGGTCTCACTGATGATTTTTTTTTGTTGCCTGGAATTTATGACAATAGCTTATATTCTTGTGTTTCAATCATAAAGTAGTTTTTAAATATTTTCCCTTTGTTGTGGTATCTTTACCACCTCCATGAAGAGAAAGGTATTTCTGAGTTTGGCCAAATCATCAATCAAATTATAGTTCATCTATGGTGGAGTCTTTTCCTAACTAGAAACTATTTGTTTCTTCACTGATTCTACAATGTTTTCTTTGGTATTTTCTTTTTCTGGTGCTTATTATGTTTTGAGTTTACTCACTTGATCTCTTTTCTGGAAAACATTCTCTTGTAAAATATCATGATCTTCTTGTTCATAAAAAATGTTAAAGGATGATGTACCTTCATCCATCTGTACCAATGCTAAAATTTCATCTTGAATGTTGTCTTCCCCTTGATCATCATTCTCAAAACTTTCCTCTTCAACCATTTCTTCCAATATCACAACATTAGGGTTTGGAAATCTTGGTGCCCTTGGTAGATTCTCTTCATTTCTTTCATTTCTAACTCTTTTATCTTGCAATGGAATTCTTGTATTTTGGTTTGGTGGAACAAAGTTTTTAGTTCTTTTCAACTTGGTGATCTCATTCTTCATTTGTTACATAGTTATGCTCATCTGAGCAATATCTATTCTTTGTCTTGTTTCTTAAGAAATTTCTAGATCATTTATAACATTAGGGGGGATACCCTAGAGGATCCATCCACCAATTCCTCGATTTTCAACATTTCTTTAAGTTGATGGTCCTTGATTTGAAATGGAAAGAATGTTCATTTGTCTTTGTACCTTCCCAAGAATGATCTTAGGATCAACATTGGTCTCCAACATGAATTCTTCCATATTAGTTTCCTTATGGATGACTCCATCTAAATAATTTATTTGTGAATATGTAATGACATCATTTAAATTTGCATGCATTGAATTCTTATAACAAACCAAAATAACATGCTCATTTGGTCGCTACTCCTATGGAATTTGATTCAAGGTCTTAAAAAATCGTAGATTAAAATCTCTAATTCTTTTTCTCTTTTTTAGATGAATTTGAGTGAACTGAGTGAGAAATGTATGCTATGCAATGGGCGGTGCATAAATAGTCATAAACATGTTCTCCTAGTCATCAAATGATCTGATTGACTGGGCTGAGAGAGAAAGGTATCATTCACAAGCTGGCCTAATCAATTTCTATAAAAAGGACTCTCAAAATCACATCATCATGTTGAATTAGATGGATATAAAAAACAACTAAGAATAATTCCATGTGTCTCTTTGGATCCATAATATTGTCTCCTGAAAATAATTACAAAACTCCTTGAGGGAGGGTCGGTAATGTATGTTGTTCTCCTGGAAAATTGAGAGGGATGGACCTAGCCCTTTTTCTTAGAAGTATTTGTATTTATTCTCGAATCTCAGGAATCTCATTCTTTTCTACTTTGTCCCCCATAATGAGGGTTATTTTTGTTTATGTTCCTGTAACATTGCTATTTGCATAATGAAATTTTGGCCAAAATAAAATATGTAGCAAGGCACTATGGAAGTTATGGAATTTTTACATCATAATGTTTTTTATACACAAGTAGTTTAATAAATACTAGAATAAGGGCCAAATTCATATAGAAAGAACTAAATTTTAAGATCCATTGCAAATTTCCAATCTGCTATATGTTACCAAACTCAAACCTAACCACGAAGGGTGATGTTCAAAGTCCAAACATTTTTATGTTGTCCCTAACAATTTACTCCTATCATGCTATCGAGAGTTATGTCAAGTCTTCAAAGACATGAACCTTCACTCGAATACTACCAAAGATCAAGAAAATATGCAAATGGAAACTAGGCATGAACAATCATGAAACTAGGGTTTGTGAAATTATCCTTTTGGGAGTGTTTTTTTTTGTTGTTGTGGGACATGTATCACAAGATTTATCTTCATCGGTGAAAAAAATTAAGACCATCATACAAACTATACTAGTCAAAACAAGGCACAAAGGTGAAAACACTCAAAACAAAGAGTTTGTAGTGAAATACAATTCGCTGCGAAATTTTCTATACCAGACATCTTGGAGGAAATTAAAACACAAAAAAATCGTATTTTCATCATATCGCGCAATATAAAAAATGTTTTTTTTTGAAAATTGTTTTTAGGAGAAACAAATTGTTTTTGACTTTCTGACCAAAACTCAGCCCGACCCAGTTCTTGTTGAATTTTCAATAAGCTAGGTTAACCATGTATTTCATTTCATTTTATCATGTCTTAACCATAAACAAGAATGTTGTAGCAACCAAGATCACAAGAAGAAACACCATGCACAAGAACACAAGAAATATCCTGGGCAACCCTTCTCAACAAGGGAAGAAAACCCAACCAAATCCTTTGCTATATTCTTCAAGAGAAATACATTTCACCACCAAGAATGACTTAGAACACAATATGGTGCTTAAGCCCTAGAAGACTAGAGTCCAAGAGAGGTGCACACATTTTCCCAAGTAGATGTATTTGCTGTAATTTCCAAACACACAATGAAGATATGATTCTACAATGGAGAATCATGCCTTACTTATATTAGAATTGACCAATAAACAAAGGCATCTATTGGCTCAACAGGACCGACCTCTCTAAGTCAAATATATTATTATTATTATAATAAATATTAACAATATTAATTATCCTGTTTATTATTAGTCATATTAAGATAGGGCCGACCTGTACACTTTTCATAATAATTAGGTTTACAGGTAGGTCAGACTCTTGAACAATATATAGAAAAGGATATGATACACCCACTAGAGATCATCCACTAGGGGCACATCCATAAGGATGTCATATATCTGATTCGCTGTATTACACAGAAGAACTAGGTCTTCACACGTTCACCTGTGCTTGTCCACAGGCACGGCCACTCTACAGATCTTCTTTCCCACTTCCACCGACAACAGAATCATCTGGAGTCTTCTTGTCAACCCTGCTTCTCACAGGACGCTAATACATCATCTTCATTTCTGTTCTCATGACGATGCACCCAACACTTTGGGATTTCACATGTTCACCTTGTGCTCAACCACATGCACGTTGTAACTCAAAAAATCTCTTTTCCACTGGATAATCATCTAGAGTTCTCTTTTCCACTGGATAATCATCTGGAGTTCTTCTCAACTCTCTGAATGGAGGAGGTCATCTCTACATTCCCAACTATGTCTCAGGCATGAACCATGTACCCTTCTTAGGGGATTTCTCTCAGGTTTGTAAGATGAGAGGAAGACTTCACATAGCTGCAACGATCCACATCTCACAGGTTTGTAAGCTAGAGAATATCTCACATAGCTTCATTCATCAACACTCCCTCTCAGCTAGGGAGGCATTTTTCATCAGGCCAAGTTTCTCATGAAAATACTCTAACTTTGTCTTGGCAAGTGGTTTAGAGAAGATATCTGCAATTTTTTCATGAGTAGAAAGATACTGTACATGTATTGTCTTCCTCTGCACCATGTCTCTGATATAGTGATACTTGATTTCAATGTGTTTCGATTTTTCATGAAATACTGGGTTCTCAAATAGCTTTACACAGCTTTGGTTGTCACAATGAATAGTTGTTGGATCCATCTCATGATCGAACAAGTATGTCAAAATTTTGCGAAGCCATATAGCTTCATGAAATTCCACGCTCAGTGAAATGTATTTTGCCTCTACTGTACTCAAATCCACAGAGATTTGTTTTCTGCTGCACCAGGAAACCATGGCTGATCCTAGGGTGAAGCAACTACCTGAGGTGCTCTTTCCGTCTACTGCACTTCCTGCCCAATCTGCATCGACATATCCTTCCAGACTTAGGTCCACATTGGATGCATATCTTAGGCCATAACCAATTGTGCCTTGTAAGTATCCTAATATGTGATTTGCAACTATCCAGTGTGTTTGTTTTGGTTGGATCATAAACAGGCTAAGCACATTTACTGCATAGAAAATGTTTGGTCTAGTGTTAACCATATACATCAAAGATCCAATAAGATGTTGATATAAATGTGGATCTACATCTCCTGTATCAATTTTATTCATCTTATTTAAGTCCATTACCATTGGAGTAGGCATGGATTTTCAATCTATCATTTTGAACCTTTTCAGTATCTCCAAAGTATATTTTCCTTGACTTAGGAAAATATCATTAGATCTCTGCCATACTTCTAGTCCCAAGAAATAATGCATTTGGCACAAATCATTCATTTCAAATTTGGCATATAAGGCTTGCTTGCATTCGGCAATGAGTCCCTCTAAATCGGTGATGAAAAGATCATCCACATATAGAACTAGAATCAAACACTAATTTCCATCAATGTGATAATATAGGTTTGGGTAGGCCATGAATTTTTTGAAACCCAAACTCATCAGGAAACCATCCATTTTATCGTACCAAGCACGTGGTGCTTATTTTAGACTATATAGGGCTTTCTTCAATCTGCATACATGATATTTTTCATTGTTTTTAACGAAACCTTCTGGCTATTCAATATAGATTTCTTCCTTAATTTAACCATTGAGAAGAGCTATCTTTACATCCATCTAATGTATCTTCCAACCCATGGAAGAAACTAGTGCAATGATAGATCGAATGGAGGTATATTTGGCTACTGGTGCAAAAGTCTCTTCATAGTCGACTCCCTCTATTTGTGAGAACCCTTTGGCCATAACTCTTTCTTTATATTTTTCAATACTTCCATCAACAACATGTTTGATTTTACAAATACATTTGGAAGTCACTATGGAATTTCCCTTTGGTCTTGGGACAATATCCCATACATCATTCTTTAGTATAGATTGATATTATTCAGTCATGGCATATTTCCATACTTGCTCACCTGAGGCTTCTCCATGACAAGTTGGCTTTGAATCAATAATGTGAGTCAAGGATGAAAGGTAGACTGAGAATCTCTTAGGCCTCTTTCTTTCTCTGGTTTCTCCTTGTGGGGATTTATTCCCTTCTGCTTCTTCTAAAGTTTGTCGAGCCCAAGTAGGTATTTTATGTCCAACTGTGATGTTTCTGGGTATATTACTTGGGAAACCCAATCTACTGGATTAACTGGGTCAACTGCCATTGTTGGCTCATCTAGAACAATATATGTCTCCCTCTAAACTACTGAATGAGAAGGAGGTATTGTTTCACTATCTATTTCCATCTGAGCTTCTCTGGATTTCTAGAAGGCTACTTCTTATTCAAAATTAACATCTCTGCTTACTTCAATTTGTCTCTACCCTGGGATGTAGATTCGATATGCTTTTGAAGATTCACTGTATCCTACAAATGTACCCTTTCTTCCTGAAGGTTCTAGTTTGGATCTCTTTTCTTTGGGTACATGAAGGTACAATGGACATCCAAATATTTTGAAGTGTCTAATCTCAAGCTTCACTTTGGTGAATGCTTCTTCTGGAGTAATTTTCTTCAAGATCTGATGAGGACTACGATTTTGAACATATACTGTTGTCATACATGCTTCTGCCCATAGAGTCATGGATAGACTCTTATCATGTATCATTTATTTAGTTGCCTCAATGATAGTTCTATTCTTCCTTTCAACAACCCCATTTTGTTGAGGATTGTACAAAACTATGAGCTCCCTCTTGATCCATGCTTCAATACAAAAACTGATAAATTCTTTTGAGGTGTATTCTCCTCCATTGTCTGATATCAATACTTTGATTTTTCTTCTGGTTAGGTTTTCAACCTGAGCTTTGAATTCTTGAAACTTGGAAAGGACTCGAACATTGTTCTTCAAAAAGTAAATCCAAGTTTTCCTGGAGTGATCATCTATGAAGAGTACATAGTACAAGTACCCATTTAAGGATGCAACAGTCATTGGCCCACTTACATCTGAATGTATCAAGTTCAATATTTCCTTGGATCGGTTATCACTGCTAAAAAAGGATCCTTTAACATTTTTACCAAGGGATGAAATCTTTACAAACACCTTTATGATGGATCTGGATCTCTGGTAGACTTGTTACCATTTTCCCTAGAGATGGAAGAGCTCTATAACGAATGTGAGCAAGTCTTCTATGCCATAACTCACTCAATATGATAGTGCCATGTAGTAAGGCCTGAACTGGTTTGATGGTCAATTTGTATAAGTTATTTTCTTTGACACCAATTACTTTGGAAGAGCTGATATGAGAGTCTTTGTGCCATGCAAGGAATCTTCCTTCTGAGAAAGTAATTTTGTAACCTTTGTCTTCAAGGGTCGAAATAGAGACAAGGTTTCTCTTCATTCCTTGTACATATAGAAATTCTTCTAGTTTAAGCTGCATATATGAATCTAGTTGGAAGGTGGAAGTTCCAACTCCTCTCACATTATATGTAGCATCATCTCCAAGGACAACATGTAGATGTGTCTCTTTCTCAATGAAGCATGTTAGATGATTTATAATACCGGTCATGTACCTAGAGGCACCACTGTCAATTAGCCAAGTATTTTAATTGATAGGAACCATACCTGAGAGTGTTGAGATGTTGATGTCGTCATTGCTTTGGATTTTTTTATTGAGCTTGCTTCCCATCATGAATTTGTTCATCTTCACAAACCCTTGTCAACTAGGCTAGAAAACCTAACGACTAGGCTAGGCTAGAACTTTTAGGTTTTGTTGGGATTATGACTACCAACAATAAGCCTTTAATCAATATGATAGCCTTGGCAGGTTGTGGAGCCTTTTCAATAAATTCTCAAAAATACAATTCAGAATTTTCTGTAGAATTTTGACGAAACCGTAGAAACCCTTAGGGTCAAAATTTTGAAATGCCTGGAATTTAGACCTTATACTTGTTGGAGGTACATTGAAGGAGGTCATACCCTTCTATGTATTTTTCATCCCAAGCATTCAAGTTTTGAGTGGTGAAATCTCTCGGAAAAGGAGGTCGTATGGATTTTCTAAAAACCCTAGGAGGGTCGTACGGTTTCTGCAAATGAGAGAGTGAAGGAGATGGAAAATTCTTGTGCAATGGGATCTTCAATACCTATGCTTTGATACCATGTTGAATTTTCAATAATGTAGGTTAAGAATGTATTTAATTTCATTTTATAATGTCTTAAACATAAGTAAGAATGTTGTAGCAACCAAGATCACAAGAAGAAACACCATGCACAAGAACACAAGAAATATCCTGGGAAACCCTTCTCAACAAGGGAAGAAAACCCAGCCAAATCCTTTGATATATCCTTCAAGAGAAATACCTTTCACCACCAAGAATTACTTATCACACAAGAGGGTGCTTAAGCCCTAGAAGACTAGTGCCCAAGAGAGGTGCACACCTTTTCCCAAGTAGATGTATTTGCTGTAATTTCCAAACACCCAAGGAAGATATGATTCTACAATGGAGAACCATCCCTTACTTATATTAGAATTGACCAATCAACAAAGGCATCTATTGGATCAACAAGGTAGACCTCTCTAACTCAAATATATTATTATTATTATTATCATAATTAATATTAACAATATTAATTATCCTATTTATTATTAGTCATATTAAGATAGGGCCGACTTGTACCCTTTTCATAATATTTAGGTTTGCAGGTAAGTCAAACTCTTGAACAATATATAGAAAAGGATATGATACACCCACTATTTCTCATCCACTAGGGGCACATCCATAGGGATGTCATAGTTCTTATTCACTGCATTACATAGAAGAACCAAGTCTTCACATGTTCACATGTGCTCGTTCATAGGCACGTCCACTCTACATATCTTCTTTCCCACTGCCACTGCCAGGAGAATCATTTGGATTCTTCTCATCAACTCTACTGCTTAGAGGAGGCTAATACATCAAATTCATTTCTATTCTCATGATGATGCACCCAACGCTTTGGGATTTCACACGTTCACCTTGTGCTCAGCCATAGTCACGTCCTAACTCAATAGATCTCTTTTCCACTGGATAATCATCTGCATTTCTTCTCAACTCTCTGAATGGAGGAGGTCATCTCTACATTCCTAGCTCTGTCTCAGGCATGAAGAACATACCCTTATTAGGGGCTTTCTCTCAGGTTTGTAAGCTGAGAGAAAGACTTCACATAGTTGCAATGAACCACACCTCCCATGTTTGTAACCTGGAAAATTTCTCACATAGCTGCATTAATCAACAATTCTCTGTTTGGGAGAAAATTTGAAAACATCACCTACATGAAAGTTTGCAGCAAATCCTGTAAATGCACTGCAAACTCTAACAATCTGATAAATCCGAATTATGGGAGGGTTTCCAGTTGTCAAAAAGGGTTCAAATTGTTTCCTAGGAGGTAGTTGGACATGAGGAACATGTGTTCTATCACCAGATCAAACAACATGACCTGTTTCAAAAGATATTTACCACAATAGACAAGATCCAAAAAAATAGGAGCTAGGTGGATTTTCTATTTCACTTTGTTGTAAAAACTCCTAGAGAAAAGGGAATCCAATGAAACCACTTGGGATTTGACCTATTTAGTGTAGGAAGGAATGATACACTATATAAAGAAGTTGTTGATTTTATATGATTAGGAGATTCATGAGATACAAAGGATTTGCAGTGATTTCTTGTTAATTATTGTTTTGTTCAAGTATTCTTCAGTCCATTCAACATAGAGGATTGTTTTGCAAACTTTATACTTTATGTTTTTCTCTCCATTCTTCTAATTGATATTATATAAACCTTTATTTGGTATACAGTTTGATTTCCTTTGATCTGTAGGATGTTTATGAATCCATGCCTAATGGTAGCCTACTGATCTGCAGTTTATTACCCTTTCCTTTCTCATAGAGTCTTGATGGTCTACCTGAACATAAACCTGATTTAATCTTTCAATTTTAGAGAATTCAAATGGGTATTGGGCTTGTTATTAAATAATTCTAAGAACAAATCATGGTCCTAATATGTTCTATAACTTTCTCCAACTTCATGAAGTGTAACTTTTTTCTCTTTCTTATTGTTAGTGGAACTTTATAAGATTTCAATTTTTCTTGGATTTACACCCTTCTTCTTTGTCTCAATGTTATCTCTCTTTCTTCCTCCCGAGAAAGGGTTTCCCACGATATTTCGATCTCTTATTTTTTTTTTTTTTTCAATGCTAAATTATACAATTTATGTAGAACACTCCATTCATTTCCGAGATCGACTTGCAACTAAGGTTGATTGTGTTCCAATTGAGTCATTAATATTTTGGTTTGTGAAACCATCCTTTTGTTCTCCCCAATATGGTTTCCAAAAATGTTGATGTTTAGATTGGTCAAGATCCAAACAACAACCACGAGGATAAAATCCCCCTTCATTTTTATAGAGGTGGTACTCCTATGTTATAGTCTGAAAGATGTAGCTTGAATGTTCTTGGGTTAAACAATCAAAATGGGGGAGTGGTAAATAGTAATCCCCAATATTTATTGCTCGAAAAAAAATACAAAATAGTATTCAAAGATCAAGAATATTAACATAAAAAGTTCTTAAGAGAAGGGCCAAGAATCTTCTAAAGAATGAAATAAAATATATATAGAATATTATACAACAATAAAGAAACCATAATATAAAGGAAAGTCATTCCCCACATCCATCACATGATGATAGAAGTTTATCACCCTCATACGAAGGAAAGATAATAGTCCACAATGATAGAGAAATTTAAAAGAGTATTTAATTAAAAAAAAAGAGAATATGATGGGTGCACTTCAAAAATATCATGCTCATAAACTCAGAGTTTCATAAATCATTGAAATTGCACCCCAAAGTAGCTCTGTTGAGAGTTCAAAATAATAGTCTGTTTTAAAATAAAAATATTGTGTTCGTCCAAATGGATTGGGATGAGGCTCATGTGGACCATAAAAAAAATTAGAAGAAGGACGAACCTAAAAGAAGAGAAAGGAGACGATCAGATATCGATTATGGGTTCTCATAGAAAATGAAAATACACAAATGGATGATTTTTGAATAGAAGAATTAAGAATAGTAGACCATGAAAGGTGACCAATTTTTTTACTATGATGGATTCTCTCTCTTGTTATATTCTTGCTAAGGTACCTTTTGTAATCTCTTTCACTAGAATTTTGTGACCGGTTGCAACTACCTCTTCTTGATCTGGTTCTGTTATTCTAGTTAAAACATTCTTTAACCAATTTTCAATATAATCTCTCATTGGTGTGACAATTATTTCTTTCTGTACTTTAATGTCAAATAACAGATTTTTCATATTTCTAAATTCCATTGAAAGTTGGTTTAGTGTATCCTTAATCTCTTCATTTTTTTTACATAACTAACCAACCAAATTTCCACTTATAATTTTTAGTACTTGGTTAGGCTATTAATATCTCAGTTGATGCATTCTTCAACAATTCCAATATTTCTTCAAATTTATCCTTTGACATAAGAATTGAATCTAATATTAAGTGTGGGTTCTCCACATAACCAGTTGATTTGACCAAATCGAATTCAATCAATTTTAAATATAATTCCCCTTTTTAACACATGGTATCATAATCAACTAACATTTCCCTTAGACACTTTACTATTTTTATCCAACATGTTTTAAGTTGCTTTATCCGAATTTGGGAAGGCAAGTCTTCCTCTTTTCTTTGTAGATCACTAACACTTGATACTTTTACAAAAAAGGTGGAAACAACTCCCTTATATAATTCCTCATAATTTTCAAGATCGTATTGAAGGTATTGTTTGGGTTTGTTATTCTTGATCCCAAAGAAACAAAATTATTTGCCAGTTCCCATGCCTTGAGAATAAGAGATATTCTTTTCTTGATGTTTTCTCTAGCATACCTTATGAAAAAAAATGAATAGACTTGTTGTTCCTCTTAGTCTGGATATGGATTCTGGTGTTCCATCAAAACTCTTATAGGATGCAATGTAGAAATTCTTACTGTTTATGCCATTATTATAATTCTTTTCATTTCAATAGATAAGAGCATCATAAGAACAAGATCACTAAGAAATACACATTCACAAGAGACACAACATTTATCCTGGGAAACCCTCTAGGGGAAGAAAACCCAACAAAAAATTCCTTATCATAAATTTCTAATACAATGTTCAAGAGATAACTCAAACCAATATAGATAGTCCTCTCTGTAATGTCCCCACTTTGGGACATTATCACAGGGCAGAGATTTATGATGACCAGAATAGCCAGATGGGTGCTAGAGCGAGTACATGGGTATTTGAGAGGCATTGTGGGGTCCATATTGCATTGATGATCATATTCCATCATTATGAACCATTCCACACATGTTGTCTTTGGTTTCGTTGCATTCTAACGATTTCCATGATTTTGACTATTTTGAGCGATAAGTCAATGGAATTCACTGAAGAGGTCATTTTGGGAACATTACTTGGAGGAACCTCTCAGTGTAATAGCTCATTGGAATCGGGAGGAGAAACACTACAGGATGGGATGGCTAGAAGTGACTTTCAGTGGCCAAGGAAGCCACAAGAAGAGATAAGGAGCTTTTCAAAGGTAAAAAGGTTAATTAATTAATTAAAGTGATTTAATTAATTAATTAAATATTAATAAAATGAAATTCACTTTGGAGGGAAAAGGTGAGCCAAAAAGTATAAAGGAAAGGCAAGGGCCTCTT
>ML785045.1:253432-273879 GCA_009831015.1 Picea engelmannii | reverse complement strand
TCAAATACGGGAATATCAAAATTAACCTGTACCTTGAAAGGAAAGGTGCCTCCAAAGTGGTCGCTTGATGAAGATGCGCCTGATGCTATCAGCAGGCATTGAAGGATGTGGGAAAAATTCTCCATCATTTCATCCCTATGTCGCGTGAGAGCTTGCTCAAGCAACAGACTGATAGGATCATCTGCTCCATCATTTTTATTTTCTTCCACCATTGAGGTTTTCTTGGGTGTGCGAGAGTGATTGTCCTCGAGAGAGACAAGATTGAGACCCAACTTTCTATACTCGGACCTCGTCGGGGACATGCACTGAAAAAAACGATCAAGAGCAGCCTGCTCTGATACCATTGATCCGGATTATTTTCGGCACGAAATGAGAGCGGAGATATAATAAAGGAATGCACAGAGATATTGCAGATATTAAATAATATAACAATAATGTATCATAGTGCAACCATAAACACAAATATACAGTAATACATGATTTCTATTAATCAGAGAAATGTACAGAGACTGTAAAAATACAGAGTGAAAGACTCGCTAGAATGGTGGAAGCTTATCTCTGAGAAGAGATGTGACGGCTACTCGAATTCGCAAGAAGATGGTTACAATGAGGCTCTGAAGGCCTTTTTACAATAAATGGGAATTCTAAAAGTCCTATACATCCGAAAACCTAACCCTAGGAGATGAAGCGCCAAAAGTCATGTGGGCCCTGTTTGGGTAAGTTGGTGCATCAACTTCCTGGGGTCGTAACTTTTGCATACGATCTTTGTTTTAGGCATGTGATAGCTCGTTGGAAAGGTATCATCGAGGAGATTAATTTTGGGGGATCAATCATGCCTTTGGATATAATTGAGAACCTCAATCTCAAAAAAACTTCATTTAGGCCCTCAAAATGGCCCCAGAAGTTAAAACCTGCTAAAAATAGTAAATTGCCAAAATGGCCAGAAAACTGTTTTGAGCCATTTGGAAAAGGTGGGTGGCCACCAGTATCCACCTGGATCATCTTCCCTTGCACACATCCATTGCATATGCCCTCCTAATCAACCTTGAGTTATGGTAAACCTGTGACAGCTTTGCATATGTATGGTAGCGCCTTGTAGTTGATGTGGGCCAATATTCTATGCCAAAGTTCGCATGTGTTTTTGATGGAATGGGTCATGGTGGTTTCTGGGTGACCCTTTAGCTTATATAAGTCGTTTTCTTCACTTCCGATGACGATTTCTTCATTTAAGGTTTCTCCTTTAGCCCACATAAGAACTTCTCCATCTATGAAGGAAACTCTATAGCCTTTCTTGTCTAAAGCTGATATGGAGGGTAAGTTCTTCTTTAGGCCCGATACATAGAGTACGTTCTTCATTGTTATTGAGTTTTCTGAATCTAGCTTGTAGTTTGATTCTCCTATTCCCTTGATGGGATATTGATAATCATCTCCAAGAGTTACTTTCTGAGAAAAATTCTTTTCTGAAATACAGAGAGAGTATTTTTCTTACCCATCATATGTTTTGATGCACCGCTATCAATGAGCCATGTGTCCTCTCGAGGTGATACGGATCCTAAGAGAGATGATATCAAGACATGGTCCTTAATCATCTTCATAGGTGGTTCTTCATCTTCGGCTATGTGAGCATGCTGTATTTTGTGCTTCCTCTTGTATTCTTCTCTTCTGACTGGACAATTATTTGCCTTGTGTCCCATCTTATCACAATGATAGCATTGTATAGATGAGAGATCTCGTCCCTTGCATTGTCCTTTCTTCTGGAAATTTATTGAATGAGATTCTTGGTTGTTGAATTTGTTTGATGGTTGTGGTTCTCTATGAGATTCCCGGTTGGATACCCTTGTCTCTTCTTGGGTGCATTCTTCCCATAGGCTCTCAAACTGTAGTTTCTCCTTTCTGCTACATACTGACTGGATGAAAGCATCCCAAGGTCTTGCGAGACCATTTAGGGATATTATTATGAATTATTCTTCATCGATGGTGTCTCCAATCACTTTTAACTATTCTTTTATTTCTGAGATTCCGGAGAAATATTCTTGAATTATTTCTCCTTTCTGCATCTTGGTATTCTTCAATTGAGTTCTTAGATTCATATTTCGATTGATGTTCTTTCCTTCATATAGTTTACTTAGAGAGTCAAACATTTCCTTGAGAGTCTTCTTGGACGATACATATAGGATCAGGTGGTCTTTGATTGAATCTGCAATGATTCTTTGAGTCTTGATTGAGTCCTTCTGATGCTTCACTTTCTCTACGGCATCTTCAGGTTCCTCCACTTCTTCTTTGATAAATTTTTCTAGGTCATTCTCTGCAAGGATCAGACCGATCCTATACTTCCAGGCACAGAATTTTTCTATGCCTTCTAGTTTCTCAACAAGATTTGTGCTTGCAGACATCTTGTACTTGAGGCTACGAAAATGACCAAAAATTGAAAATGCTTAAAATCAAATTTTGACCTCACCAGGAGGTGCGCTTAACTGAGGCGAGCAGCCCGGTGTCCTTAGATATGAGAAAATCCAATTTTTATCCCATCAAATGTGATCTGTGGATTTCTGGACTGGTGCTTCTGGTACTTCTGGTATTGGTTTTCTGGTACTTCTAGTACTTTTGTGAAACTAGGGTTTCACTTTCCGGGAGATCTAGCCACTGAAAAGGTGCACTCTAGGTGCCAAATTGATCCTTGGGGGAGGGCACAACTTTCTAGGTGGTTAGGGAGATGAAAATATTCACTTTTTCAAAACCCTAATTTTTGGGTACGGTAACAGTGACATTTTTCCTCTTGCAAATTGTGTTTCCTTCAGGTTGGCTCTGATACCATGTTAATGTTTATGCCATTATTATATTTCTTTGCATTTCAATAGATAAGAGAATCATAATAACAATATCACTGAGAAATACACATTCACAAGAGACACAACATTTATCTTGGGAAACCCTCTAAGGGAAGAAAACCTAGCAAAAACTTCCTTATCATAAATTGCTAATACAATGTTCAAGAGATAACTCAAACTAATATAGATAGTCCTCTCCAAGAGATGCGCCACTCTTCTTCTCCTCTCTCCAACTGGTAATTGCAGCTTGCCTCTTAAGAAAATGAGCAAGTGAGTTGTGTGATAAAGTGAGGCGCTAGCCTCCTATATATACAAGAGTGGCATGTGTGAAAGGGTTTCACTGGCAGGGCCGACCTCTCACTCTAGGTGGGTAAACCCACCTTTAATTTAATTCTGGGTCTCAATAATAACTGATGGGGCCAACTTCTTATTATGCCTATTACAATTGTCCGATGACTAATCTGCAAAAGGGGATTTGGTCCTAATACAATTACTGACATGATTAATCCACAATGGAGATTAATATAATGAATAAAATAACAATAATAATAAGAATACTCTTCGCAGTTACATTATTTCAACAGAAATTGGGTTGACAAATATAGGTGGGGGCATCAAAGCGCTCTCTAATTCCTTAATTATTTCTTTTAGGGTGGCATTTTCATTCTCCATTTCTATGAGTAGCATATTTAGGGATTCACCCATAGCTTCATGAATATGTACTATTTTAGATGGTGGAACTCCATTAAGGTCTAGTTCCTAGCTCAATTTTCCTAAAACGTTTTTATGTTTTTCATGAATTTTTTCAATAACCAATTTCTTTGAACTTTTGTCGAAAAGGGAATTGCCTAAATTCATGGATTTCTCTTCAAATATAATTGGCTCTTGGTTGGAAAATTCTGCTGTGACTTCTTTGCTTTCCCGAATTCTCCATTCTTCATCGGGAAATTCAATATCCTCAATGTTCACATCTAGGTCTATATCTACAAGCACAATTTCTTCTTCGGGTGCACCCTCATTCCCTCCTCCTTCACTTGTTTGTATTTTCCTTTTACTACTCATTGGGAGTTTATGGGGTCTTTCTAGACTTCCCTTAGAAGGGTTATGATCTCATCCATTATCGACATTGTGTATTGAAGATTTCCTTTGTTCTTGTGTTGCATACTGAGTATTTTATTTTGGTAGGTCACTTTTCTAAGAAGTGTGAGGAGACTGAGTACTTTTCTCATTCCCAACTTTTCCCTATTTTTTATGTTGATCAGTGGTGCCAACAACAGTTTCAATATCCTCTTGTTCCTTCTCAATCAACAATGCTTGAGGGTTTTGGTTTCCATATTATTCTTCTCCGAATAGGAAAGTATTAGAAAATGAGACACTGTATCCCATCGATTCCATGTGATTCATAAAAAAGTGGTTAGCGTCAAACCGTTTGATTTCATGCACTCTCTTTAAATTAATCTGATCAAATTGGATTGAGAATTATTTGAAGTTTGCATTATTTTTCAACATAATCTTTCCAATTTTCCATGGCAGAGGAATAAACTTCTTTTTCCTCTTTTCATGAAATAAATGGGACCAAAATCTATAATTCTTTCAAACTTCCACAACAAATATCTTATCTGAAACATAATACGGCAGATATGAGGGTTTTTCACGGGAATAATAACTCTTGATAATGCTGAAATGATCCATTGCTTCAAATTTTCCTTTCTTGTCCAAGAATGTTGTTGCTTCTAAAGACAATTTTTCCATAAGGTAGGTTACCACATATGGACAAGGTCAATTTTAGAATTGACTTGTTTGGATAAATGAAATCCTTTGAAAACATGACAATAAGTAATGGAAAAGATTAGGTATGAGGACATGTAAAATTTCTTATTATTCTTCCTGAAATTTGCAAACTGAAAATATAGTTCTCCGGAGATAATATTTTCCCAATAAAAAATTCCTTTCTCGTGAATTGCAAAATGCAAGATATACATAACCAATCGGGGAATAATAGTCGTAGATTCTTGTTTGGCTACTCTAGAAAATAGCCATTCCATTCAACAGTAGGGATTTTTCAACAAACTAACTTGGATATTTGACAAGTCTTATGGAATCATTGTCGGTTCCTCGATATATTCTTGTAGGAGATCCAATCCACCATTTATTTCCTTCAGAGAATCTTTAGTTTCATCCCGTTTGAAGATCATTTTTGGCTCTAGGAGTCTGAGCATTCTCTTGAAGACCAAATGTGCCAAATAAATACGAGACTATCCTTGCAGGTTAATCATTCTTTGGTTCTCATTGAATTTGTAGATGCACCAACAAATTAACTCTTTAAAATCATAGACTTCTAGGATGCAACCTTCAGGAGCAATTCCTAACGTCCAAATCTATTTCAAACTCCTCTTTAGAGGTGACAATGAGGAGTAATAATCGTATGCTCTTGACCACTGAAATATTTGATTTTCCCATCCAAATGAGTTTACGGTATCTCCACCAAGCTATTCCTTTCTCTTGGTTTTCATGCTTAATCAAGTTGGCAGAGTAATGTACAATATTTTTTAGAACATTATTACCAAAGAAAACCTTCATACCATAATATACTTTAAGGCTCTTCTTTCAAAGGATGGTTAATACAAATAAAATTTTTAATTGATGAAGAATTATCTCAAGAATGTCGCCATTAATAACAACCTTTTAATACTTAACCCAATTGTTATTTCCATGATATTTGCATTAAATGCTCATAGGGGAGAGTGATGAAAATAGGACATGGGTTACCGTGGGGGATGTTGGAAACTTGGTTTTCATTGATGTTATTGCATAGATGGGTTTCATTGATGTCAACAGATGTGGTTATCATTGATGTCAAAAAATGTGGTGCATTTGAAGAAGTCAACAAGAAGACATGTAGGTGTGGTCATGAGGCCCGAAGTTGTTTCAGGAATAAGGACATGAAGGATAGTGTAATTGTATGTAACACACTCATATATGGATATTCCCTATCATGTCATTTCCAATGGTAGGTGGTACGTCACATAGTTCCTCATGGTTGAGGAGTTATGAGGTCATGAAGTTGGAAGCCCCTAAAAGGTTGCAAGTCATCAATTAAAGAGTAAAGTGGTTTTAACAAGAAAGCACATGTTGCCCCTAAATTTAAGGAAATAAGTTACTTTGGAAATGTATTAATACACAAAAATAAACATATCATAAGTACATGGACACACACAAGTTGTTGAATATCTTCTATGTGATAAAGTGATCTACTGGCGAATCTGATATGGCGAGTCTAAGGCAACGAAGGAAGTGTGAAGGAAAAATTTTCAGGATTGCATAGGAGAGAAAGGGTTTTTTTTGAAACCCTAATTTGGATGACCCTTGTGGGTCAAGCTACTGGTGTCTCATGAGGCACACCTGTGGTTTGTATGACCCTTGTCATGCGAGGCCCTACATGAGGATAGTCTTGGTCCCACGAGGCTAAGACAAATATGAGGGAGGATGCTTATACTAGGTTATTGAGACTGAGGAAGGTTTGCAGGTATATAACATAGTGCATCATGTCAACTACATGTTTAAAGGTATGTCTATATGCATTTTTTGAGGGTTCCGGTATGGTACAGGTTCTGGTACATGGTTGATCTAAATGGTATGGTGATGGTTTTGGTATCCATGTGAGTGGATCTGGTTATAGTTGGTTGATGATGGTATATTAGATACATAGATAGTGACATGGATAGTGATAGGTTGGATGATTTCTTAATCATCAATTACAGGTTTATGTGACAGTAGTAATCACAGGTTGATGTGACAGTGACAGTGACAGGTTGGTTGATGTTAGTGGAAGTTATAGGTTGATCAGTGGTAGTGATAGTTTGAGTCTACACTTATATTTTAGGGAGGTAGGATGGGGAAAGGAAAGGGGGTTGTAGCCTCCTTCCAGTTGGTGCTAGAGAATTTAGAAGTTGGTTCTTCCTATGAATGCATCCTTGATATATATAAGAAATCATTCTGTGGTTTTCTACCATTTGGGTTTCCACATATATTCTGGTGTACTTTGTATCTGTGGTTGTTTATTATTCACTGATGAATGATATTGTTTATGATGCAATGATATACTGAATGCATACGTGATAAAATATTGAATACTACTGATAAATTTGAAGTTTATATATATTATGATTGAAAGTGGTAAAAAGTTCTTATACTAATATGAACCCCTTCTCAGTATTCCAACAATTGGTATCGGATCTGGTCCTTCAAGAAAATAGTTTAACCACTAGAGGGAATATCATGGAGTACGTTAAGATTGGAGTACCATAGTTTGATGTTCAGAATGGTCTGATCTATGAGATATGGAGGAACAAGATGAAATCATTTCTAGGATCACAAGGGTATGATGTTTGGTACTTAGTTGTTATAGGATACATTGGTTCAAAGAAACGAAAGATTGTCGCCAACAAGGAATTGGAGAGAAAAAACAAAACATAAATGGGTTTCATCTTGGAAGGATTACCAGATCCGATAAAAGACAAAGTGGGACAATGTTCATTAGCCAAACAACTTTGGGATAAGCTACATGATATATATTTTAAGGAATCCCATTATATCTCAGAGATGGAGCATGCTAATCAGAATAAAGAAGATGATGAAGCAGAATGAGATGAAAGATGCTCTTCATGTCAGACAAATTTAGAGGAATAAGATTGTGAAGAAGTCTTAGTAAATCTTGAAGACAAATTAATCAACGCTTTAGACGATCTAAAGAAAGAAAGAAGGAAGAAAAAGTCACTCAAGGAATAATTTATTGAGGTAAATAAGGGGTCTCAAAATCCCAACTCTGAACATTCTAGCAGATGATTACGAACCAAAAATTCCAATTAGAAGAATCCAGAAGGATTGAAGAAGCATGAAAAAGTCAGTTGGAAGAAGAGTGGTTTTTGGAAGCCAAAATATTAGCACAAAGAAAGGAAGAAGAGAAGAGAGAAAATATTTTGAATGCCCATCTCAAGGAATGATGTAAGTAATTAAATAATCTTGAAGCAGAATTCAATCAACAAGAAAGAGGACTTGAAGAATAAATTGTCTCCTTGAAGACCCAAATTGAAGAAACAAAGAGAAAGGAAGAAGCCATGAAGATCCATATGATGAAGAAATAAGAATATTGTGATAAGCTTGAAGAAGAAGTTGTCACATTAAGAGTTAAAGTTGTCAAACTCAACAAGATCACTGAAGAGAGAGAAATCTCCACAATATCAGTAAATAAAATTGAAGGGAGTGTTATAGGTTTCTAGAAAGGAAGAAAAAAGGGAAGGCTAAGAGTTATGCAAACTCTATCAAGAAGGAAGAATGCAATCCCTCAAAGGAGAACATTCTAGAAACATATAAGACTCAAAAGGAATATTACAAAAGAGATGGATACCTTGAAAGAAGACCCTCCACTTTTAGGTATCAAAGAAGCTTTAAACATTATGAAGGAAACAACAGAAAAGAAGATCATAATCAACCAATGCATGGATTCAAAAGGACTACACCAAAAAGAAGATAATTCACACCCAAGTATCAAAATTTATTTTATGGTTATTTTTTTACTTGTAATAACTTTGGACATAAAGTTGTAGATTGTAGAGTGATCTAGATTATTTTTAGAATGAAATGAAAGAAGAGTAATTATAATGAAGTACTCATGAAAATTCCCATAAAAAAATAAATATAGCAATACTTTATTTCTATTAATGAAATAATTGTAAAGATACTGTAAAAATATAGAGTGCAAGACTCGCTAGAATGGTGGCAGCTTTATCTCTGAGAAGAGATGTGAATAATACACTCATTCACCAAAAGATGATTACAATGAGGATCTAAAGGTATTTTTATGATAAACATGAATGCAAAAATCCTAGACATCCAAAAACCTAACCCTGGGAGATGAAACGCCAAAAGTCACGTGGGCCCCGTTTGGGTAAGTTAGTACATTAACTTATTGGGGTCGTAAATTTTGCATACGATCTCCATTTTAGGTTCGTGATAGCCCGTTGGAAAGGTGTTTTTGATAACTATGTATTACTCCATCAAACTTTGACTCCATCTATTGTTTGACTGTGACGAGCCAAAAAAACACTGTTTAGGGCCCCAAAATGGCCCTGAAAGTACAACAAGATGTGTTGACATGAAAACATACAAAATAAGCTAGTTGGATTAGGTGGGAGGCCACTGGTATCCATATCGAGGATGTGTAGGGCTTCAAACAACCCCAAAAGTGTACAACCCACAATTACAAAGAAGTACAAAAGAATGTGCTACACTAAAAAATGACAAGAGGAGCTAATTGGAACATGTGAGTGGCCGCCAATATCCAATTGTATCAATCCTCCCCCTTTAGTAAGTAATGGTCTCCATTGCATTGAGTGCCCAGGGAAGAGGGAAAATCATTTTCTAAATCTGAAGCTTGGTGAGCTATGTTCCTTGTTGGAGAAGTTGTTCTTCTTGTCTTGTGAAAGACTATCAAAAACCTGTTGTTGGAGGGGTTGAATCTGTTCCACCAACCTGTTGTTGGAGGGGTTGAATCTATTCCACCAGCCTGTTGTCTCTGGGTTTGATGGGGCATTGTGTAGGCACCATTGTAGGTGAAGAAACAATATCTTCTTTCTCTTCGACAATTTGTTTTTCCTAGATAGAAGGTGTTGAGGTTGTAGTGGTTGAGTGGTATTTTATGCATCCTTTGAACATATTATGAAGAGGATGAATTTTTCAATATGAGAGATTACCTTGCGACACTTTTTTGGTGGAGCATTAGTCATAACTAGCTTTGGTATCCTGTAGAGTTGACCTCCCAGAGTAATAATGACACTACGGGGTCTAGACTCGTAGATAACATGAAATTTCCATATATATGGTTGGCCCAAAACAACATCATATAAATCAAGAGGGGAAACATCACACACTACCTCATCCTTGAAGGGATGGATTCCATAGGACATGCAAAACTTTTGGCTGACACGAAGATCTCGTCCCTAGTGAAGCCACCCAATGTTGTATGGCTACGGGTGTGGTGTTGTCGACAACCCCAACTATTTGACGACCTTAGTTGAGATGAGGTTCTTCTAGATTCCATTATCAACAATGAAATGCAATGGGGTCCCCTTCACGCACATATGTGAATGGAAGAGGTGCTCCCCCTCTTTAGGATCTATTGGTTCTTCTAGCTGAATTGTTGTGGTCGCAATAGTAGGAGTGGGGTATGCATCGATGATCTATCTATTTTCAATATTTTCTAGATTGGATTTTGAATCAAGGTTTAGATCTGTTTCTTTGAACTCGGGCACCAATGAATGTTTCGAGCGGAATTCATCAGTGTTGTTCCAGTGGACTTTGTGGAAGTCACACCACTTCCTACTATCATTCTTCATTTTTACTTTACGCTTATTGTCCTGTTTCTTGGACTAGTTGTTTAGAGGTTGTTGGTTAGGGTCATCTTTACTTTTATTTGGTTGTTGTAGACTTGCAAAGCTAGATTACCATTTGTTCTGGTGCCTAAATTTTTGCTCAATTTTGACAGCATATTGATAGGCAGCTCCAAAAGATGAGATGTTTAGGAAATCAATTTCGGTTTGGATGTACCTATGAAGAGCCCCACGATATTTCAAAGTTAGATGTCACTCAGAGTCTTTGATACCCATCCTCGTTCACAAGGTATGGAAAGTATTTGTGAACTCTGGTACTATTTGGCTCTTCTCTTTCCATAGTGTGGTCCATCTCATGTACTAGTCTTTAGAGTTATCAACAAGATAGTATTGTTCAATGACTGCATCCACAAAAAAAACCCAAGTGGGCTCAAACCCATATATTCCATATTCCTCCATGTAAATTTTCTCCCAGTAAGTTTCCCACAAATGTTTGACATGGGGGAGAGCCTTGAGGAGTGTGAAGGTAATCTCTTCCCTGTCAGGAAAATTTTGAACAAAGAAATAACCTTCTAATAGATTTAACCATTTTTCTTGGGCATCCACATCTATCTGACCTTCAAACATGGGAATATCAAAATTAACTTGTATCTTGAAGGGAGAGGTTCCTCCTAAATGGTCACTTGATGAATTTGAACATGTTGCTATCGACAGGCATTGAAGGATGTGTGCAAAATTCTCCATCATTTCATCCCTCTGTCGTGCAAGAGTTTTCTCAAGCAACAGGTTAATAAAATCTTTTGCTCCACCATTCTTATTTTCTATCGCCATCGAGGGTTTCTTGGGTGTGTGAAAGTGATTTTACTCAAGAGAGACAAGCTCGAGACCCAACTATATATACTTGGACCTCGTCGGGGACATGCGTGAAAAAAAAAAAGGATCAAGAGAATCCTGCTTTGATACCACTAATCCAGATTATTTTCGGAATTAAATGAAAGAAGAGTAATTGTGATGAAGTACTCATGAAATTTTCCAAAAATAGATAAATGAAACAATACTTTATTTCTATTAATGAAATAATTGTAAAGAGACTGTAAAAATACAGAGTGCAAGACTCGCTACAATGGTGGTAGATTTATCTTTGAGAAGAGATGTGACGGATAGGATCATTCACCAGAAGATGATTACAATGAGGCTATGAAGGCATTTTTATGATAAAAAGGAATGCCAAAACCCTAGACATCCAAAAACCAAACCCTGGGAGATGAAAGACCAAAAGTCATGTGGGCCCCGTTTGGGTAAGTTAGTACATTAACTTCCCAAGGTCGTAATGTTTGCATACGATCTCTGTTTTAGGCACGTGATATCTCGTTGGAAAGGTATTTTTGGTAACTACACATTAGACCATCAAAATCTAACTCCGTATATAATTTGACTATGACGAGCCAAAAAAACATTGTTTAGGGCCCCAAAACGACCCTAGAAGTACAACACGATGTGCTAACATGAAAACATACAAAATAATTTAGTTGGACTAGGTGGGAGGCCAGCAGTATCCACTTGGAATATGTGTAGGGATTCATACAACCCTAAAAGTGTAGAACCACAATAACAAAGAAGTATAGAAGAACGTGCTACACTAAAAACTGATAAGAGGAGCCAGTTGGAACAGGCGGGTGGCCACCAATATCCACCTGGATCATAGATTGTATGGAAGAAATGGTGAAGCAAGATATGTTTATGTGGCCCCACACAACATTGAATGTTACAAATTCCAAAACTATGGACATATAGATCATGATTGTAGAAGGATGATGGATACATCCATGAAAGAAAACAATGATATCATATGCAAGAAGGTTTGTAAAAGAAAGAAAGAACAAGCAAATAAAGAACAAGTAAAGGAATAATAGGTGAATGAAAAACTTTGAGATATCGTACTCTTAGGATTTTCAATAGTATGAGATCAAGACAAATCCATAGACGAAAAGGAAGATTACTCATCATCAGAGTTGATATTTTTTTGAGCCATTCGGATTGGAGACCCCCAATAAATATGAGTATTGAAGAGGGAAAGTTCGAGAAACAACTCTACATATCAGAGAACTATCTTTAAAGTGGTTTGGAGTTCTTGTATATTTTGGAAAGGAAATTTCAGAGTGGTTTGATGACAAAAGTGAAGAATATCTTGTGACAATTTGATTTTTTAAGTAGTAGCCTTTGGAACACATTCCCATGAAGATATTAGCTGATGGTTATGAAGAATATCAATGCCACACTTTTTAGAAAGAGATTCAAGATTGTATATAGGATTCTAGGCATGTATTCAAACATGCACATATTCAATACATATTTTGTTATAAAAACATGATCACAGAGAAATAAAATAGAACAAATGCAGAAATAAAACACAGAAGATACACAATACAATAGAGAAACAAATATACATGGTTCACTCAATGTGGGATACATCCATCGGAGAGATTGACATGTCCTTCCTTTATTATTATCCAACAAATGAAGGGATACAACCTACAACAAACCCACTGTAACTTCCTCTTCTTTCTCTCACTGTCTCCTATCTCAGAATACAATATTCACAATGATACATAGCCGCAATACATTTCCCTCATAAAATAGGGTTTCCTTCTAATAAAAAAATCCTAATATAACTTCTACCATTAGATCTGCGACCTTATAATGAACAGTACAGATTTACAATGAAATTACAATATACATTTACAAGGAATTTTTTCCTTCGAGGGATTTTCCCCCAAACCCCCATCGGGGAACACTGTCTCCCGAACCTCCGTCGGGGGCCCGATTTCCCTGGACCTCGCAGAGATGGTAACCCCCCTCCGCACTCCCCTTCATGGAGAAGTGTGCATTCTTCCAAGGTGTAAAGTCTTCATGGGGTATAAACACGAGTGGAAACAAAGACCTCTAAATCAGGAAGATAATTAGGCTCCACAACCAACAATCTCCCACTTGGAGACTGATCTCAAAAGCTCCACCATTGTTGCATATGCTAGACTATGATCCTTCTTGGACCTATAAAATTTCGCATCTTCATTCTTGATAACCAACTGAAACGGAGAAGGAACTCAATTTCTCCCTAGTTACTCCCTTTGTTAACATTTCTGCAGGATTCTAGCTAGTGTGTATCTTTTCCAACCTCAAATGTCCATCTTCTAAGATGGATCATATGAAATGGTACCTGACATATATATGATTAGTCTTCAAATGGAAGGCTAAGTTATTTGCAAGATGAATGGCACTCTCACTGTCACAGTACAACTTGTTATTCTCCTGCTTCTTTCCCAATTCCTCCATAAACATCTGTAACCGAATCATCTCTTTACTAGCTTCTGTAGAAACAACATACTCCACCTCTGTTGTTGAAAGTGAAACAACATTTTGCAGTTTCGAAATCCATCTTATTGTTGTTCCACCTACAGTAAAAATATACCATGTGGTGCTCCTCCTGCTATCTTTATCACCTTCCATATTTGAATCAACATATACTTGTAGAACAATGTCCGAACCTTCAAAACATAATGCATGAGTAGAAATGCCTCTCAAATATATGAGAATAAACTTTACTGCCTCCCAATTTTCTTTACCTGTATTGTTCATATACCTGCTCACAACTCCCACTGCATGTGCAATATCTGGTCTTGTGCAAACCATCACATACATCAAGTTGTCAACTGCTAATGAATAAGGGACCCTGGACATGTATTATATCTCCTCCTGTGTCTTGGGACACATTTCCTTAGTTAATTTGAAATGGTTGGCCAAAGGTGTACTAACTGGTTTTTCATTCTCCATTCTAAACCTCTCCAACACCTTCTCTATGTACTCACCCTGAGACAATGTCAATTTGTGATTTTCCCTGTCTCTTGTTATTCTCATACCATGGATTTTCTTTGCAACACCCAATACCTTCATCGCAAATGAATTAGGTAATTTCTTCTTGAGCACATTTATATCCTGCATATTAGACCCTACAACAAGCATGTCATCTACATACAATAGCAAGATAATATAGCTTCCATTTTCTAGCCTTTTAAAATAAACAAAGTGATCAAAATGACATCTACTATAACCTTGTTCGGTCATAAACCTATCAAACTTAAAATACCACTTCCTTAGAGCTTTCTTTAGGCCATACATGCTCTTCTTATTAAAATACCTTTGTGGTTGTCGCATATAAATCTCTTCCTCCAAAGCCCCATGTAGAAAGGTTGTTTTTACATCTAACTATTCACGATGCAAAAATTCTACTTCCAAAATACTTAAAATAGTCCTAATTGAATTTATTTTAACAACAGGAGAAAATATTTCATCAAAATATATACCTTTCTTTTGTGCAAACCCCTTTACAACAAGTCTAGTCTTGTACCATTTTTTTCCTATATCTTCTTCCTTCAACTTGTAAACCCATTTATTCTGCAATGCTCTTTTTCCTACAGGTAACTGAAGCAAGTCCCAAGTCTGGTTATTTACCAGGGAATCCATTTCCTCTTTCATTCCTTTCTCCCACTTCTTTTTGGTCTCTACCTGCATCGCCTCTTCATAACATTCTGGTTCACCAGAATCAGTCAACAATAAATACTATGATGAAGGAAAGTATCATTCAGGGGGTCTACTTAACCTGGAAGATCTTCTAACAACACTTGCAGGAGTTTGAGGTACCTGCTGATCCTTTTTTGTACATTATGATTTTTTGGTACCTTTGGAATTTATTTTTCAGTGATCTCATCAAGCACCATGTATTCTAGTTTTTATTTTTCCTATTTCTTTCCTTGCAACTGATCTTTCTACATGAATTTCTCATTGAATATGACATCTCTACTCCTAATTATTTTTTTGTTTTTATAATCCCATAAGCGATAACCAAAATCATTAACACAGTGTCCAATAAAGGTACACTTCTTGGATTTTTCCTCAAGCTTTGTTCTATTTTCTTTATTAAGTATGGACAAATGATTCACAACCGAAATTCTTCAAAAAGGAATAGTTTACCTTTTTACCTGTCCATGCCTCGTCTAGAATTATACCATCCAACAAGCTTGAAGGTCCCCTATTTATTAAGTAAACATAAATATCTAAAGCATGTTCCCAGAACTGTAAGCGAAAACCAACATGAAATCTCATACTCCTTGCACGCTCCATGATTGTCCTGTTCATCCTTTCTGAAACCCCATTTTCTTGTGGTGTTCCTGGAACTGTCTTCTCTCTATGAATCCCATGGTATGAACAATAATCATCAAACTCCTTGCTGCAATATTCACCTCCATTGTCTGATCTGAGACACTTCAACCTTTTTCGTGTCTCATTCTCAACCAAATCTTTCCATTTCTTAAAAGTATCAAAAACATCAGATTTTTGTTGAATGTAATAAACCCAAGTTTTTCTAGTTGCATCATCAATAAAAGTATCATAATAATGAGAGCCACCAAGAGATGATATCTGAACTGGTCCCCATACATCTGTATGCACAAGCTCTAACCTTTCACTCTTATTTTCTTTTCCAACTCTGAGAAATCTGACTCTCTCATGTTTTCCATAAACAAAATGCTCATAGAAATCCAAATCAATTTGTTTAATATTTGGAAACGAATTTATTTTTTGAAGTATCTGCATCCCCTTATCATGCATGTGTTCAAGCCTATGATGCCAGAGTGTTGTGTCCACTCTTGTAGAATCTAAAGACATAACAGAGTCAATATTAGCATTACATAAATACATTGTACCTACCTTCTCTCCTTTTTCTATCACCAATGATCCTTTGGTGACCTTCCACACCTTATTTGTAAATATGGCTATACAACCTTCAATTGCCAACTGGCATGTTGAAATTAGAATTTTCCTTAGATCTGGAACATGTCTTACCTCTTTCAACAACCATTGGTTTCCATTGATTTTCTTTAATTTTACCTTTCCCATTCCAACAATTTTGCATGGTGCATCATCACCCAAATGAACCTATCCAAAATCACCTTGAACATAATCTAGAAAATGTTTCCAATGGGGTGTGGCATGAAATGAAGCCCCTAAATCTACTACCCAAGACTCAAAAATATTATCTACATAAAGAATCAAAGTGTTGGAACACATATATATTTATAAAACTTTAGACTTTAATAGATTTCATTCTCATTTCAATAAAAACTGCATGCACTTAATTCTGATTGTCGATGAAGTATCACATTAAATCAAACGATCCTAATCTCTTAAGAATTATGGATCCACCTACTCGTTAACGAGTCAAATAACTAAAATACTACATTCGAGAAATCGGGTTTTGGAGTTTCACGATGCAGGCATTTCAACATACAACAATTCCAAAGTCCCGATAATCAAAATCACGAAATCGTCTTAAACACTAAACCAACTTAATTAATAATTAAGAATGATTAACGATTAATTAATCATGTCGTGATTTCACGTTTCGGGAATCCTGCATGCAACGACTATCAAAGTCCCGAGAGTCGAAGTCATGAAATTGTATTAAAGCATTAAACCAGATTAATTAATAATTAAAAATGATTAATGGTTAATTAATCATATCACTATTTCGAGTTTCAGAGATCCTGCCTCGAAAGACTTTCAAAGTCTCAATAGTCGAAATCGCGAAGCTGTCTTAGGTTGATCACGATTATTTAAAGGGGTTAAACATGATTAAAGTTAATTAATCACATCGTGATTTCACGTTTTGGGGATTATACCTTGAAATTTCATAAGATATCCCGATATCCGAAGTCAAGAAATTTTCTTAACGATAAGTGTGATTAACTGATGCATTAAAGATAATTATCATGTAATTAATCTTTCTCTAAATAATGACTCAGATAAATTCAAATTTCATCTGTGCTTTTCTTGAAAATTAATGACATTAGTAGTTCATTTACGACAATCATTCCAAGTGAGATCCTAGACCACGGCCAAAATCTTATTCATTAAGGAAAAGTAAATGCTTCGTCAGTATAAGTATTGGCAAATCGACGCAATTAAAGGAAAAGGATATTGAATTTCAAATTTCATTGTGCGTTTTCACTAAGCAGTAAGTTTTCAAGGTAATAAACTTTGTGCATTTCCTGTGATAGATATCAGAGGTTTGAGGCCTGATACCATGGCTCCTCTAAAAGAAACTAAAGCTCTTAGTGAAGGATCGATCCAGAACACATATATCCTCTCTGACACCTTTCCTAGAAACATAGACACCATTAAATCCTGGATGTAAGTGTTCAATATTCTGCAGTATGAATTGCTCAATTTCCCGGACGACTCAGGTGACGATGACACAAAGGACCTAGCTACCAAATACAAAATTGTTACCCAGTTAGAACTACACTACATAAGATAGCGACAAGGCCTAGGCTCTTTCCCTACAACGATATGATCAATTGAGAATTCGAGAATGTGGATATCATTACCAGAACCATTTTCAATTCACAAAAGGTCGCAGTTGTGTATTTCAAGCAAGAACATCTACAGGTGATGTACAAATTGTCTCTGGTATCCAATTTCGTTTACATTGCTAGTTTCCTAGTAGACTTTAACAAGAAGGAATGTGACCAATATAGAAAAAACCTTCCCGGTTTAATTGAAGACTAGTATTCTTGCCCCAAGAAGTTCAGTGCTGATTCCCATGGTATATACCCAGTTTTCGCACTAGAACCTCACATAATGTACATAACAATGATGATGTGTAGACTCTATGGGAAGGAAAACATAGCCCATTTCTTTTTACCATGGGTACCTATTATGCACTCAGTAGTAGAGGGATATTCTTTTGATTGGGCCAAGATATTGTCAGACAGTTTGTTCAAGAAATTGCAAGATATCAGTCACTAAGAGCCAAGGGGCAACCAACCCAATTTTTCATGTCGACTTTATATTATGGGCGTCGTCTGCTTTATGACGCCTTTTTCGCTGATGGGTTGGAGCTGGACTCCAAGTAGTGCTAAACCCATACATATTTATCATTTGAAGCTTTGGGAAGACAAGGCTAAATATTTATTTTATGAAATATGCAACTAGATGGTGGTGCCAATGCACACCGCTATATATGGTTACCCACTTCCCAGAATTTTCGACAAAATTCTGACTAATCTGGGCAAGATAACAGATTGGTACATCGAGGAGCATTTCTCCTATATTAAGGTTTTCATTTGTTCGGTTCCTCCACATGCTCTGCCTTTATTTTTACCAGATCGCTTGGTGTGTAATGATGTAGAAAATCAAACTGTGCATGGGGGAATTACCAAGGAGATGAAAGTAGTACAAAAGAAGGTATGGCCCATTTTTCCCATGCAAATTGGTACATTTTATCTGCTAGACTTCGGCCATTCAAAAGTAGAATCCATGGACCTGGAAGAAATTAAGTTGGTTGATATTGAATTTAAGAAGCACGATCTACAAAATATCGTAGGTAATCACATGGCCAACTGCAATCTGAAAAGATATGAACATGAGGATTCTCCTTGGGATGAAATATTTTGAGGAGCGAGGTCCTATCAAAAGGTTTTGGATTGAATTCAAGCTATGACACCAGATAAAATAGCCGAGTTTTATAATTTTCAGAAACATCTAAGAAATCCCCTCCCCAAAGTATTGCAAGGGGAACTCCCGACACCTCCAGTCACATAGAAAACGAAGACCCAATGGTTAGAAATAGGGAGCTCTAGTGGACATGATGCTTGAGAAAAATTGGAGGAAACTGAGACCTTGATAGAGAAGGTAGAATAAAAGCCACAGTCCACATCGGGTAAACCAACAACTGACATAGTCGGGAAGTAGACATCCACTGAGATAGGTAGTCCTATCAAATATTTCACACCTCTATAGTTCAGTAGAGAGAACCCGATGTCCAAAGTTGTATTCATAGGAGACCTTACACCTATTTTAGTAGTAGAGATGCATCCTTCAGAATTATTCTTCAGTAAAAAGAGAAGTGTTGTAGTAAAGAGAGAAACACATCAGAAGAAGGGTGCAGCTGTTAAAAGACACAGGGTGCTATTAGATGGGAAGGCCCTATAAGAAGAATACTTCACTACAGAGGTCACAGGCTTGCTGGGAGATTTTTCAACAACAAATCAGTTTTCAATGAGCATCCTGAAGGAGAAGTTGAAGCAGAAAGATATGCTAATAGGAAAATTGAAAAATCAAATGAAAACGATGGAGCATAATGTTAGGAGTGAGATCGAAAAGGAATTCCAAAAACTCAAATCCAATCTTGATGAGATGCAGAACAAGTCACAGACAAGAAATGAATTAGTCAGACAGTTGCAAGAGAAGGTAAGCTTAACCGAAAAATCGGTAGTGGATATATCATATTTCCAAACCCAAGCTCTAGAGGTACATAAGGAACTGGAATCAACATAGTGAAGCCTTTTCAATAAGGTGGAAGCAATCCAAAATCATTTTTGGGTGGTAAATCAATCTTTATATAACATTTGTTTAAGAGAGAAAGAAGCTATTATTGCTCAGACCACTTTCCAAGAAGCAGTTGTGTCGTTGACTAGAGAAGGAGTGCCTGTGCTTTCCAGGTTGTCTGTTTTAGAACAAGCCAGAGGCAATATAATACTCAAGACCTGGGAATCCAATATAGCCGAAGGTAAAAAGATGGCTAAAGAAGTCAAAGAGGCTTGTGAAGAATCTTTTCAATTACTCAACAAAGAGTCATTAGGCCTCGTAAAAGATGATAACTCTGAAATACTAGGAAAATTTGATATAGCCAAGCATCAACTTAATATCAATAAAAATAGGGAAGAGGCTTAGGCTGAAATCTTTTGATTAAGGTTGGTTGTCATTGATGTCAATCCTTGAAGAAAGACCCATAGCACAAAGTTTTGGGTAATGGACCCAATAGTGTTTGATGTAAATATGACTCATTATTATTTTTTCATGGTTTATAAGAAGTAAATATGGATGAACTCCAAATTGGTCCCCTTATGGTGAAATCCCTCACGAGAAGACGCTTTGTGGAGTAAGGGAACCCATGCTTAATTGTGGAATAATGAGATGAAGGAAAGTGAATTTTTTAGGGAAAATATTCTATATGGATAGTACATGTCATGCCATTTTTGGTGGTATGTATAATGTCACATAAATCCTCACGGTTTGAGAGTTATGGCCTTACGAAGTTGGAGGACCCTCATATGTCATCTAGAAGCCCCAAAAGGTCAAAGTAGTCAAAGTGGTTTAAGAGATTTTAAAAGGT
>ML785045.1:230235-247301 GCA_009831015.1 Picea engelmannii | reverse complement strand
ATTTCAATAATAATTTTAATGGAGAAATTAGAAGTGGACCCAACCCTAAAATAAGGAAAGTGGGGCCAAGTGACCTAGAAGATGTTTTTAAGGAAGCTACCTGGAGAGTATAAATAAGAGACAAGGCTCTCTCATTTGAATCACAATTGAGCATATTGAATATCTATAGGTTTCTGAGGTTTACAAATGATATCTAAGCCGAAATTATGAGGAAAGTGAAGAAAAGAAGGCCGAAATGCAAGGACGGATAAATTCTTTTGATGGTGCTTTCTAAGGTATGTTATTTTCAGGTCATCTCACCATTTTCTCTATAACTTTTTTTTTATAATGATTCAGATCCTGAAATTTCTATGCAAGTCAGAAAACATATCCAAGTATCGGTGGTTAAAAATTCAGCTTGTGGGTCGTTGTATTTTGGGAGTTACACTCTATGGAAAATAGGGTTTGTGGCTAGTCCTGAAACTAGTCAAAATCAGGTGTTTCGGGTAAAAATGCCATAAATTATTCATAACAGATCCAAATTCAGTGAGAACAAATGTGTTGGTTAGGGTACAGTCTATAGTATGCTGTGTAACAGTTTCAGATCATTTCATCAAATATTTTGTGTGGGGCACTCTCTACAATGTCGCTCTCTAGAATAAGCCAGAATTCAGCAAGGTATGCCATTTTTGCTATAAATCCTTCTCTGAGAGGTTCCAAGTAGTGCCACTTGGAGGAATTTCATAAAACACAGTGAAGAACATTTTTTATCAATTTCAGATCTTTATACATTACAGGTTCAAAGTTATGATTACTTCAAGTTAGGGTTGTTGAGTAATCCAAAACTAGGTATGTGAGACTAAAGAAAAGTCTGATGAAAATGCTAGTTTCTTGCTATTAAAGTTAATGAAGGTTTGTAGAAATGTGATCAGAAACACCAGGTCTATTACAGAGCTACAAATCAAATTTTTATGATGAAATTGATGAGGGCTTTTGGTTGAGGTACATGTTGAGTACATGGTTGAGACAGTAGTTGATGAGTTGGCACATACATGAAGTGTATAGTTGATGATGTTGGTTCTTCATAGTCTTTACAAGAAATAAATTTTACAAGAAATAAAGTGAGTGAGGGAGCTCAATCAACAATTGAAACACAAACTGCCAAGACAAAAGCAGTTGAAACATGGACTTCCAAGACAAAAGCAGTGGAAATTTCGACTATCAAAACAAAGACACACGAAACAAAAGAAACACAAACTATTAAAATAGAAAAAAGGGAGATAGATATCCCAACCAGAGAAGCCAAAAAGACAACGGGGAGTTTCAATCTAGAAAATGAGATTAATAAAATCAAGATCCATGTACCTCTGGTTGAACTGGCAAAAAACCCTACATATAGAAAACATATTTCCAAAATGATAATTTTTTCGGATATTGAAAGTTAGGCAGATGTTATAAATTTAGAAGATGATAAACCGACTATAATGTTTGGTCCGCATTTTGAAAATGCCAGAGATTTTGTCGCTCCTTTCTACATCACGTTGACTGTGCATGATCATTTGATCCATAATTGTATGTTAGATTATGGAGCCTCCCACAATGTGATTCCAAAATCTATTATGGAAAAATTGGTCCTTGAAATTACCAGACCATACAAAGATCTATATTCTTTTGATTCAAGAAAAGTTAAATGTATGGGTATGATTAAATATTTAGTGGTTAATATCGCACAGATTCCTGTAAAAAGTATTATGATGGATGTGGTTGTTGTTGATATCCCTACAAAGTATGACATGTTGTTATCCAGGTCTTAGGGCACCAAACTTGGAGGATCCCTTCAACTCGACATGACATACGCTACAATCCCGATCTTTGGCGAGCAGTTCACTCGCCTGTACAGAGAAACAAGGTTGGAATATATTGTAAGTGACCCACAAAATCTGAATAATTACCCTGTGTATGTCACTGATCAGGATTTAGGAAACTGTATATTATCTCTTGGTGATGATTTAGATGAATGTATAGAAGAAAATTGTACAGAAAAAGAAAAAATAGAAAAAACAAATAAAAATGTAAATATTGTTGGAGTTTGGAAAATGTATTTCGATGGTGCTTCATATTGTGAAGGAGAAGGAGATGGAGTTCTTTTTGTGGCACCTGGAGACGAGTTCATTATTCTCTTTTCCTACATATTACAGTGGGACATCGATTATACCAATAATGTATGTGAATATGAAGCCCTGCTTTTAAGATTAGAGGCTGCCAGGAAGTTAAAAATTGAAAATATGATAGTTTATGGTGATGTAGAATTGATCATGAAACAAATAAAGCAATAGTACCAGGACAAACACCCAAGGTTGAGGTCCTACATAAATTGTTCCTGGGATCTAATTGAGAATTGTTTCTCATCATTCAATATCCACCATATTCCCAGAATGGAGAATCAACAGACAGATTCATTGGCCAAAGAAACCACAACATTTGTACCTCCTATTGTCCTCAAAATAAAGTATCACATAGAAATGAGGCACAAACCCTCCATACCAAACAATTTTCAACAATGGCAAGTCTTCGAAGATGATGAGAAAATCAGGCAATTCCTAGAAATGGTGGACGAATTTTCTAAAATGCATATTGATCAGGAAAATTAGAATGACCCTGCTTGGAATGCAGGAAGGTGAAGATACCCAAGAGTTCCAGGATAAGATATCTAATCACTACATGTTGGTACTGAAAAATAATCAGATCCCTAATGGTTTGATTCCTTTGGAATTATTATTTGATCATGATGATATTCCCTTAAAGTCTACTTTGTAGCCTAAGCCTGAAGAGGTTGAAGATTGTAACATAGGCACTAAGGAAACTCCTAAGATGGTAAAGATATCTAAATACCTTCCCCCTGAAATGAAAATAAAATATGCCGAGTTAATCAAGAAGTACAATGATTTTTTCACCTGGTCTTATGATGAATTAAGAACTTATGACACCACCGTAAATGAACACAAAATTCCCTTAAAATAGGGCGTTAAACCTTTCAAGCAGAATCTCAGACAGATAAATCCCATACTGCTGCATGTGATAGAAAAGGAAGTGAAAAAGATCCTATATGTGAAAATCATTGTTCCACTCAGATATTCTGAGTGGGTAGCTAATCTGGTTCCAGTCAGTAACAAAAAACGGTGAAATCAAACTATGTAAATTTCAGAAATTTAAATGGATCATCTCTCAAAGATAATTATCCATTACCTAAAATGGATCATGTATTGGGAAAAGTGGTAAGAGAAAATAGGATGTCTATTATTGATGGCTTTTTAGGCTATAATCAAATTGCAGTCCACGAGGATGACAAAGAAAAAAATGCATTCACTACCCCATGGGGTACCTTTATGTATGACAAAATGCCATTCGATTTGATGAATGTAGGAGCCACTTTCCAATGAGCTATGGACATCGCCTTTGTCGGTGAAAGAGATAAGTTTGTTTTCATTCATCTTGATGATCTAACCATGTTTTCTAAATCTAACACAGAGCACCTAATAAACCTCAAACAAACATTTGAGAAATATCAAAAATTTGGTTTGTCTTTGAATCCCAAGAAATATCACTTTGCAATGCAGGAAGGTAAACTCTTGGGCTACATAGTATCTTGAAATGGAATCAAAATCGACCCGAAAAGGGTTGAAGCTATAGATACTATCAATATTCCTAGGAACAGAAAGGAAATACAATCATTTTTAGGAATTTTTTTTTTTTTAAGAAGATTCATCCCAAAATTCGCTGAAATTGTAAAATTGATTACATATATGCTCAAAAATGACATCGAGGTCAAATGGATAGCTGAAGCCAAAGATTCATTTGAACGCATCAAGAAAGTTATAGGTGAAGCACCAGTGTTGGCCAGCCCAGATCACGTGAAATAATTCTTGATTTTCTCATTTTCCTCTGAACACACTATCACAGACGTGCTCTTACAAAAAAATGATGAAGGTTTCGAGAAACCAATAATGTTTTTTAGTAAAAGTCTCAAAGATTCTTAACTGAAATATTGTATATTGGAAAAACAAACATACATAATGGTAAAGGCCCTCAAATCCTTCAGGAATTATGTACTCCATTCTAAGATAATTTCCTATGTACCAACCAACGTTGTCAAGGATATATTAGTTCAACCAGATAGTGATGGAAAAAGGGGTTGATGGTTAGCCAAGATTCAGGTATTTGACCTAGAAGTAAAACCAACCAAACTTGTAAAAGGTCAAGGCTTGGCTAAATTACTAGTTGAATCAAATTTTTGGGCACTTGGGATAAATCATCTACAAGCTTATGAAGATTTTCCAAACATAGACGAACTTGATGTTACTATACCTGCAACCAAGATCCAAGAAAAATTCTCTTCCTCTTCTTGGTATAACGACATAGTTTATTACCTTCTAAATCTATAGTGTCCAAGTGATATGACCCCTTCCAAAGCTAGAACGTTGAAGTTGCACGCAGTAAAGTATTGTATCATGGATAGCCAACTATATTGGAAGGATCCTGTGGGATTTTTATTGAGATGTTTAGTAGAATCTGAAATGGAGAGAGTCATAAATGAATTTCACGAAGGGGTGTGTGGAGGGCATCACGCCTGGAGAGAAATGACCTATAAAATCCCGAGAGCTGGATATTATTGACCAAAATTATTCACTGATGTGCATGCTAAAGTTAGAGCCTGTAACCCGTGTCAACTATTTTCAGGAAAGAAAAAGCTTCTAGCCTTACCTTTGGTCCCAGTCAAAACAGAAGCTTCATTCCAGCAATGGGGTTTGGATTTCATCGGTGAAATACATCCACATTCAAGCACACGACATAAGTGGATTTTGAGCCCTACTGATTATTTCACTAAATGGGTGGAGGGCATTCTAACGTGAAACACAATGGACACAGTGGTGATCAGTTTCTTAGAGGAGAACATTTTATCGAGATTCGACTGTCCTCGGAAGATAGTCACTGATAATTCCCAAGCTTTCAAATCCATGGCTATGGTAAGTTTTGGTCAAAAGTCCAACATTTTACTAGGACATTCAACAACCTACTATCCTCAAGGCAATGGATTAGCTGAGTCCTCGAACAAGAGTTTAATCACCATAATTAAAAAAGTGCTAACTAAAAATAAGAAAGCCTAGCATGTGCATCTGAAGTATGCTTTATGGGATAATATAATAGGCAATAAGAAATCCATCGGAATGTCTCCCTTTCAAATGGTATACAGAACCGATGTGGTTCTCCCCATAAATCTTTCTCTGCCCATAATGAAACTCTGGGAGGACGCGAAGGAAGAGCCAAATGACATCACCAGAAGAATAAATCAATTGATAGAAGTCTAGAAAAATAGGGTTGAAGTGGATGAGAGACTCCTGAAATATCAAGATAACATGAAAGCCATGTTTGACAAAAAATCTAAAGATATTGAATTCCTCCCTACTGACCTAGTTTTAAAATGGGATTCCAGGAAGGAAGACTTAGGAAAGCATGACAAATTTGACCATATCTGGTGTGGACCTTTCAAGATCACAACTTCTGAGGGAAATAATTCATTTTTGTTAGAAAATATCGATGGGGAAATCCTTAACGCCCCTATCAATGGGCATTACATGAAGCATTTCATGCAGTAACCAAATTTCGAACTCCCATTGTACATACCTATTTGATTTTCACATTTTTGTTTGCAATTTTTCGTTTCTTCGATAAGTCTTTACTTTCACTATAAATAAAAACAAGTTTGTCGATTTCATAAAAACAAAAATATAAAAATAAGTAACGCATAGATTTTCAATCTACAGAATTTCCTGAAAGCTCTCATGTTTATTTTCATTACATGATATCAACTGATAGTCGAGAGATAATCTGTATTAGAAATCAATGCTCACGTTTCAAAACATTGGATTTCTCTCGAAACAGGTGATAAACAAATAGTTTATTTGGTTGAAAATATAGAGAAAATATGAGGTATGAACTTCTACCCTTTTGAACCAAGTTAAATTTTCAAGGAGATATCACTAGGTATGACAGAAGTTTCATCTGTACAAATGTTTTCACCTAAGTTACAACCAGAGGAACGTAAAATTACATTTTAATTCTCAAGAGTTTTTCTGGATAAAATAAAATAAAAAAATGAAATAAAATTTATAATAAGAAAGTAAGTTATAAAAAGACTTTAAAAAAAAGAATTTGAGAATCCATAAGAAAACTCGCATAGAGGTGATCGTTTTCATGATGGAACATCTGAATCCTCTTTTTGGTTTTCTTGCTTATCTTCAAGCTGTATTTTCCTGTGATTCTAAATATCTTTTCTTGATCTTCATGGACGAAAAAGGACTTCACCTTGACTCTGAAAGCTCAGAAATAAGTTTGCAACATGAGAATAGGCAAAAATATTTATGATCCATATGAATTTAGCTGAAAGAAAGTATGTCTAGGCTAATCCTAACTACTTTATCTTTTCTAACAGATTTACACTGATTAGTTTCTCTCAAGGAAAGTCCCTGGAAATTAAAAGTTCCCCTTGAAAACTTCTTGTAAGAGAAGGTGTTTTGAAGGTCGGAAAAAGATTAGTCCAGAGTAATCAAAGTGAGTTAACAAACCTCTTATGCTAAATTATAAACATATGTCATCCCTGGTATATTCTATACAAATTGATTTCTCCCACTTCATGTTTAAAAAAAATATAAGACAGATGGTGAAAGGAATTTCATAAAATGATTTCCCCAATCTAGTCCAAAAAGATATGATGAAAGGAAATTCATTAAATGATTTCCCTCATCTCATCATTTAAATGAAAAATTACTGATTGAAGTGGTGAATGAAAATTCAATATGGGAATTAGATAACTTCACCGGGGTATTGAACAAGCTCGTCAGCAGTGAAGCAATGTCTACGATATCTGCAAGGTTGTTATACATGTATTATAATGCACTCTGGTAACTAGTTCTCTTTTCAACTAGATCTACATTCTAAGCCAACACGGGACTCCCTGACTAAAACATTAAAATTACCTTGCCTTGATGTGAACAAAATCAAATAGAATATGATAGATCAGTTAAGGCTGTTTTGATTATCTTAAGCAAATCTACAATCAGTTTTAAGAAAAGGAATCCATTAATAAGTCTAAACTTGAGATCGATGAATGATTAAGTTTTGAAAGTTTTTAGAGACATGGATGAATTCCAAAGTCCATCTGTGTGTCCTTTTTCAGAATGTGTTTCACAGAAATGCAATAATGACTCCATCTTCCCAATAAAGGCTACTTGGTCTACTATTCTTCTACGTCTCACAGGGAGACGAGATTCCTAGATGGAGCCTATGTTGGAACACATATATATTTATAAAACTTTAGACTTTAATAGATTTCATTCTTGTTTCAATAAAAATAGCGCGCGCTTAATTCTCACCGTCGATGAAGTATCCCATTAAATCAAACGATCCTAATCTCTTAAGAATTATGGATCCACCTACTCGTTAACGAGTCAAATAACTAAAATACTACATTCGAGAAATCAGGTTTCAGAGTTTCACGATGCAAGCATTTCAACATACAACAATTCCAAAGTTCTGATAGTTGAAATCACGAAATCGTCTTAAACTCTAAACCAACTTAATTAAGAACTAAGAATGATTAATGGTTAATTAATCATGTCACGATTTCACGTTTCGGGAATCCTGCATGCAATGACTATCAAAGTCTTCATAGCCAAAGTCACGAAATTGTCTTAAAGCATTAAACCAGATTAATTAATAGTTAAAAATGATTAACGGTTAATTAATTATATCGCGATTTCACGTTTCATAGATGCTGCCTCGTAAGTATTTTAAAGTCCCGATAGCCTAAATCGCAAATTTGTCTTAGGTTGATCACGATTATTTAAAGGGGTTAAACATGATTAAAGTTAATTAATCACATCATGATTTCACATTTTGGGGATTATACCTTGAAATGTCATAAGATATCCCGATATCCGAAGTCTCGAAATTTTCTTAACGATAAGTGTGATTAACTGTTATAACCCTAAATTGCACCACACATGCTTACCTGGCATCAGGCCAACTCATATCCCTTCTTTGGCAAAGTCACTGCTGAACAACTCTTTGAAAATCCTCTTTTATAAAGGCCCATGTGCCCTAATCCATTACTGCACGTGTGTACACACTGGCTGACCCAAAACAGCCCGCGTGGATCGACAAAAGCACAAAAAAAGGAAAGTTGTCAACGAAACACAAAAGCTATGGGTGAGTTAACTCAAACTCCCGGCCATGCATGGCCAAGGGTTCATCCAAATACCTAGCTCCTTCTAGCCTATAAAAGAAGGGGTAGGGGTCCCATTTGGAGGAGGAAAAATATAGAAAAGAAACTTTGCCCATTTACGTATTCCCATTGTCCCAACCCTTTAGCCTTTCCTTGTGCTAAAGGAGATTCAAAGAAAAGCAGTTGGAGGACAAAAGAAGAGGATCCCAGGATCAGGTTCAAGGAGCGGTGGCCGGTCTCAACTTTTGTAAGTTGACTCATTCAAAGTAATAAAGAAAATGCTTTTCTCGTCCCAATTCATGAACTTTTTATAGTTTGATCAGTATATGTTTGGATTTCTAACCGTTAGTATATAAGTAGTATGCATGCATAGTTGTTGCTTGTCTTGGATGCAGGTAAGCTTTGGAAGGAGTATTGCGAACAAGTAATCAAGCACAATGGAGGATCGACATGAAATGTCGGGAACGAGGTAGGTTGATATTTCCATGCATTTACTAAAAAAAGGGGATTTAAATCTAGGGATGAAGGTAGAAAGTAGTTTCTCTTTGGTTATATCTGCATGCAAAGTCCAAACTCTATTTGCTAGTCCGTAGGGAGATTTTCCCAACAACAGAATTGGCGACCATACTGGGGATCGAACCCAGAATCTCTGGTTTCGCAGACCAATAGCTTAGGATTAATCTTACCCTTAGCCTGCTTTTTCTCAGTTAAAAAGTTGTCATAAAAATAAAAGAATTTTTAAGGTTTTTAGATAAGTGTGAGAGTCATTGTTTTTAAATAAAATTGCTAGTGTGTGATTTTTGACCTGATTCTTTGCGATCTATGATTAGGCCATAATTGTTTTTCTTGGTTTTTGCTTGTCGGTATTTTTCTTTCTTGCTTTACTAGCATTTAAATAAACAAATAAAAAATCTCTTTTCATTTTTGTATTTGGTTGAAGAGTGTGTTTCTGCATCATTAGCCAGGGAAAAGTCATTTATTTCATAAATTTTTTTAGTTTACTTAGAGCATAAGTAGCTTGTAGTCAAGTGAAATTTCTTTTGAGTTTGCTATCCAAAATCTTAGAAAAATTAAAAATATTTCTTTTGAAAAGTTGTTGAAAATTTTCATTCAGTAAAAGTTTTGTTTCCGTCTTTTTTATTCATTTTTTGCTTTCATCTTTTACACATCATGAGTTTCACCTTCATATCCCTCGATGTAAGATAAAGCCATAAAATTAACGCTAAATTTAAAATCTACTAGACTTTTATGTTTGTAGGGTTCACCGACTAGTTCAGGACTAGGGCCTTGGATTAGGTTGGAGAGGAAACTCTTCAAGGCCATTTAAAATCAAACATTGGAGTCTGAGATAGGAAGTGTCTAAGTTCAGTGTCATTAAAGTTATCCAGGACCCCCCTCTAACACAGGGGATAAACATGAGGTCGCGTGCAGAAAGGTAGTGGAGATAACCCCTCCAAAGCTGGACCAATCGTAGTGGAGAACACATATAGAGGGCTTGTTTTGGGATTCCGTCGTTTGCATTTGCCACGGGGCTTCGTGGGTATCGAATCCGTTCGAGGCCCTCAATTTTATTCCAAACCATTTTCTCTTAACACCCTTGACATGCTTCGGGCTCGATACCCTACTCATTGTGGTCTACCCAACTTTCGACTGTACCCGCCTAGTGACTGTTCGCACGCTGGCAACCTAGTTGCCAATATTTTTTAGGGACATACACAGGTGACTGCGGGGGTATACCATGGTACCTAGGATAGACATCAGGCCACGATTTGCAGAGTATACCCATAGGGTTCTTTCGTGTTTGAGTTGCACTTGCACCGGTAATTTGCTCTAGTGTTGGTTGTTGTAACTGTTCTTCCAATTAGTTTAGTGTTTGCCTATGTTATCTTCTAGGAACTTTTAGTGTGTGTTACTTTTGAACATTTAGACTACCTTAGAGTGTCTTGGATCTTCTCACGTAGTGGATGATCTTGAGCTCCGCCAGTCACGAAGGCTTCTTTTCCTACCATCGGTTACACTAGAGCCACCCCTGCCACCATTAAGGCGAAAGCTAGACCAACAAGGGTCTTTTGAAGCGTTCGGGTTACAAACCATTGTTCCCGACCAACCCTCGGAGGAATCGACTGTTTTGGATGTAGAAACAACTGCTCTTGGCCTAGTTGAAACCCCAACCACTGATTTGTTAGCACCTTTCATTGTACCAATTCAATTTTACGAGCGCCAGACAATGTTGCACACAACAATGGAAACAAATGTTGTTACTCCTTATGGGAATTCTTCAATTCCCACCACAGTTGTCACCACAGGAGAAATTTCATCTCCTAACCCACTGTCATTGGTCTGAGCCACCATGGTATCGATCGTAACTACTTCACACAGTGGTCTGATCCCATCTTTAGCGACGACTACAACCCCTTTCACACGAAGTGCGATGAGCCCTCCGTTCTCATATGGGATGCCTAGTTCAGGTACAAGTCCTATACTTTCCTACTCCACTTTACAGAATTTGGGTCTAGGGGCAGGGAGCTCTAGCACTCCTCTGCATGGTCACATGGGGGGAACTCCTGCTCCTTTTAATGCTTTCCCTTACGAAGGAGGTCATATCCCTCCTTCGTCCCCTTCACTCAGTGGCTCGCATCAGCAATCCGCTGGGAAACCTACACACAATAGTTTATTTGGAGCGGGGAGTCAAGGACCACCTTCCCATAGTATATCAGTAGGTTCGACATCATTTTCTTTGAACAAAATGTTTGGTAACAACACCTTCTCGTTAGCTTCTTTCCCGACTGGGGGCAACCCCATTTTTGGACAATCTACTCCTGTGTAGGGTACTATTCCTGCACAGGGGGCAAAGCTAGCAGGACCTTGGAATTCAGGGCAAGGATCCGTTTCCTCATCCAGAATGTCGATCTGGGGTAATTCTTTCCACAATCAATGGAACCCCGGACAAACTACTATGCCTATCCCCACGGGACTGGCATGGGGTAATCCTTCCCAAAGTCCTTCGAATACAATGCATGCCCAACAATCTATGTCCTATTTGGGAAATCAGTCGATGATGTCTTCACATATGCAAAATCCATACGCTGGCCAGGGCCATGGTTTCTACCAGAATCCAGGCCAGTAGCCAAACTTTTCCTGGCAACTTGGTGCCAGTCAAAATCCAGGCCCCTTTTTCCCAGGTTATCAACAACAACCCAAACTATCGTTCCTAGTGACTTTACACTTGCCAGATTTGACAAGGTTGTTGAATGACCCTATTTGTCACGATCCACATTGGCCTCCTATGCTGACGAAGTTTCCTTTGGACATTCCAAAGTTTGAAGACAAGCCTAACGAAGATCCAGGAGATCATGTGACTACCTTCCATCTTTAGTGCTCATCTAACTCATTGAAAGATGACTCCATACAGTTGTGGTTGTTTCAACGTACTCTCATTGGGAGTGTCGCAGAATGGTACATTGAGCTCGATTGCTCAAGATACTCTTCTTTTGGAGAACTGGCGATGGCTTTCCTAAACCATTTCCAGTTACCTGTGAGATACGATGTTGGCACAGAGCTACTCACCTATTTCGAACAGACAACAACGGACCATATCTCTAATCACATCCGAGAATGGAGATGCTGGAAGAGTTTAATAAAGGTACCAGTCCCACCAACATTCCTGCTTGAGTGGTTCCTTAAGTCTTTGGTCCCGCAGTTATCCAAAGATGTCGCAACATCCATAGTTTTCTCCGAAAAGATGCCATCATGAGGGCTCAACAGTTTGATCTCATCTATTCTCAGCCCAATTTATTATACAACATCTTACCAGATGTGCCATGTTCAATATTGGATAAAACTAGATAGAGAGATGGACCACATGCTGATGGCATTGTCAGTTTAGCACAAACAAAGCCCGCTGAGAAATTGACAAAGCAGTTATAGTAGTTATCAATACAACACACAATGACCAGCCAAACTACTTCTTTGGCTGCTCCCTCTACCAAAACGTTGAAAGTACACACAGTGCAATCGACTAATCCAAAGGCCACCTAGCAGCCTGAAGGGAAGAAAAAACAATGAAAGAAGGGTAAGGGGGACAAAAAACCCAACGATAATATTGGTGGGGACAACACTAAAAAACAAAAGGTGAGGTATCCATGCAACTTGTGCACGGAAGACCACCCAACCCATCTATGTCCTCGACTTGCAGAGGCCCAAAAATTTGTCACACAGCAACAGCCGACAGTGTTGACTGATCCATTTCAACATGGGAAAAATCTAACTCAAGCCTCTGCAAGCACGGAAGGGGGCAGCCAAGAAACCTGCCCACCTCCGAACAACCCTACATCTGCGAATGTATATATGGTTAGGGGTGATGCTTTCATATCGACTAGAGCACACGATTATAGTAAACCAAGCACTTCTGAGAAGGGTAAAGAAGCTGATCTCCCATCTCTTCCTCTACAGATTGAGAAGACGTTGGGAGAAACAATGACACGCATTCCAAAAGGTGCATTTAAAAAATATTCTCATAACCCAAACGCAAGGGTCGCCTAGAACTACTCTGTGGTGGAAGATTTATCACAAACCCCTTGTGTGATGTCTGCTTTGGAGGTCCTCCAAAGTTTCCTTGCTTAGAGGAAAGCCTTGTTAACCGCTTTGGGCTCTACTGAAACTTGTAATCTAGGTACCATCATGTTAGATACAACCGATTTAAAACCTTGTCTGTCTTACCACGTAGTGTTTTAGATAGTAGTGGCTTATCCCATGAAAAATTTTACTCGGAATATCTTCTGCATGGTGGTCGATGAGGGTGCCTCGACATGCGTTATGTTGTTGGCATGTTGGAAGGCCATTGGCCATCCCATTTTGTCTCCATCACTTACTCTCCTCACTTCTTTCGAAGGTCATTCATTCCGACCACATGGCATCGTTCCTTCTTTCCCCGTGCAATTAGGAGGGAAGACCATGTGTGTTGAAGTAGAGGTAGTTGATGCTCCCCTCGACTATAACCTCTTGTTAGGATGGAGTTAGACTTATGCTATGCAAGCTATGGTTGCTACAGTTTTTTGGGTCTTGTTGTTTCCACACGAGGGTCGGATAGTGACCATCGATCAATTGTCTTTCTCTAGACCTGACCCAGTTTTGGGGGCATCCACAGTCTCGATGATTGATAATCCTGAACCAGGTGTCGTCAACGTAGGAGTTGGTTTGTGCCCATCATTGATGGGTACCTTCGATTACCCACCTCCTCACAGCGATATCAAATTTATATCCAATCACCATAAGGTTGATATTTTTCAAGTTTCGTCGTTCCACATGACTTACTTCAAGGATCCATGGATACTTCCTTCCCCATCAACCACGATGGATGAGACAGGGCACCCAGGCATGTCCATGCCCTTGTCTACCACTGAAGTAGCGTACTCTTTAGTCCAACAAGATTTAGCTAACACTGATCTGACTCCTGTACAAGAGTTAGATCCACTTCTAGAGCCTATTTGGGCTCAGGGTTCTCTCGTTAACATCGATTCGTTAGACTTAGTCTTTCCTTCTGATGAATCAGTAATCGAAGCAATGACTAGTCCAAACAAACCTTGGGAAGATCTTCATCAAAAATCATATTTTCTCCTAGAGTTAAGCCAAATCGAAGCAGGAGAATTCACCGTGACCATGACGAGAGATTAGTCGTGTCCTATTAATCTCTTATCTACACATGAAATTTATGCTGAGGGCAATATGGAAACTATCGCTGAAACTATACCAATCAACATATCTCGAAACCTTGTCATCGTGGAGAATGTCTTCGTCGGAGCAGATTGCTCCTCTGAAGAGATTCAAATCTACACGGATCTTTTCAAAGAATTCCACGACGTTTTTGCCTGGTCTTATGAGGAAATGCCAGGTATCGATCTAAAAATAGTTGAATGTGAAATAACAATGTATCCTGATGCCAATCCTATCTGATAGAAGCTTCGTCCAGTTAATCCTAAGAAAGAAGAAACCATCAAAATTGAGGTAGAAAAATTGCTAAAGGCAGGTTTTATCTATCCTATCCATTTGACTCAATGGGTGTCAAATCCTGTGCCGGTCAATAAAAAACAAGGCACGGTTTGGGTATGTACCGACTTCCGTGATTTGAACAAGGCATGTCCCAAAGATAATTTTCCAACACCATTCATTGACCAGATCATTGACGAATGTGCTGGTTGTGAAGCCTTTTCTTTCATGGACGGTTTTTCGGGATATAATTAAATCCAAATCAAACCCGAAGACCAACACAAAACGTCATTCATTTGTCCTTGGGGTACATTCGCATATCGTAAGATGCCTTTTGGTCTTAAAAATGTTGGAGCCACATTCCAGCAGGCCATGTCTTTTTCTTTTCATGATCTCAAGCATATAGTCGAGGCCTATCTAGATGAATTAACATCATGATCTCACAAGAGAATGGATCATCCCACACACCTTAGACTTATCTTCGAACGCTATCGTTACACTCGGATTCGCTTGAATCCAAACAAGTGCAGCTTCTGCATAATGTCAGGATGTTTGTTAGGTTTCATTGTATCAACAACAGGGATCATGGTCGATCCTCTCAAGGTGGAGGCAATAATCCAGTTGCCCCCCCCACGCACAATCCTTCAACTTCATAGTCTACAAGGCAAGGCGAACTTTTTACGATGCTTCATCGCCAACTATGCCGAAATAACCAAGGGATTTATGCGCTTACTGAAGAAAGACATTCCTTTTTACTGGGATGATGCCGCTCAACACTCTTTCGATGCATTAAAGCACACCCTCACAATTGCCCCTCTGCTACGACCACATAACTATAACAAAGATTTATTATTATATCTAGCTTCTGCAGAGTCAACCATTGGCATGGTTTTAGTTCAGGAGGATGATTTTCTCTCAGAATACGTGATCTATTACCTGAGTCGAGGCCTCATAGGATCGGAACTCAATTATTCTCATATCAAAAAACTTGTGTTGTCAGCAGTTCATGCTGTTCAACGATTCCGTCATTATGTTCTGTTTTGCAAGACCATCATCATTGCTGTCGTGAATCCATTCCAGTACATGTTGACATGACGGGTAATAGGTGGAAAAATTAGTAGATGGATAGTCATCCGCCAAGAGTTTGACTTAGACTTTGTTTCAGCAAAGTCCAAAAAGTCATTGGTCTTCGTAGATCTTATTTCAGAACTTCTGGTTGAGTTAGGTGACATTGTGCCTGAAGAATCGCCTATCCGGGGAGATATGTTTTTGATCACATCCTCAGATCCCTGGTATGGAGATATACTTGTTTATATCTAGACTCTAAAGTTCCCCACTTCTATTTCTCGTGATGAGCGTCAGTGTATATGCCATCAGGCTAAGAATTATCTCATACTCAATGATACGTTGTATCGGAGAGGTGTAGACTGCATCTTATGTCGATGTCTCACACATGAGGAGGCTATTATCGTGCTCAATGATTACCATACCGGAGCTTGTGGCGGTCATTTTTCTGGGTTGGAAACAACCCAAAAGATTCTACGAGCAGGTTACTTCTGGCCGACACTTATCAAAGATTGTGTAGAGTCATTCAAGAAGTGCCATCCATGCCAAATCTTCTCTCGGAAGATGAGGGCACACCCCGCTCCCATGTTTCCTGTCATCACAGTTGGTCCCTTCACCAAGTGGGGGATTGATTACACTACTTGCAACCCCCCTTCAGCAAGGGGTCACCGCTATATCATCGTAGCTGTAGACTACTTCACTAAGTGGGTCGAAGCTATGCCAACGTTTAAAGATGATGGAGAGACTGCAACTCTCTTTTTATTCAACCAGATCATTGCAAGGTTTGGTGTCCCAAGAGAGATTGTTATTGACCATGGCAGTCACTTTTAGAACTAAATCATGACCGAATTAACATCAAATCTTGGGTTACGGAAAGATCATTCATCACCCTACTACGCCCAAGCCAATGGGCAGGTGGAAGATGTAAACAAAACTCTTAAGACTATTCTACAATGAACTATCAACTCAGCCAAGTCAAATTGGCATTTGATGTTATACTCAACATTATGGGCTTACCAAACATCTGTTAAGACTGCAACCGACTTCTCACCTTTTCATCTCGTTTATAGGCTAGAGGTAGTCTTTCCCATCGAATGCCAGATCCCATCTCTAAAATTGGCAGTACAATTATTGCCAGACACTTCTCCACTTGAAGAACAATTAGTATACCTTGAGAAGCGTCGTGATGCGGCCCTGGCCAATGAGGCTCACAAACATAAGGTCAAGTGTCAGTATGATAGGTCCGTTCATCCTCGGATTTTCTTTGAAGGCGACCTTGTCCTGGTCTATGACCAAGATAAGGACCCCCTGGGGGCAGGAAAATTCAAACCCATGTGGTTTGGACCTTTCATCATAAAATAGGTATTAAAAAAGGGTGCTTATCATCTGGTTGATTTTGAAGGGAATGCTTTGGTGGAGCCTAGAAATGGGCTCTACCTCAAGAAGTATTACTCATAGGCAGGTCACTGTGGGTAAATTTTTGTAACATATGTATAGTCTTTTTACTATTACTTTTTAGTTTCTTTTAAATGTTATGGATGTGTCATTGATGTTATCTTTCGTCAATATGGCAGATGTGTTAAGAACCAAACATCAATATAGCATAGAAAAACTTCAAAAAAAGTACTCAACGCCTTGAAAAAGAGATAATTTCAGATAATAAGCCTCTTCGAGGGGGCAACCTCCTTTTACCCCACTTAAATGTTCAAGTACAAGATGATTCAAAATGAAAATGTCTCCTTGGTATATATAGGAG
>ML785045.1:205639-224499 GCA_009831015.1 Picea engelmannii | reverse complement strand
TTAATGGCATAAAGCCGACATAAATAAAATAACATTACTAATCTAAATCACAACTAATGGCCTAAATCCGACATAAATAAAATAACATTACTAATCTAATATGCCCCAATTAAGTGGTAATGAGCCAATATTAGGGCTTAACAAGATGTCAAGTGATTCTGAGGTGTTCATTGGGTATGTAGACGGTGCTAGTCAGCACACTTGGAGGCTTGCCTCCGAAGCTTGGGTAATATTTACACCTTAGGGCTAGTTGTTATCTTCCAGAGGTATATTCTTAGGTGACACCACAAATAATGTCGTCGAGTATAGTGTAGTTATTGAGTTGCTTCGTGACGCCTTGTCATTATGTATCTCTCATCTCCAGGTCTATCTCGACACTCAAATGGTTGTGTCTCAGCTAAGCAGAGTATACCGGGTTCATGATCCAACCTTACATCGATGATTCCTTAGGGTATGTCTCTTAGAACGAAACTTTGATTATATTACATATTTTCATGTTCCTAGGAGATTAAACCAAATTATAGATACTCTAGCTAATCAAATTTTAGATTGGAATCTTGCACACATATGAAAGAACATTGACATAAGCATGTAAATACATTTTTGCACACATAATCCATAAGACACAAAAGATCAAAAAACCATATATAATATCATAAAGTAACCAAAGTACATGGATGGATGCAAGCGCCTAAAAAATAGGACCAATAACGAGTCATAGGGCTTATGCCCTCAAAAAATATATACAAGTAATGCCCGTGGCACGTAGAAAGTCTAAATAGGTTCAGGGCCTATGGGCCCTATTATACTGGTCCACAGCATGGGCTAAACGCCTAAACAATCAGACCCACATCTGAGGTTCCCCCACTACATGAGGCTGCATGGATGGCGGCAGGTCCTCAATCTCTACCATTGGGACTGTGCGAGTGAGTGCAGTAAAGTTCCACTCAACTCATCTAAGTACCCTCTCAGCCTCCTCGACTGGGAGGTTTCCTTCTACTGTTGGTCCCCCGACAGCAACAACTGCGGCTTCTGGCCAAGGACGACGCTTGTTCTATGCATAATCGGCAGGTCGCACAGGTCCCACATCTGCATGCAACAAACGTATATCCGTCAAATACTTTGGCATATAAAAACATGATATATATAACAAAAATGACATAAAAATTACATATACAACCAAAAAAACTACAAAGGTGGAGACTTTCCCATCTCCCCTCGCTCCTCACCAGGAGGCACGGGTATCTCAGGATCTCTAGAAAAGTCTATCCCTGCATATAGGTAATCCTCTATCACAGGGATCTGCCATGACAACCATGCAAAAAAGTCATCATTGAAAGACTCATTGGTCCTTCCACCACCACGTCGTGGCAGTAATACTACCCATCTACATACAGTAGGAAAAGAGGCCTGATGTCCTCGTACCACTTCCTGAGGACTAAAGCTCAAAACTCTCTCAAAAAAGAATGAACACAAAATGGTCCCGAACCCTAAGTTCCTCTGTGTCCGCTGACAACAATCTGTCAATTGCCTCTTCATGCACTCCAGTAGTGTGGTACTCTAGTCAAAAATTTGTGCATTCAAGCAATGGATAACACAGTTCATTTGTGCACGAGACGCCTGATGCAAGGTTGCTGAATCGGTAATCCGCCCAATGAGCAACAATATCGCTTGCACTGATAGGTTAGTGATCTTTCTTATGGGCACTTGGGAGATCAAATTATTTGTCCCAGCCTCACAGTGCAGGGCTATCATTTCTGCTATGTTATGCAGCCCCGATGGAAATGTCCTAAAATTGACTGGTTCCCCTCTCCTTGAGAGGCCAATCAAAAAATAGATGTCCTCGGTGGTGGGAACCAGTGACTGCCCCTCTAGCATGAAGGCCTCTGCATCAGGGTGCTAATAGTCAACCAAGGCATTTAGTAGCCTCGGTTTCGCTCGCATAAATGGACACAGGAAGAACTTAAGCAAACCACATTGCATATACGCGGCCACGATATTCGGATCTCCCGCAACCAACTCACTAATTGCTTCATACTCCCTTTCCCTCCAATGGAAATACATCCTGCCAACACAACAAAGTTCAGGAGGGTTAGTGAGGACTGTTTGGTTCTTTTATCTATAAAGGGGGGTCCACGTGTGATGTCTAGGTGGCAGTCGCATGTACACGCGGGCAGGTTTTACTCTGCCCGAGTGTACACATGGCCTGTCCAAAGACAACCCACATGGACCTAGGGCCGACCTTTTAAAAGGTCGATGCGCACCCAAAAAATGAAATCAAAAGAAAAAATAATGAATTGAATAGCTAGATAGGGGAGTTTGTACTTACTTGGTCCAAGCGGAAGTTCATTTCGTCCACTGTAGCTTCTAGAATCACCGTTTTTATCAAAGGGGTTCTTTTGGCTCCAGAGTCAATCTCCAAATCAACAATGGTGATAATGAGTTGCCAACTTCTATTTATAGACTTTTTGGCCTCTTTTTGTCATTTTTTTTGGCCTCCCTTATCATTTTATTTATACCAAAAACCATTTAGAGTGATTCAGGAGTTATATGGGAGGGATTTGATCGGGTATTGGGATATTTTTTTTGAGTTTTGAGGAAATTTTGATGATCCATGAAAATTTTTCCAAGAATCAAACTGAGCATATAGGTTAGGTTACTGCCCCGAATTTTGTGTCTCGTTGTCTTTTTCCTCTGCCATATGATCGATCCCATCAGGTTGTGACATAGAACCATCATATCTTCTTTAGAAGTGTCGCAACTTGGTGGTAGAGCTTACCAGAACATGGATTCCCTAGATAGGTCCTGGTTGCATTATGGTGTCCATGCCGTCTCTAAAACACTGTAGGCTTGGGAGTCCTTATAGTCTTTCCTGAATATGAATTTGAGCCTCACTCGCATGATTCTTCTTCGCTCTTGCTCTTACCCTCAGGAATCCCAAAAAATAATGGGTCCTCTTTTAAGCCCTTTTCAGACCCTCTAAACATGAAAAGATTTCCAAGCGATCTTGTGGCCTTTCATGCTCGTTAAACTGAAATTTGAAGTCACGTCTGTTCGACGGTAGTTTACCTCTTTTTTGGTTCGGATGATCAACTGTATGAACAAAGGTATACTCTATGGAACTTCTATTCTTTAGAAGAGTACTCTCAGGTATAATTTTATCCCTTTTTCGGGCATGAGGGACTAAACTTATGAAAAAGGAACCCCCACAGAGTCCATAGTTAATCTCTTTTCAGAGTCCCTAAAATTGAAAATATCGTCGAGTGACCTTATTCTTTCACACTCGTTAATTTTGGTCCAGAAGAATATTCCCGACGGAGTCCGTAGTTAATCTTTTTTCAGACTACTTAAAAATGAAAAAATGGTCGATTGATCTTGTCTTTATCACACTTGTTAAAATGGTTTTGAATAGACGTCTTGTTGGTGCTATTTTACCCCTTTTTCAAACTGACTAGACTACCTTCGAAAAAGGTACCCCAATGGAGTCTCCTTTTATGTTTTTTCAGACTCTCTAAATATGAAAAAGCACTGAGCTTACCTTCTATGGGCTCATTAAACTTACGTCGAAGGACATTACCATTGTGTGTTTTTCTAACCGCGTTTGCATACCTTATACGCCAGCTTTGTAATAGTTTGCTTCTGTGTCTTAACACCTTTGGCCCCTGGAGGATTTTTTCCAAGTATCATTCTACTAGAACATCAGTCTTTTTTGCTTGCCTTGAGCTTGTATGTTTGCAACACTCGTTCCTCCTTTGTAACATAATATTCCTTTATTCTTTTTTCCAAAATTGTTGAAAAAGACAAAAAATTAAAATCAAATATACCCCAAAAAGAGGAAGGGAAAAGTATTTTCTTTATTGGTAGCATAATGAGTCACCCTTGGATAAAGCACATCTATCCATTTGTTCATCAAAATATGGGATGTAGTACGACCTTAGGAAGATTTTCTCATTATAAAGAGTTGTGTCCTCCACCGTTTGGTTATACTTCCAAACATATGGAGAGTTTGTGTTGCCTCCTACTTCGTAGAATTATGATTAACATACATGTTTCCTAAGTCTCATCATTTGTCATGCTATTTTCCAAGGGAAGTTTGTCACCAAGCCTGAGTTAGCCCCTCTACAATATGTCTCTTTTCCTCATACCTGACCATCCTGAACATCCAATCAAGTCCTCGTTCGAAATCACTGAAGCCTTCAGTCTGATCATCAAGATTATCAAGTCCATGACCGATGAGCCATTGAAGACCTCTGGGTAGTGCAGTCATACACTCATAATACACTCCTACCCGTGTTTTGAAGATTTTGAAGTTGTTTCTTGAGCTCTGAAGATATCATCTCCAGCCATCAGGTCGAATCAACTTCTGGAATATGGATACTCTATATGTATATATTTCTGATTTCAAGATGTAGCTCCATTGTGTATTGTTCATGACTACTGTTTATAGTTATTTGACATGGATCTACAGTGTATTTGATTGGTAGCCATGATTATATCCTGAGCATGGGTATGACCGCCTCGGTGAGACATTTGTTATTTTGCAGACAACACCTCCTGGTTCCTGATCCTTGGGCTCAATCGTTCGGAACATCAGTAAAGATTGCTAATGTATTTCGGCCATTAGATGCTCTTCTGACCTCACATTAGGGGGCATTTGTTATAACCCTAAATTTCACCACACATGCTTACTTGGCATCAAGCCAACTCATATCCCTTCTTTGCCAAAGTCACTGTTGAACAACTCTTTGAAAAATCCTCTTTTGTAAAGGCCCACACACCCTAATCCATTACTGCACGCGTGTACACGCTGGCTAACCCAAAACAACCTGTGTGGACCGAAAAAAGCACGAAAAAAGGAAAGTTGTCTATGGAACACAAAATCTATGGGTGAGTTAACTGAAACTCTTGTCCATGCATGGCCAAGGGTTCATCCAAATACCTAGCTCCTTCTAGCCTATAAAAGAAGGGGTAGGGGTCCCATTTGGAGGATGAAAAATATAACAACGAAACTATACCCATTTACGTATTCCCATTGTCCCAAACCTTTAGCCTTTCCTTGTGCCAAAGGAGATTCAAAGCAAAGTAGTTGGAGGAAAAAAGAAGAGGAGCCCAGGATCAGGTTCAAGGAGCGGTGGCCAGTCTCAACTTTTGTAATTTGACTCATTCAAAGTAATAAAGAATATGCTTTTCCCATCCCAATTCATGAACTGTTTATAGTTTGATCAGTATATGTTTGGATTTCTAACTCGTTAGTATATAAGTAGTATGCATGCATAGTTGTTGCTTGTCTTGGATGCAGGTCATCTTTGGAAGGAGTATTGCGAACAAGTAATCAAGCACAACGGAGGATTGACATCAAACACCGTGAACGAGGTAGGTTGATCTTTCCATGTTTTTACTAAGAAAAGGGGATTTAAATCTAGGGATGAAGGTAGAAAGTAGTTTCTCTTCGGTTATATCTGCATGCAAAGTCTGAACTCTATTTTCTAGTTCATAGGGAGATTTTCCCAACAACATTAACTGACGCATTAACGATGATTATCACATAATTAATCTTTTGCTAAATAATGACTCGAATAAATTCAAATTTCATCTGTGCTTTTCCAGAAAATTAATGACATTAATAGTTGATTTATGACAATCATTCCAAGTGAGATCCTTGACCACCACCGAAATATTATTCATTAATGAAAAGTAAATGATTCATCAGTAGAAGTACTGGCAAATCGATGCAATTAAAGGAAAAGGATATTGAATTTCAAATTTCATTGTGCGTTTTTACTAAGCAATAAGTTTTCAAGGTAATAAACTTTGTGCATTTCTCGTGATAGATATCAGAGCTCTGAGACCTAATACCATGGCTCCTCAAAAAGAAACTAAAGCGCCTGGTAAAGGATTGAGCCAGAACACAGATAACCTCTCTGACACCTCGTCCATAAACATAGATTTCGTTAAATCCTAGATGCAAGTGTTCAATATTCTGCAGTATGAATTGGTCAATTGCCTGGATGACTCAGGTGATGATTAGATGGAGGACCTATCTACTAAATACAAAATTGTTGCCTAGTCAGAAATACACTACATAAGATAAAGATGAGGCCAAGGCTCTTTCCCTACAATGATATGATCAGTTGGGCATTGGAGAATGTGGATATCCCTACCATAACCATTTTCAATTTAAAAAAGGTCATAGTTGGGTCTTTTAGGCCAGAACATCTACAGGTGATGTACAAATTGTCTTCGGTATCCAATTTTGTTTACAATGCCAATTTCCTAGTAGACTTTAACAAGAAGGAATGTGACCAATATGGAAAAAACCTTCTCGATTAAAGTAAAGACTGGTACTCTCATCCTGAGAAGTTTAGAGTTGATTCCCATGGTATATACCTTGTTGTCGCACTAGAAACTCACATAATGTACATAGAAATGATGATGTGTAGACTCTACGGGAAGGAAAACACATCTCATTTCTTTTTACTGTGGGTACCTATTATGCACTCAGTAGAATAGGGATATTATTTTGATTGGGCCAAGATATTGTCAGATAGTTTGGTTCAAGAGATTGCAAGATATTAGTTACTAAGAGCCAAGGGGAAACCGACCCAATTTTTCATGGCATATTATATTATGGACGTCGTCTGATTTATGACACCTTTTGCACTGATGGGCTGGAGCTGGACTCCAAGTAGTGCTAAACCCATACATATTTATCATTCGAAGATTTGGGAAGACAAGGCTAAATATTTTTTTTATGAAATATGAAACTAGGTGGTGGTACCAATGCACATTGCTATATATGGTTACCCACCTCCTAGAGTTTCCGACAAAATTCTAACTAATTTGTGCAAGATAGAAGACTGGTACATCGAGGAGCATTTATTCTATATTAGGGTTTTCAGTTGTTTGGTTCCTCCACATGATCTGCCTCTATTTTTACCATATCGCTTGGTGTGTCACAATGTAGCACATCAAACTGTGCATGGGGGAACTATCAAGGAGATGAAAGTAGTACAAAAGAAGGTATGGCCCATTTTTCCTGTGCCAATTGGTACATTTTATCTGCTGGACTTCGGCCATTCGAAAGTAGAAGTCGTGGCCCTGGAAGAAATCAAGTTGGTCGATATTGAATTTAAGAAGAACAATCTGTAGAAGATCGTAGGTAAGCACATGGCCAATTGCAATCTGAAAATATATGAACATGAGGATTCTCCTCAGGATGAAATACTTCGAGGAGCGAGATCCTATCAAGAGGTTTTGGATCGAATTCAAGCTTTGACACCAGATAAAACGACTGAGTTTTATAATTTCCAGAAACATCGAAGAAATTCCCTCCCCAAATTATTGCAAGGGGAAATCCTGACACCTCTAGCCACACAGCAAACAGAGACCCAAGGGTTAGAAACAGGGAGTTCTAGTGGACAAGATGCCCGAGAAAATTTGGAGGAAACTGAGACCTTGATAGAGAAGGAAGAAGAAAATCCATAGTCCACATTGGGTAAACCAACAACTGACACAGTCGGGAAGCAGAAATCCACTGAGATAGGTAGTCTTATCAAATCTGTCACACCTCTACAATTCAGTAGAGGGAACCCAATGTCCGAAGTTGTATTCATAGGAGACCTTACACCTATTTCAGCAGCAGAGATGCCTCCTTCAAAATTCTTCTTCAGTAAGAAGAGAAGGGTTGTGGTAAAGAGAGAAACACATCAAAAGGAGGGTGCAACTGTTAAAATACATAGGGTACTATTATATGGGCAGGCCCTAGAAGAATAAGACTTCACTATAGAGGTTGTAGACTCATTGGGAGCTTTCACGATAAAAAACCAATTTTCAGTGAGAAGCCTGAAGGAGAAGTTGAAGCAAAAAGATATGCTGATAGGAAAATTACAAAATCAAATGAAAATGGTGGAGAAGAATGTCAGGAGTGATATCGACAAGGAAGTCCAGCAGCTCAAATCCAGTCTTGATGAGATGCAAAAAAAGTCATAGACAAGCAATGAATTAGTGAGATAGTTGCAAGCGAAGGTAATCTTAACTGAAAAAGTGGTAGTTGATATATCATCTTTCCAAACCCAAGCTCTAGAGGTACATAAGGAAATGGAATCAGTGCAGCGAAGCCTTTTCAATAAGGTGGAAGCTATCCAAAATCAATTTCGGGTGGTAAATCAATCCTTAGATAACATTTGTTTAAGAGAGCGAGAAGCTATTGCTGCTCGAGCCACTTTCCAGGAAGCATTTGTGTCGTCATCTAGAGAAGGAGTGCATGTGGTTTCCAGGTGGTCTGTTTCAGAACAATCTAGAGGTGATATAATGCTCAAGACCTGGGAAGCCAATATAGTCGAAGGTAAAAAGATGGCTAAAGAAGTCAAAGAGGCTTGTGAAGAATATTTTCAATTACTCAACAAAGAGTCATTATGCCTCGAAAAAGATGATAGCTCTGAAATATTGGGACAAGTTGATATAACCAAGCATTAACTTAATATCAAGACAAAGATGGAATAGGCTCAGGATGAAATCTTGCTATTAAAACACATTGATATTACTCAGATAGATAGATGGTTGGTGAAGCCTAATGTGCAACTATAGTCTATAATTTCAGAGGAAAAAAGAATGGAAGATAGATTGCCTAAATTAGAAAAGAAATTATATGTTTTTGAAGCAAATGACTTAACAGAACCCTCCAGGCTGGTAGCACAATTTGTGAGAAAATGTGTTGAATGTATCATGCAAGGAAAGGGCAGAACCTCCAAGAACCAATGAGGTAGTTTGAACACATCATCTGTACAGATCGTGATTATAGATTATCTATTTCTGAGCTAGACAACAGGAAAGAAAAACGCCTCTGCTAGCATGACGAAAAGACAAAAGAGATGCAAGTGAAGCACTTTAGATTTCACTTTTTGTAATTTTTACTATTTTAGAAATAAGGAAAATTCCAACTGTTTAGGGTTGAGAACCTTTGGTATAAATACTTATTTAGAAGAATGAACAAAATATTCTTCTTTTTTGTACTGTAACTAATAAAACTCATCCTTTGTGAGTATTAATATAAGTGCGGGCATGGATTCCAAATTTTGTGAAGTTTGAGTTATATGCCCTTCTTGTATTTCATATTTCCACTTTTCTTTATGTTACTCCTCAATAAGTGAATGATTGAAATTTAGTACAAAACATACTGTGATCATCTTTCATTTAGTTATCTGATAAGAAAGCATGTTTTCCTTTGTATTTGCTATCAACAAATACAAGACCTGCAAGCTACTTGGACCATTATATCATATATCCTTTCAGGGGTGAATTTCACTCTTTCTTCTACTATAAACACGGTAATATTCTTCTGTCATTGATTCCTTATCTTGTTTAATAGTTTTGTAACTTTCTTCATCACCACTCAATTTGATTAATTGACTTAGATGATGAAACACGAGCTCTATTATGTTCAACTATTAATTTCATTTGAGGATTTAAATTCTTACATAACTAACGGAAAGAAAAAAAATTCTTAAAACAAATCATTCCTTAATTCCTTATGCCTGACACTATGCTTTGAGCCTTAATTTTAATCTCAAGAACAACACAAATCATCTTGTAACACATCACCTGTTAAATTTGCGTCTTGATTTTTCTCTTGTTGTCCATCTCTTTGTTTCTTTGGAGATTTGCAGTCTTTCTTCAAATGTCCTTTCTGTTGGATTACTGTTGTGGGGTATTCTACCCTACGGACTAACAAGCTAGGGCTTAAAATTGCATGCAGATCATGACCCTTCATAAGATACTTTTAACCTTCTACCCCAAATCTAAAATCCTTTTTCACACGCACACATGGGAAGAATAAACTAACCTTTTTTATTGACGGTTGGTGTAGATCCTCCGTTGAGCTTTATCCCCTTGCTTCTTCTGCTCCTTCCAAAAAGCGATCCTGCAATCAAGACAAAACTATGCATGCATTCTATTGTTCTACTCGAGGATTAGAGATTAAACACAAATCAAATAAACACATATAAGACTCATGTATTTGGGACGGGAAAAGTATCTTTTTATTAATCTCAAGATGAATCAACTTACAATGATTATAGAGACCAATCACCGCTCCATGATCCTGATCTTGGGCTCCTCCTCTTCTTTGTCCTCCAACTGCTTTGCTTGAATTCTCCTAAAGCTTGAGGAAAGGCTAAAGGGTTGGGACAAAACAGATTCGACAATTGGGCAGAGTTTCTTTGCTATGATTTTTCCTCCTTTGAATAGTAACCCTACCCCTTCTTTTATAGGCTATAAGGAGCTAGGGTTTTAGATGAACTCTCGGCCATGCATGACTGGGAGTTCCAGTTAACTGACCCAAAGCTTTTCGTCCCAGCAGAAAATTTCCTGATTTTTTGCTTTGTTAGGTAAACGCTGGCTGTAGTGGACTAGCCCGCGTTCCAACGCATGCAGTATAAGGCCTACCAATGTTCCAACGTGCCCAGCAGTGGGTTAGGGTGCGGGTTACTTGATTTAGGAGGTTTTTGAAGAGTTTGTTCAGCATGGCTTTGGCAATGAAGGGCAATGAGTTGGCCTGATGCCAGGTAAGCATGGATAGTGCAATTTAGGGTTATAACAATTACTAAGAGGGGGGGTGAATCAATAATAGAGAAATTTAATCCTTTTTAACCATATAATCCAAGTGTTATATCAATGAAGCATTATCATCCAATAACCTCAGAGTAAATAAGCAATGAACAAATGAAAAAACATACACATACACAGTACACCAATGTTTTACGTGGAAACCCAAATCTGGAGAAAACCACAGAATTATTTTTCTTATATGTCTTGAAGAATCACATTCATTGGAAGCACCAACTTCCTTTGTTTTCTAGCTGCAACTAGAAGGAGGCTCCAACCCCCTAGCTTCTCAAGCTACAACCTAAGGGAAGCTCCAACTCCCCAATTCTATGGCTACAACCAGAAGGAGGATACAACCCCCTATGTTCTCTGGCTACAACCGGAAGGTGGCTACAACCACCTATCCTTGCCCCGTCCTGCCACCCTGAAGTACAAGTAGAATGATGGAACCACTGTCAACCTATCACTATGAGATATTCTGCTATAAACCTGTACCAATAAATCTATAATCAACCTATAATCAACCTGTACCTCAACCTATAATCAACCTGTACCATAAACAAGTGCATCAACCACGCACCAACCTGTACCAAATAACCTGTAATCAACTTGTACCATAAACAAGTGACTCCATCAATGTACCAAGTATGTACCAACCATGTGTCAACTACTCATCAACTATGACTCATCAATATGTACCAACATCATGAACTATACACCTCATGTATGTGCCAACTCATCAACTACTTGTCTCAACCATGTACTCAACATGTACCTCAACCAAAATCCCTCATCAATTTCATCATCCAAATATGATTTGTAGCTCTGTAATAGACCTAGTGTATATGATCACATTCTTGCAAACCTTCCTTAACTTCAACAACAAGAGACTATCATTTTCATCAAACGTTTTTTTAGTCTCACATGCCTAGTTTTAGATTAGTCAACAACCCTAACTTGAATTAATCATAACTTTGTACCTGTAATGTATAAAGATATGAAACTGATACACAATATTATTCATTTTGTTTTATGCAATTCCTCCAGGTGTCACTACTTGGAACCTCTCAGAAAAGGAGTTATAGCAAAAATGGCATACCTTGTTGAATTTTGGCTTATTCTAGAGAGCAACCTTGTAGAGCATGCCCCACACAGAATATTTGTTGAATTGATATGAAACTATTACAAAACATACTATAGACTATACCCTAACCAAAACATTTGGTTTCACTAAATTGGGATCTGTTATGAAGAAGTTATGACGTTTTTACCTGATACACCTTAGAAAGCATCATCAAAATAATTTATCCTTCCTTGCATTTTGGCCTTTGTTTCTTCACCTTCCCTCAGAATTTAGGCTTAGATATCATTGGTTACCTCAGACACCTATAGATATTCAATATTCTCAAGTTTAATTAAAATTAGAGAGACTTGCCTCTTATTTATAATCTCCAAGTAGCTTCCTTAAAAACATCTTCTAGGTCACTTGGCCCCACTTTCCTTATTTTAGGGTTAACCCACTTCTAATTTATCCATTAAATTTATTATTGAAATAATTTATTTTGTATTCACTTTGAATTATAATACACTCATTACTTCACTTTATTATTTACCTTTTAAAATCTCTTAAACCACTTTTACTACTTTGACCTTTTGGGGCTTCTACATGACATATGAGGGTCCTCCAACTTCGTAACGCCATAACTCTCAAACCGTGAGGAGTTATGTGACGTTCCACTTACCACCAAAAATGGAATGACATGTACTATCCATATAGAATAGTATTGTCTGAAAATATATCATAACTCATACCATTATCCATCAAACAAACTTGAGTCCATTAACCAAACTTGGGGTCTCCAACTTCTCATGGACATAACTCTCTAATCGTGAGGAGTTATGTGACGTTCCACATACCACTAGAAATGGAATGAAAAGAAATATCCATTTAGGATAGTTTACCTGACAAATTCATTGTCCTTCATCTCATTATTCCACAATTAAGAATGAGTTCTCTTACTTCGCAAAGCGTCTTTGCGTGAGAGATTTCACCATAAAGGGACCACTTTGGAGTTCATCCATATTTACTTCTTATCAACCATGAAAAGACAATAATGAGTCATATTTACATCAAACAATCTTGGGTCCATTACCAAAACCTTTGTGTTGTGGGGATTTCTTCAAGGGTTGACATCAATGACAACCAACCTTAATCAACAATCTCCCCCTTTGGCATTGATGGAAACACTCTGATGCAATACTGAAATCATATCACTCATGGTCCCCCTGGAACCATGCCTCTATACTCTGTATCTTATAAATTTTCCTTTGTCCTCTGCATCTGATAAATATGCTCCCACTGGAACCATGCCTCTGTCCTCTGCATCTGATAAATCTCTCCCCCTTTGTCATCAATGGAAAAGGTATCTTTCCATCCGGGGTTTCTCCCCCTGACTGAACTGTCCTCTTATGGTGCTTCCTCATGTACATCTAAGACATAAAGATATGCATTAAAAAAATTGTTCATTTTGGAGTAGAAATAACTCCAAGTATTTGATGAAGATATTCAAAGGATTCTCGTGGAAGTGGTTTTGTAAAGATTCCTGCCACTTGTTCTTTTGCGCCCACATACTCAACTTTGATGTTATTTTATGCAACCTGTTCCCGTAGAAAGTGATACTTGATTGGAATGTGATTCGTCTTGGAGTGCATCACTGGGGTTTTTGAGATACTGATGACACTTGTATTAGTACAATATATTGGAATGGGATCATCGTACTCAACCTGTATATTTGTCAAAGTTTGTTTCATCCAAAGAACATGTGTACAACATGTTGTTGCTGCAATATACTCTTCCTCGGATGTATATAGAGATACCGATGATTTTTTCTTGCTTATCCATGATACCAAACACTCACCTAAGTAGAACGTTTCTCCACTTGCCCAATACAACTTGCCCAATCTGCATCTGTGTAGGCAATAAGTTATAGATCTTTTCCTTTTGGATACCATAATACAAACTCTTTTGTTCCTTTGAGATATCTGAAAATCCTCTTTACTACTAATACATGTGATTCCTTTGGTGCTGCTTGAAATCATGTCACATGTCCAACTGCTTGCATTACATCTAGTCTGGATGCTATCACATATAGTAGGCTGTCAATCATTGACCTGTATTGCCTCTGATTTGTAGACTTTGAATCATCATCTTTGCTCAACTTACAACTGGTTTGCATGGGAGTGATAACTCGTTTGCAATCTTCCATTCCGAACCTCTTTAGCATTTATCTGATATACCTGGTTTGAGAAATAAAAATTCCTTGGTTGCTTTGACATATATGAAGTCCCAGAAAGAAGGATAGTTCTCCAAGTAACAACATTTCAAATTCATTTTTCATGTCTTTTGCAAATTTCTGGCTTAACCTGTCATCATCACTACCAAAAATAATATCATCAACATAAAATTCAATTAATAAAATATTACCTTGACTTACCTTGATGTAAAGGTTGTTGTGTGCACTTCCTTTTCTGAACCCTGCCCACTGCAGATACTTATCCAGTCTGGAGTACGATGCTCTAGGAGCCTGTTTTAGACCATACAAGGCCTTATATAATTTACTTACATAGTCTCTATTATCTGACAACTGAAATCCTTTTGGTTGTTCAATGTATACTTATTCTTCAAGTTCCCCATTCAGAAAAGATGATTTTACATCCATCTGATATACTTTAACATTTTTGGAGCATGCATAAGTTAAAAGTAAATAGATTGCTTCCATTCTGCCAACTGGGGCAAATGTCTCTTCAAAGTTGACTCCTTCAATCTGTGCATATCCTTTACATACCAATCTAGCTTTTTTCCTTGTAACCTATCCATCTTCATTCAATTTATTCCTAAAAACCCATTTGTGTCAATCACATTCTTATTCTTTGGTCTTGGAACCAATTCCCAAGTGTCATTTTTCTCTATTTGATCCAATTCTTCATCCATGGCCTTATTCAAAAATTCATCCTTGCCGGCTTCTTCAAAGCAGTTTGGTTCAATTGTAGATAAGAGTGTTAGGTGTGTTTGTTTTGGTGAACGGATTTTTCTTCTAGTTTCAACTCCTGCATCTTTGTTTCCAATAATATGATCTAAAGGATGATTCTTCTGTACTCATTTGCTAGGTGTCTTTGGAGATACTTTATGAACTTGTTCTTCTTCTTCTGTCGAATTCTCTTCATCTTCATCTTCCTCTTCTACTTCTTTTTCATCTTCTTCTTCGAAAAGTTGTTCCATTGATTTGTTTTCCTCTTCCTTTGATTCTGGTCTGCCTATTTCATCAATTGTTACGTTGATTCTTTCCACAACTTTGTTCAATCTTAGATTGTAACACTTGTATTCTTTCCTTGTACTTGATTAACCAACAAGTATTTATTTGTCCACATGAGAGTCAAACTTTTCCATTCTGCCATCTTCTTTTTTGATGTAGCATTTTCTTCCAAAAACTCTAAAGTGCTTCACATTTGTTAGTCTTCCTTTCCATAGCTCGTAGGGAGTTTTATCAATGTTGGTTCTAAAGATTACTTTGTTTTGAATGTGAACTATTGTATGCACTTCCTGTGTCCAAAATATATCTGTCAATTTGGAATCCATTAGCATTGTTCAAGCCATTTCTTGTATTGTCCTATTTTTTCTTTCAACAACTCCATTCTATTGAGGTGTCCTAGCAACGGAGAATTGACTTTTTATTCCATGACTTCTACAATAGTCCATAAATCCTTTTGAAGTGAACTCTCCTCCATTATTCGATCTCAAACATTTGATTTTTGAATCCATCTCATTTTCAACCATTTCCTTGTAGATCTTGAAGTTTTCAAAAGCTTCTGACTTGTTCTTGAGAAAGCAAACTGCAGTCATTCTTGTATAATCATCAACTAGTAACATAAAGTATTTTTCACCTTTAAATCCCTTTGTTGTATTTGGTCCAACTAGATCAGTGTGCACAATTTCCAGTGGTCTTGTTGTTGAATATTCCTTTGATTTGAACCTAGTCTTTGTTTGCGTTCCTTGTTGACAATGCTTGCATAAAGTGTTGGTTGGTTTCGTGATCTGGGGAATTTATTTGACTGCTTCTCTTTTTTTGACTTTGACCAGGTTATCAAAATGCATGTGACCCATTCTTCTATGCCATAGCCAAATTTCATCTTCCTTTCCTAGACAACACTTTTCATTTCCAATTTCACTTAACACATATATGTTGTTTGAAGTTCTTACAGCTGTACCGACCAATTTCCCTGAACCTTCTTTACTTATCTCACATGTTTCTGAATCAAAAGTAAGTTTATGACCCTGGTCACACATTTGACGCACACTTAGAAGATTATGTTTCATATCTTCTACCAGTAGAACATTTTGTGCCTTTTCATTCTTGTTCCCAATTCAGACTGTGCCTTCTCCAATGATTTTGGATGAATTATCATTTTTGAAGGAGACTGGTCCATTTTTTTCTTTTCATAATGTAAGAAATTTGTCTTTATCACATGTCATGTGTTTTGAACATCCACTATCAACATACCTACCATGTTTCTTCTGCTTAGCTTGTAGATCGATTGTGCATTCTTCATTGTTATACTGATCTTGATTTCTTATCTATGTCGTTTTTTGAGGTTCTTGTCTGTGATTGTTGTTATTCTGTTGAGGTTCTTTAGGAGGGACTGCCATTCTATAATCCTTGGCCATGTGTCCAAAATTGTTACATTTGTAACATTCCACTTCAATGCTCAAAGATTCAAATCTGTTATAACTTCTTCTTTGTGTGTCACTAGGTCTCCTTGAATAATCCCTTTGTGTATAACTCTTAAAGTTGTTACTATTCATGTTGTTAGCTCTGCAATTCATAGCTTTATGTCCAAAATTATTACATGCATAACATAAACCAAAAAATATATTTTGATACCTTGGAGTTGAAGATATTCTGAAAGGAGGTGCTCTTATAAATCTTTCTTCTTCTTGAGACCTATCTGTATGTTGTTGATTCTGAAATCTGAATCTTCTTGGTGGAGGAGTGTCCCTGTAATCTTCCTATTCTCTTTGATTGTTTCTGCATAGCTCTTTGGATTTGTTTATTGCTCTATTGTTTTGGAGCTTGATCCATTTTTTTTCTGATTGTATCCAAGTCCGGACTTGTCAAGATGAGATTTTTTACTACTGATAATGTCGTCCAGAACTTTTGAGCTATTCTGCATATTTTTCTTTTGAATATCCTTTCTTAGTGTGACAACCTTTACTTCCAAGTTTCCAATGATCTTGTCATTTTCTTCTAGTTTTTCTTTGAGTGTTTCTTCAATTCTTTTATCTTCTTCTATTTGAACCTTCAATTTTGTGATCATTTGTTCTAGCTCTCGAGTGTCCTTTTTCTTGTCTAGTTCTTCTTGTAGTTTCTTGTTTTTCTTCTTTTCTCTTCTGATAACTTCTATGGCACACATTAATTCTTCTCGATAGTCAACTTATACCTCTTTAATTTATTCTTTGACTTATTCACATTCTTCTTCGGCTTCTTCATATTATTCTTTGGAGTCTTGTTTGTCATTCTTTTACTGCCATGAATATAACTCTTCCTGTCTCATTGTCACTGATTTCATCTTCATCGGATGATGAGATGTCTTCTTTGGTGTATAATTTTTTCTTGAAAACTTTCTTTGTAGTTATTTTGCCTTTATATGTGTGTTTTCCTTTTGAGTAGCCTTCATCATTTCTCTTTTTCTTATGAGGACATTTGTTAGCAAAATGACCAATACCATCACAATTAAAACAAATTAAAGGGATCTTACCTATATACCTACCGTTGGTTCCCTTGTTCAGTCTTTTGAAGAAGTTGGCCACTTCTTCATCATCTTCCAAGGCATCACTATTGCTTCTATATTCTTATTGTTCCTTTTTCTTTTGCTTTGATCTTTTGGATGCCTTGAAGGCTGCTTCTTTTACATTTGGATTTTCCTGCTCAGTTATCATTTCATATGCTGTGAATATTCCATGCAGTTCATCCATGCTTATTGAGTCCAAATCTAATCTTTCTTCTAGTGATGATATCTTAGGGTTGAATCTCATAGGAAGATATCTTAGTATCTTTTGAACAATTATAGATTCTTCAATTTATTCTCCCAATCCTATGATTGCATTCACTGTTTCATTGACTTGTAAGAATTAGGCTGTGATATCTTCATATTCCTTCATTTTTAGTTGTTCAAACTGACCTCTGTAAGTCTGAATCTTTTCTACTTTGACTTTTGTATCTCCTTCATAAATATTTTGAAGCTTGTCCCAAATCTCTTTAGCGGATTTACAGTGTGCAAATTTGGTGAATACGGTATCACTGAAACCATTCAAAAGTGAATTTGTGGCTTTGGAATTATTTTCACTGAGTTTTACTTCTTTGTCATTTATTGGTGGAACTGTTGGTGCTATGTATCCATCTACAATTGATTGCCAAACCTGAAATCCATGTTCCTGTATATATGTCCTCATCCTTATGCTCCAAAAAACATACTTTTGTCCATCAAACTGTGGTATTCCATTTTTATATGAGTTGGTACCCTCCATGATCTACCTTTTAGTGGTTAAACTGATTTCTGAAGGAACCTACTCTAATACCAATTGTTGGATTACTGAGNGGGGGGGGGTGAATCGGTAATAGAGAAATTTAATCCTTTTTAACCATATAATCCGAGTGTTATATCAATGAAGCATTATCATCCAATAACTTCAGAGTAAATAGGCAATGAACAAATGAACAAACATACACATACACATTACACCAATGTTTTACGTGGAAACCCAAATCGAGAGAAAACCACCAAATTCTTTTTCTTATATGTATTGAAGAATTACATTCATTGGAAGCACCAACTTCCTTTATTTTCCAGCTGCAACTGGAAGAAGGCTCCAACCCCCTAGTTTCTCAGGATACAACTTGAGAGAAGCTCCAACTCCCCAATTCTTTGGCTACAACCAGAAGGAGGCTATAACCCCCTATGTTCTTCGGCTACAACCACCTATCCTTGCCCCATACTGCCACCCTGAAGTAGAAGTAGAATGATGGAACCACTGTCAACCTGTCACTATGAGATATACCACTATAAACCTATACCAATAAATCTGAACCATGCATCAACTTGTACCTCAACCTGTAATCAACCTGTACCATAAACAAGTGCATCAACCATGCACCAACCTGTACCAAATAACCTGTAATCAACCTGTACCATAAACAAGTGCA
>ML785045.1:153082-205552 GCA_009831015.1 Picea engelmannii | reverse complement strand
CCAAAATCATCAACTATACACCTCATGTATGTGCCAACTCATCAACTACTTGTCTCAACCATGTACTCAACATGTACCTCAACCAAAAGCCCTCATCAATTTCATCATCCAAATCTGATTTGTAGCTCTATAATAGACCTGGTATCTATGATCACATTCCTGCAAAACTTCCTTAACTTCAACAACAAGAGACTAGTATTTTCATCAAACTTTTCTTCTGTCTCACGTGCCTAGTTTTGGATTACTCAACAACCCTAAGTTGAAGTAATCATAACTTTGTACCTGTAATGTATAAAGACCTAAAAATGATACACAATGTTCTTTAGTTTTGTTTATGAAATTCCTCTAGGTGTCACTACTTGAAACCTCTCAAAAAATGAGTTATAGCAAAAATGGCATACCTTGTTGAATTCTAGCTTATTCTAGAGAGCGACATCGTAGACCGTGCCCCACACAAAATAATTGTTTAATTGATCTGAAAATGTTACAAAGAATAATACAGACTGTACCCTAACTAACACATATGGTTTCACTGAATTTGGATCTGTTATGAATAAGTTATGACGTTTTTACCCGAAACACCTTAGAAAGCACCATCAAAATAATTTATCCTTCCTTGCATTTTGGCCTTCTTTTCTTCACCTTCCCTCAGAATTTCGGCTTAGATGTCTTTGGTTACCTAAGAAACCTATAGATATTCAATATTCTCAAGTGTAATTAAAATTACAGAGCCTTGCCTCTTATTTATACTCTCCAAGTAGCTTCCTTAAAAACATCTTCTAGGTCACTTGGCCCCACTTTCCTTATTTCAGGGTTAACCAACTTCTAATTTCTCCATTAAATTTATTATTGAAATAATTTATTTTGTATTCACTTTGAATTATAATACACTCATTACTTCACTTTAGTATTTACCTTTTAAAATCTCTTAAACCACTTTGACTACTTTGACCTTTTGGGGCTTCTACATGACATATGAGGGTCCTCCAACTTCATAAAGCCATAACTCTCAAACCGTGAGGAGTTATGTGGCGTTCCAGATACCACCAGAAATTGAATGATATGTACTATCCATATAGAATAGTATTATTTGAAAATATATCATAACTCATACTGTTATCCATCAAACAAACTTGGGTCGATTACCCAAACCTGGGGTCTCCAGCTTCTCATGTCCATAACTCTCTAACCATGAGGAGTTATGTGATGTTCCACAGACCAACGAAAATGGAATGAAAAGAACTATCCATCTAGGATAGTTTAACTGAAAAATTAATTGTCCTTCATCTCATTATTCCACAATTAAGCATAGGTTCTCTTACTCCGCAAAGCGTCTTCCCGTGAGGGCTTTCACCATAAGGGGACCACTTTGGAGTTCATCCATATTTACTTCTTATCAACCATGAAAAGACAATAATGAGTCATCTTTACATCAAACAATATTTGGTCCATTACCTAAACCTTTTTGTTGTGGGGCTTTCTTCAAGGGTTGACATCAATGACAACCAACCTTAATCAACACTTTCTTCCCACAATTCTAACACTATATCTTTCCAAATATGGATTTGGATTTTCCCTTCCTAGAATTACGACGGTTCGCTGAGCCCTTTACTCTATCCTTTTTTCTTCCCTTCTTCTCCATGTTTAACACATTACCTGATGTCTCACCTATGATTTTCTGTCGCATTTCCTCACTAAGGATAACACCAACAACATCATCAAATTTTAAAGTGTTTGAACCAGAGATAGAGTTACTTACAACCATGACCAAGTCGTTCCATATTTCTAGAAATGAACACAAGATTAGAATAACCCTAACCTCATCATCAAATTCCACTTTTACAGAACTTAGTTGATTAGTAACTGTACTAAATTCATTTAAATGATCTAGAACAAACCCACCTTCTGACATCTTCATATTAAAGAATCTCTTCATTAGAAATACCTTATTAGACGATGATGTTTTTTCATACAGTTTATCCAACGCATCCATCAACTCCTTCTTTGTCTTTTCTTTTGAAATATTGATAGCCATCGACACTTCCAGGCTCAACCGTATCGTTCCTAGTGCCTTTCTACCAAGAACCTTCCATTCTTCGTCCTTCATGGTTGTCATCTTATTTTCTCTTCCACCCAATGGTAGGAATAGATCCTTTTTATATAAATAATATTCCATCTGCATCTTCCATAATTGGTATTTTTGGCCATTAAATTTCTCGACCCTAAAATTTCCATCTTCCGCCATTACTCCCACTCGAACTAGGAGCCCTCTTTTCTTGCTAGTTACCTTTTTCTCTGATACCAGTTATTAGAAAAATAGGATCGCAGAGAAATAAAATAAAATAAATGTAGAAATAAAACACAGAAGATACACAATACAATAGAGACACATATATACATGGTTCACCTAGTGTGGGCTATGCCCACCAGAGAAATTTCTAGGTCCTTCCTTTATTATTATCTAGCAAATGAAGGGATACAACCGAAAACAAACCCGTTGTAACTTACTCTTCTTTATCTCACAGTCTCATATCTCAGAATACAATATTTGCAATGATACATAGCCGCAATACAATTCCCTCATAAAAGAGGGTTTCCTCCTAGGCAAAAAAACCCTAATATAACTTCTACCATCAAATCTGTGACCCTGTAATGAACAGTCCAAATTTACAATGAAATTACAATATACATTTACAAGGTAATGTTTCCTTGGGGGGCCTTCTTTCCCTTGAACCCCGTAGAGGGGGAAACCCCCTCTGCACTTCCCCGCGTGGAGGAGTGTACACTATTCCAAGGTGTAAATTGTTCATGGGGTATAAACATGGCTGAAAAAAAATACCTCTAAACGAAGAAGATAATCATGCTCCACAACCAACATATTTTTTCATACATGTAGAGTCTGATTTGCAAATTGAACAAACAACTTGAGAATCAAGGATTGCAATGATCAGGTACAACAAAGTCGAAGAAGTCTTCAAAATGGTAAATTTACAAATGGGTTATCATTGTGTGTAGTTGAGAAGCAAATTCATGGAAAATTTTATGACATATGGACAAAAATGGATTCATGAGATCTTTGAGAGGTCTAGACATATATATGACAATGGATGAAGTCTTATTGACATGTGAAATCAGTTAGTCACATGAAGGAAAGAAGTGAAAGTCACACCATAAGAGGGGAAGAGAACCATCAAGATAAGTTATATCGTCAGAAGGAATCTGTTGAATGACATGGTAATTGATATCTAAGTTGTGAACTTGACAAGCCATGAATATTTGAAGTCAAGTAGTTTCTGAATTCTTTTTTTATATGTCAATGAATTACAAGAGGAAGAACCAATGGAAAAGAAGCATTGAAATAGAGTAAAGGGGACAACATCTTGCAGAAAATTCAAGGGGACAAAAATCATCAGAGACAAAGACCATATTAGAAGCACGAAGACAGGAGGAGACATATCGACAGGGGGATTTACCCTTTTACCCATCATGTCAGAGGGGGAGAAAGAGAAATATCAAAAGAGAAATATTAGAATCATGAAGATAGGGGGATAAGCCCCAAGGGAAGATGCCATTTTCCATTGATGTCAAAGTGGGAGAGAAACATGAGGAGAGAAATATTAGGAGCATTGGTAAGAGGTGGAGTATGAGAGTTGTCATCAATGCCAAAGGGGGTGATTGTGGGATAATTGGTTGTCATTGATGTTGTTTGCATATGGTTGTCATTGATTTCAACACAATTGATTGTCATTGATGTCAACAGATGTGGTTCCTTTGAAGAAATCCACAAGAATCCCTAGAGGTGTGGTCATGAAGCCCGAAGTTGTTTGAGGAATAAGGACATGAAGAACAATGTAACTGCAAGTAACACACTCATAGATGGATAGTCCTCATCGTGCCATTTTCGAAGGAAGGTGGTACGTCACATAGTTCCTCACAATTGAGGAGTTATGAGGTCATGAAGTTGGAAGCTCGAAAGAATGGTTAAGAAGCCCCTAAATGGTTGCAAGTCATTAATTAAAGGGTAAAGTAGTTTTAACAAAAAAGTGCATGTTTCCCTTAAAGTTAAGGAAATAAGTTACTTTGGAAAGGTATAAATACACAAAAAGAAAGCTCTTATAAGTATATTGAAACACACAAGTTATTGTATATATTCTATGTGAGAAAGTGATATATTGGAGAATATAATATGGTGAGTCTGAGGCAACAAAGGAAGTGAGAATGGGAAAGTTTCAGGATTGCAGAGGACATAAAGGGTTTTTTGTGAAACCCTAATTTGGCCAAACCTCGTTGGTCAGGCTACCAGTGTTCCGCAAGGAAACCCGTGGGTTGTATGACCCTTGTAACATGAGGCCCTATGTTAGGTCATTATTGTTCCTGCGAGGCTAAGATAGATCTGAGGGAGTATGCTTGTACCAGGTTGTTGAAACCGAGGAGGTCTGCAGGTCTATAACACAGTGCACTAGGTAAACTATAGTTTTAAAGGTATGTATATATGCATGTTTTGAGGGTTACATGTTGGTGATGTTATGGTGCATGCTTGAGGCACGTATTTGGTATCTTGTTGAGACATTGGTACATGATTGAGGCACATGTTATGTGCATGGTGTGAGGAATATTTTTGGTATACGCATGAGGTACATTCCTTAGTGATATTGATGCATGTTATGGCATATCCTTGCATTATACCTTGGTGATTTTATGGTTCATGAGTTGATGATGATATGGTACATTGCTAGAGTCACTTCTTGGTGATTTTGGTACATGGTATGGTACAGGTTTTGGTACATGGTTGATGCATGATATGGTTCATGTTTGGTACATGGTTGATGCATGATATGGTATAGGTTGATGCATATGGTATAATACAAGTTGATGCACATGATATCGTATAGGTTGATTCACATGGTACATGAAGAATTTTCTTGAGAATGATGCCATTAATAACGACCTTTTAATACTTAACCCAATTGTTATTTCCATCAGATTTGCATTAAATGCACATTGGGGAGAGTGACAAGACAGGACATGGGTTACCACGAGGGATGTTGTATAGCTGGTTGTCATTGATGTTGTTCAATATATGGTTTTCATTTATGTCAACATAATTGGTTGTCATTGATGTCAACAAATGTGGTGCATTTGAGGAAGTCCACAATAAGCCCTAGAGGTGTGGTCATGAAGCCCAAAGTTGTTTGAGGAATAAGGACATGAAGGATAATGTAACTGCAGGTAACACACTCATATATGGATAGTCCTTGTCATTCCATTTCCAACGGTATGTGATACATCACGTAGTTCCTCACGGTTGAGGAGTTATAAGGTCATGAAGTTGGAATCCTCAAAGAATGGTTAAGAAGCCCCTAAACAGTTGCAAGTAATTAATTAAAGGGTAAAGTAGTTTTAACAAAAAAACACATGTTTCCCCTAAATTTAAGGAAATAATTTACTTTTTCAAGGTAAAAATAAACAAGAAGAAACCTCTCATAAGTACATTGACACACATAAGTTATTGAATATCTTCTTTGTGAGCAAGTGATCTATTAGCGAATATGATACAACGAGTCCAATGTAGTGAAGGAAGTGTGAAGGAGAAATTTTTGGGATTGCAAAGGAGATAAAGGGTTTTCACTGAAACCCTAATTTGTCTGACCCCATGGGTCGGGCTACTAGTGTCCCACAAATCCCGCCCGTGGGTTGTGTGACTGTCGTCATGTGAGGCCCCGTGTGAGGACAGTTTTGGTCCCATGCAGATAAGAAATATTTGAGAGAGGATTCTTTTACCATGTTGTTGAGACTGAGGAAGGTATGCATGTCTATAACATAGTGCAATAGGTTAGTGACAAGTTAAAGTTATGTCTATATGCATGTTTTGAGGGTTACATGTTGGTGATGTTATGGTGCATGCTTGAGGCATGTCCTTGGTATCTTGTTGAGACATTGGTACATGCTTGAGGCACATATTATGTGCATAGTGTGAGGCATATTTTTGGTACAGGTATGAGGTATATTCCTTGGTGATAATGATGTATGTTATGGAATATGATTGAGGTATGTTTGGTTATTTTATGGTTCATGAGTTTATGATGATATGGAACATTGCTAGAGGCATTTCTTGGTGATTTCAGTACATGGTATGGTATAGGTTTTGGTACATGGTTGATCCATAGTTGATGCATGATATTGTGTATGTTTTTTACATGGTTCATGCATGATATGGTACAATTTAATGTACATGGTATGGTACAGGTTCTAGTACATGGTTGATCTACATGGTATGGTGATGGTTTTGATATCCATGTGAGTGGATCTAGTTATAGTTGGTTGATGTTGGTATATTAGTGACATGAATAGTGACAGGGACAATGACAGGTTGGATTATTGGTTGATCATCAATTATAGGTTGATGTGACAGTGGTAGTCACAGGTTGATGTGACAGTGGTAGTCACAGGTTGATGTGACAGTGACAGTGACAGGTGGGTTGATGTTGGTGGGAGTTATAGGTTGATAATTGCTAGTGATAGTTTGAGTCTACACTTATATTTCAGGGTGGTAGGACAAGGCAAAGAAAGAGGCTTGTAGCCTCCTTCCGGTTGGTGCCAGAGAAATCATGGATTTGGAGCTTCCTTCAGGTTGGAGCATATAAATTAGGGGGTCATAGCCTCCTTTTGGTTGGAGCCAGAGAACATGGGGACTTGTAGCTTCCTTTAGGTTAGTTATTTTAAATCAGGGGGTTTGTTCCTCCTTCTAGTTGGTGCCAGAGAATTTGGAAGTTGGTGTTTCCTATGAATGTATTCTTGATATATATAAGAAATCAATCTATGTTTTTTTACCTTTTGGGTTTACACGTAAATTCTGGTGTACTTTGTGTCTGTGGTAGTTTATTGTGGACTTATGAATGATATTGTTTATGATGAAATGATATATTGAATGCATAAGTGATAAACTATTGAATACTACTGATAAAGTTGAAGTTTACATATATTGTGATTGAAAGTGGTAAAAAGTGCTTATACTAATTCATCCCCCCTTCTCAGTATTCCAACAGAGGAGGGAAATCAAGAGTGTGTGTAGAAATAATGAAATAAGTGTGAACTCATGAACCCATGGTGGGATTTCGAAAAATTGACTAAGTATGAAGAATTAGTTGGATGGAGAGGATATGGGGTATATATGGAGGAACCATGAAATCACTGTGGCCCACAATGAAGTTTAAAATTTTGACTAAGTGTTGAGACATCATGATGGTAATGAAGTGTGATGGGTCCATGGGTATGGAATAGAGTTACTATAATGTCCCGTGGAGCACGATGGAAAATTATAAATTGACTAGGTATGAGGAATCGGTTGGACGGAGGGGTCTCAGTGGTAGAAAAGTAAATCGACTGAATTGTTTGGACCTATGGTGGAATGTTTGGAAAATTTTATAAGTATGATTACGAAATGAAGGAAATGGAATGCAAGGGTTTATTTTGAAGGCCACAAAATTTTGGACTAAAGAAAAGATGTGTCGTGAACTCGTGATAATTGTGAAAATTTCTAAGTATGGAGAAAGAATTTAGAAGAGGGAGATTTTACAAATATTTAACACATTTTAGAATCAATAAAGTTCCAAAGGAAAATAGGAGTAATCTCGATAAAAGGGATAAAAAATCTATCTTTATTGGGTATAAATATGGTTTGAAAGGTTATAAGCTTTGTAACCCAGGAACTAAAAAGGTAGTGTATAGCCGAGATGTGGTATTTGGAGAAAGTAAAGATATTATCAAATAGTAAGTCCTACCAAAGGAGGAAAAACTAGAGAAAATAGAGTTTGAATTGAAGGATAATGAATCAGAAGAAAGAAGGAAACTGAAAAGGTACATTCCACTTGATATCCATTCAATTTTTTCTTTGTCTATTACTAACGATGATCATAGAACAATTAGGGAGGCAGTGAATTCAGAATATGGAAAAATTCCAAGATTGAAGAAATGGTAGCCTTGGACAAGAATGAGGCTTGGGATCTAGTGGAGTGTTTTACTGGAAGAAATACTATTGGAAAAAAATAGGTGTTTAAGAAGGAGATGAATGCATAAGGAAAAGTGGAGAAATACAAATCTTAGTTAGTAGCAAAAGGCTATTCCCATGTAGAGGGAATTGAATTTTATGAGATTTTTTCTCCTGTTGCGAAGTTAACTTCTATTAGATTTATTTTATTTGTTGTTGTTGTGTTTGATTTTGAAGTAGATTAGATGGATGTGAAGAAAAAATTCCTATACGGAGATTTGGAAGAATAAATCTACATGAAGCAACCAAAATACTTTGTTGTGAAGGGAAAGAAAGAGATACTATGCAAGATAAAAAAAAAGTCCCTATATGGGTTAAAGTGTCAGAAAAAATAGGATCACGAAGAAATAAAATAAAACAAATGCTGAAATAAAACATAGATGATACAAAATACAATAGAGACACATATATGCGTGGTTCATCCAGTGTTGGCTACGTCCACCAGAGAAATTTCCAGGTCCTTCCTTTATTATTATCCAACAAATGAATGGATACAACCTACAACACACTTGTTGTAACTTCCTCTTCTTTCTCTCACAGTTTCCTCTCTCAAAATGAAATATTCACAAATGATTCATAGCCGCAATACATTTCCCTCATACAAGAGGGTTGTATTCTAGGGAAAAAAACCCTAACATAACTTCTACCGTCAAATCTGCGACCTTATAATGAACGGTCCAGATTTACTATGAAATTACAATATACATTTACAAGACAATTTTTCCTTCAGGGTCTTCACCCCTGAACCCCCATCAGAGAACGTTGTCCCCGAAACACCCTTTGAGGTTCCACTTTCCCCCAGACCCCACAGCCGAGGGATGGCCCCCTCGGACCCCACAGGTGGGGAAAGCCCCCCCTACACTCCCCCACATGGAGGAGTGTACATTCTTCCAGGGTGTAAAGTCTTCATGGGGTATAAACACGACTAAAAACAAAGGCCTCTGAATTAGGAAGATAATTAGGCTCCACAACCAATAATATCCCACTTGGAGACTAATCTCAACAAATCCATCGTTGTTGTATCTATTGGACTATGATCCTTCTTGGACCTAGAAAATTTATCATCTTCAACTTCATGCTTAAAGACCAAATGAAACTGAGAAGGAACTCGATTTCTCCCTGGTTACTACCTTTGTTAACATGTTTGCAAGATTCTGGCTAGTGTGTATCTTTTCCAACTTCAAATGTCCATCTTCCAAGATGGATCGTATGAAATGGTACCTGAGTTGTATATTCTTAGTCTTTGAATGGAAGGTTGAGTTATTTGCAAGATGAATGGCACTCTCACTGTCACAATACAACCTGCTATTCTCCTACTTCTTTCCCAATTCCTCCATAAACCTCTGTAACCAAATCATTTCTTTACTATCATATGTAGCAACAACATAATCTGCTTCTATTGTTGAAAGTGCAACAACCTTTTTTATTTTAGAAATACAACTTACTATTGTTCCACCTATAGTACAAACATACCATGTGGTGCTCCTCATGCTATCTTTATCACCTACCATATCTGAATCAACATATCCCTGCAGAACAGTGTATGAACCTCCAAAACATAATGCATGAGTAGCAATACCTCTCAAATATCTGATAATCCACTTTACTTCCTCCCAATGTTATTTACCTTGATTGTTCATATACCTACTCACAACTCTCACTGCATGTGAAATATCTGATCTTGTGCAAACCATCGAATACATCAAGTTGCCAACTATTGATGAATAAGGGACCCTAGACATGTATTTTATCTCCTCATGTGTCTTGGGACACATTTCCTTAGTTAATTTGAAATGGTTGGACAAAGGTGTACTAACTGGTTTTTCATTCTGCATTCTAAACCTCTCCAACACCTTATTTATGTACTCACCCTGAGACAATGTCAATTTGCAATTTTTCCCATGTCTTCTTATTCTCATACCACGGATTTTATTTGCAGCACAAATATCCTTCATAGAAAATGAATTAGGTAATTTCTTCTTGAGCACATTTATATGATGCATATTAGACCCTACAACAAGCATGCCATCTACATACAATAACAAGATAATATAAATTATATTTTCTAGCCTTTTAAAATAAACAAAGTGATCATAATGACATCTACTATAACCTTGTTCTGTCATAAACCTTTCAAACTTAAAATACCACTGCCTTGGAGCTTGATTTAGGCCATACAGGATCTTCTTCAACCTACATACCAAATTTTCCTTCCCTTTGACCTCATACCCCTGTGTCTCTTGCATGTAAATGTGTTCCTCCAAATCCCCATGGAGAAAAGTTGTTTTTACATCTAATTGTTCAATATGAAAATATTCTACTGCCACAAGACTTAAACTATTCCTAATTGAAGTCATTTTAACAAGAGGAGAAAATATTTCATCAAAATATATACCTCTCTTTTGTGCAAACCCCTTTACAACAATCCTATCCTTGTATCACTTTTTTCCTCCATCTTATTCCTTCAACTTGTAAACCCATTTATTCTGCAATGCTCTTTTTTCTGCTGCCAACTGAACCAAATCCCAAGTCTGGTTATTTACCAAAGAATCCATTTCCTCTTTCATACCTTTCTCCCACCTTTTTGGGTGTCTTCCTACATTGTCTCTTCATAACATTCTGGTTCACTAGAATCAATCAACAATAAATAATACAATGAAGGATATTATCGTTCAGGGGGTCTACTTAACCTGGTAGATCTTATAACAACACTTGTAGGAGTTTGAGGTACCTTCTTCTCATGTTGTTGTACATTTTGATTTTTTGGTACCTTTGGAATTTATTTTCAGTGATCTCATCAAGCACTGTGTATTATGGTTTTTCTTTTTCTTGTTTCTTTCCCTGCAACTGACATTTGTACATGAACTTCTCATTGAATATGACATCTCTACTCCTAATGATTTTGTGATTTTCATAATCCCATAAGAGATAACCAAAATCATTAACATCGCATCCAATAAAGGTACACTTCTTGGATTTTTCCTCAAGCTTTGTTCTATTTTCTTTATCAATATGGACAAATTCTTCACAATTGAATGTCTTCAAAAAGTAATAGTTTATGTTTTTACCTATCCATGCATCCTCTGGAATTCCACTATCCAAATAACTTGAAGTTCCTTTGTTTATTAAGTAAACAATAGTATCTACAACATCTTCTTAGAAATGTAAGGGAAAACCAACATGCAATATCATACTCTTTGCATGCTCCATGGTTGTCCTGTTCATCATTTATGACAAACCATTTTCTTGTGGCGTTCCTGGAACTATCTTCTCTCTACGAATCCCATGGTATGAACAATAATCATCAAACTCCTTTCTCCAATATTCACCTCCATTGTCTAATCTGAGACACTTCAACCTTTTTCATGTCTCATTCTCAACTAAATCTTTCTATTTCTTAATAGTATCAAAAACATCAGATTTTTGTTGAATGCAATAAGCCCAATTTTTCTAGTTGCATCATCAATAAAAGTAACATAATAATGAGAGCCACCAAGGGACGATACTTGAGTTGGTCCCCATACATATGTATGCACAAGCTCTAACCTTTAACTCTTCTTTTCTTTTCCAACTCTGAGAAATCTGACACTCTTCTATTTTCCATAAACACAATGCTCACAAAAATCCAAATCAATTTGTTTAAGATATGGAAACAAATTTATTTTGTGAAGTATTTGCATTCCCTTCTCACTCATGTGTCCAAGTCTATGATGCCACAATGTTGTATCCACTACTATAAAAGCTAAAGAGATAGAAGAGTCAATATTACCTGCACATAAATACAATGTACCTACCTTCTCTCCTTTTGTATCACCAATGATCCTTTGGTGACCTTCCAGACCTTATCTGTAAATATGGATATACAACCTTCACTTGTCAACTGCCCTATTGGAATTAGATTTTTGCTTAGATATTGAACATGTATTACCTCTTTCAAAAGCCATTGGTTTCCATTCCTTTTCTTTATTTTTACCTTTCCCATTCCAACAATTTTTCATGGTGCATCATCACTCAAATGAACGTATCAAAAATCAATTTGAACATAATATAGAAAATGTTTCGTATGGGGTGTGGCATGAAATGAAGCCCCTGAATCTACTACCTAAGACTCAGAAATATTATTCACAAAAAGAATGAAATCATCTTGTAACACATCACTTGTTACATCTGCTTCTTGATTTTTCTCCTGTTGTCCATCTCTTTGTTTATTTAGAGCTCTGAAGTCTTTCTTCAGATGTCCTTTCTTTCCACAATTTCAGAACTCTATCTTTCCAAGTCTAGATTTGGATCTTCCCTTTCTAAAATTCCTGTGGTTCCCTGAGCCCTTTTCTCTATCCTTTTGTCTTCCCCTGTTCTCCATGTTTAATGCATTACCTGATGTATCACCTATGTTTTTTGTAAATGTGTTGAACCTACACAAAATAGATCTAGATAAACAATAATACACACATTTGCAGAGAGAATTGGAGAAAGAAGAAGAAGGAGAGAAAAGAATGAAAAAATTCTCATTAACCATTTCCACACTCAAAGAGTGAATAATTTACAATAGATATAGGATACATGAGTAACGAATGAGCCATATTGGTGGTCTAGAGTGATATGGACATGCACCAGCAGTTACAGGAGTAAATTGCCACCTAGTCTAGTCTCTTAGGCAGTTACGGGAGTGAATTACCACCTAATTGAGTTAATTAGTCAACTAGTCTTCAGTTAACCGATTGAACATAGAGTAGTGAGGAGTAGATCAAGGAATCAAGGGTAATGCACCAATATGGTGAGTCAAGTTCACATTAGATGATGATTATCCCAATGTTACATGGTGACAAAACCAATGCAACATCTAAACTCAACTCAACTAGTCAAACTGGAGTGTCAACTGAAAGAGAATATTCTCCAGGTGGAATATTCTCCCGTAAAATATAGGAGACTGGATAATGACTAATTATGACTAATAAAAAAGGAAAAACCTTACGAAAAATAAATCCTAGGTGTGTGTGAAGTAACTCCAACATTTTTTCATCGCATTTCCTTGCTAAGGATAACACCAACAACATCATCAAATTTTAGTGTTTTTGAACCAGAGACAGAGTTACCTACAACCATGACCAAGCCATTCCATCTTTTTGGAAATGAGCACAAGATTAGAAGAGCCCTTACCTCATCATCAAAGTCCAATTTTACATAACTTAGTTGATTAGTAACCATCTTAAATTCATTTAAATGATCTGCAATAGACCCACCTTATAACATATTCATATTAAATAATCTCTTCATTAGAAATATCTTATTGGATGCCGATGGTTTTTCATATAGTTTATCCAATGCATTCATCATCTCCTTCGTTGTCTTTTCTTTCGAAATATTGAAATCCATTGACATTTCCCAGCTCAGTCGTATCATTCCTAGTGACTTTCTATCAAGAACCTCCCATTCCTCATCCTTCATGGTCGTCGACTTCTTTTCTATTCCACTCAATGGTAGGAATAGATCCTTCTGATATAAATAATCTTCCATAACTGGTACTTTTGGTTGTTAAATTTCTCGACCCTAAACTTTCCATATTTCACCATTGCTCCCACTCGAACCAAGAACCCTGTTTTCCTGCATGATACCTTTTGCTTTGATACTAGTTGTTAGAAAAATAGGATCGTCAAGCAATAAAATAAAATAAAAATGTGGAAATAAAACATAGAAGATACACAAATATACGTGGTTCACCCAGTGTGGGATATGTCCATCGGAGAAATTGCTAGGTCCTTCCTTTATAATTATCCAACAAATAAAGGGATACAACCTAAAACACACCCGTTGTAACAGTCTCCTATCTCAAAATACAATATTCACAAATGATACATAGCCGCAATACATTTCCCTCGTAAAAGAGGGTTTCCTTATAGGGAAAAAAACCCTAACATAACTTCTACAGTCAGATATGCGACCTTATAATGAATAGTATGAATTTACTATGAAATTACAATATACATTTACAAGGCAATTTTTCCTTCAGGGGATTCTCCCTTGAACCCCCACTTTCCCACAGACCCTGCAAGAGGGGCAAGCCCCCCCTACGCTCCCCCATGTGGAGGAGTGTACATTCCTCCGAGGTGTAAATTCTTCATGGGGTATAAACATGGTTGAAAACAAAGGCCTCTGAATCAGGGAGATAATCAAGATTCACAACCAACATAAGTCAATCACCAAGGATGTGGTATCAAAAATTTGATACTTATATGTTGAGACTTGGCTTCACAAGGAGAAAAGTTGATCATTGTATGTATTTCAAATTAATCGGTGATTATCTCATTTATTTGGTCTTGTATGTCGATGATATGTAGCTGATAGGAAATTCCAAGGAGATTATCTAGGATGTGAAAACCTAGTTGTCCTCTAAATTTGACATGAAGGATATTGGTGCTGCAAATTTAATTTTGGGAATGGAAATTAAAAGAGTGTAGGAAAACAGGAAACTCTAGTTAAATCAAAGGAAATATGTTGATACAATATTGTGTAGGTTTAATATGTAGGAATTTAAACCAATCAAGGTTCCTATTCTTGTAGGTGTAAAGTTATCAATGGATCAGTGTCCCAAGACATAGGAAGAGGAAGAGGACATGTCTCGTGTGATGTATGTGATTGTAATTGAAAGTTTGATGTATGAAATGGTCTATACTAGATCGGAAATTGCACATTCAATAGGATTTTGGAGAAGGTATATGTCAAAACCAGGGAAAAAGAATTGGATGATAGTGAAGAGGGTTTTTAGTTATTTTCATGGCACTACTAGTTATGGATTGTTCTACCAAGGAAGACTAGGATTGGATAGAGTGTTAGATATAAATTGGTTTGTTGATGTAGATTAGGATGGATATTTGAATCATAGAATATCTACAAGTGGGTTTGTTTTTAACCTGTTTGGAGGAGAAATCAATTGGATGAGAAAAAAGACATTTTGTAGTGGCACTCTCAACTACAGAATTCGAATACATGACAACCACACATGAAAGCAAGGACGAAATATGGTTACATATATTATGTTCAGGTATTGGTTTGGTACATCAAGATATAAGTATATATTGTGACAGTCAGAGTGCAATCTTTTTGGCAAATAACTCGACATGATCATTGAAAGAAAAAAGATAATGATGTTCAATATCACTTTGTGAGAAACATGGTTGAAGATTGGAAGGTGTTTTTGATAAAGGTGGACATTTTAGAGAATATTGTAGATTCATTAATAAAATCTGTGACAACTAAGTTCTCTTGGTGTAGAGGATTTGTGGGCATTTTTTCTGTCAATTGTTGACTATGTAATCCTGTAACCCAATGTATGCAAAGAAAACAACAAGTGGGAGAATGTTGGGTATGTTTCATATTATTTTAAAAACTGATCCCATGTACTTTACACTTATATGGGAGCAAGGGGGGGTTGGGGGCGGAGCCCCAAAAAAAAAAATTGTGGTTTTTTGCATCCATTTTTGGCAGTTTTTCACTGATGGTTTTCTAATTTCGATTAAGGAATTAGGGTTGTTAACTAATATGGGTTAATGTATTAGGGGTTTTTGATGTTGTGGGATCCTATATATATTGTATTGTAAACAATGAAAAAGGATGATGAATAAACAAGATTAGAGGTGCGACTCTAATATGTTGTCGTCTTTCCCAGTTTGGGTTTCCAGGGTAAAATATTTGTGTAATGTGTGTGTGTGCCATTGTATCTTTTTTGTTTTTATTAAGAATCTATTTGCAGTAATTTGTTGTACAAAGTTAAAATCTAGACCTCCAATGGGTCAACAAGAACTAGATAGTCAACCACATGTGCGTATGGATTGTACCTCATCAATATTTTTAAGTTGTGAATATGCAAGTGACGTGGATTTCTAATTTGATATTTCTCTTGGCTTTTTGTGGGTCCATAAAGATGTTTTACATTAAACTAAAATCTATGGCCATTGTCAATTAATTTTTTCCTCCTCAATTGAACTCAAATGGGATTTTGTACTGTTTTGATAACACCATCCTCTACAATGGTACCTAGCATTAGGATTTCCTTACTACCCCTAGAAATTACAGTGTGTTATTCAAAGATATCGATGACTTCTTCATCAACAAAATTAGATTTCCTCCTTTTATTATTTAAATGATTTTAATATAAATCAATGATCTATTCATCATCAATAAGCATGCAGACATCCTTACGCGTAGTTCTTTTGTGTTTCTCTTGTTTCTTATTTTTTTGAGAAAGAGTGGAAACCTCATTGGCATTGATATCAACATAATCCTCATTTGGTGTTGCTACATGTTTAAATGTGACCTTTATAGCCTTATTAGACTGTTAGATTTCCATTTTTGGTTGTAGTTTATGTGTCACGACCATTCACACCTGTACACGACCATTCGCTCCCACATATTGTCGAGTATATAAGGAGTCCCATAGGTATTGTGAAACTAGTTGTAGATCAGTTAATCAATTGGATGACTGCTATAGTGGCACAAAGAATAACACTAAGGGTACGGTTGAGCCTCCTTAATTAGAGCCCTAAGATATTGGGTTGATCACTACTGTTGGAACCCACCGATATATCAAATAACTATAGCACAAGACAATCCCTTGTCCAAAGGAGCCCTCAAAACCCTATCCCTTGCTATTGGAACAAAACAAAATAGAAATGGTGGAAATTTTTCACATCTAGCATGCACATCCTAGATTCGTGCATCTAGCCTGCAAAATCCCTACACATTTTTACCTACTAAGAATTTCATCATTTTGTCACTACATTGTTATTCAGACAAGAATATAACTCCACGAGAGTAAAAAAAAATGAGTATAGTGGTCCCATGGCACCATTATTTGGGACCTATCCCACTGGATTTATCTGTTTTCACTGATCATAGTGGTACCCCTCTCTCATAATCCTTTTTGTGGACCCACCCACCCTCTTTGACACCCTTATTTGGGACCTATTCCACTAGATTCCTCTCTTCACATTGATCATAGTGATAGAAATATTTCATAAGCATTTTCATAAGGACCCACCCACCCTATTCTTCCCCACACATCCTTCAAACCAAAAGGGTGTTGACTCATCCTATTCCATGGCCTTTCATTCTAACCCCCATACTCGTGAACTACATCTTCCCAAAGTTGAGGTGGATAAATTTGATGGCTTGGACCCCATAGGATTGGTCACTCAAATGGAATGTTATTTCTCCTTGCATGGAATTACTGATGACTTGATCAAACTTCATATTGGTTTCCTCTATTTGGATCCCAAATGATTTCAATGGTGGCAATGGCGTAAAAATTCACACAGAGGCTATATTTCTTGGACTCGGTTTGTTGCAGACCTTTATTAATGATTTGACACTAAAAAGCATCATCTAGGCCATTTGACCAAGATTGAACAATCTAGTACCAAGGAAGAATACATCACTACTTTTGAGAAATTGGATTTATGAGCTGAAGGCATGTATAACACCTTCTTTAACAAATGTGTTATTAGTATCCTTAAGAATGACATTTGATCTCATGTCTTAATGTCTCACCCTGAGACTTGGATTTAAGCTACTCATCATGCCAAAGAAGAAAAACATGTCATCTCTTCCCAAATATGAAATCCCTCCTTTATTCCATGCTCGAGTCCCACCAATCCTGCCCCTTCTTCCCCTCCTCTGAAGATCCAAAAATTAACCAGGATATAAATGGATGAACACACACTTAAGGGTCTTTTCTATAACTATGATGAAAAGTGTTTTCCGGGGCATAAGTGTAAGGAGAAAAAAAAATTACACCCATTTTTGATGAAATTTCTAAAGAGGACAGTGATGTTTTCCCTTCTAAATCATTTCCCCAAGTTAATGATCATAAACCACCCTTTGATCCACCAGAAATTGAACCACTTATATTTTTCAATGCTCTCACTGGTATATCTTCTCCCCAAACACTTAAGTTAATTGGTTATATCAAGCATAAAAAATTCACTATCTTAGTTAACAGTGGAATCACCCATAATTCTATTCATTGTCGAATTTCTCAAGAGACCCTGTGTTATATCTGTGTAGTCAATAAATTTCAAATCATGATTGCTAATGGTAGTTCCATGAAATGTGGGGGTCATTTTGAAAATTTTCACTTGCAAATTGGTCATTATAACATGAACTCCCGCATGTTTTCTATTGACATGGGTGATTGCGACATTTTTCTTTGTGATAAATGGTTATACACACTAGGTCCCATCACCATGGACTTCAAGGAATTAACTATGTGTTTCTAGTAGGATGGACACCGCTACCAATTCCAAGGAATCATGGCAAGTTTCCCCAAGATTATCAGTTCACATTGAATGGAGAAACTCCTAAAAGAGGTCATTCTAGAATTATTTCTCAATTCCATGTTATTCAAGTTGTTGAGACATCCTCACCCATTGTTCATCCCGTCATACAATTTATCCTTTCCAAACATCAATAATTTTTTGAAAACCCCTTATAAATCCCCACTTCATATGGCCCTGATTATCATTCCACTCCTCATGTCCCTGGTAGTCTTCCTCCCAATTTTCACCCTCATCGTGACCCATTTTCCCTGAAAAATAAAATTGAGAAAATTGTTCAGGAATTGCTCACTGTGGGTATCATACATCCTAGTACCAACCCTTACTATTCTCCCTTCTTCATGCTACTCAAGACAAAAGGTATGTGGTGCATGTGCCCTAATTTTTTATCCCTTAAAAAAATTACCATCAAAGATAAATTTCCCATTCTTGTGATTCCCGACCTTTTGGATGAATTGAGGGGTGCTCAATTATTTACCAAACTTGATCTACATTTTGTTTACCACTAGATACATATGAAGGATGTTGATATTCCCAAAACTTCCTTTTGTACACATGAAGGCCACTATGAGTTCTTGGTCATGCCCTTCGACCTGTGTAATGCACCCTCCACTTTCCACATGCTCATGAATCATGTCTTCTGCCCTTTCCTCCATTAGTTTGTATTTCTCTTCTTTGATGATATCCTCATTTATAGTAAAACTTGGAAATCCCATATGGCCCATGTGGATCAAGTATTAAATTTAATATCTTAACACAAACTCTTTCTCAAATAGTCTAAATGTGCTTTTGGCACTTTTGAAGTAGAGTACCTGGGCCATATTGTTGGTAAGGATGGTGTATGTGTGGATCCTAAGAAAATAGAGGCTATGAAGGTTTGTCCAGTTACACATTATTTTTGTCACCCCAGTGATAAACTAACGACATGTGCTTAAATCACTTCCATGTTCCCTGGAAACATTAAAATATACTTTCTCCATGAGAAAAGTGGTTTGCTTTTACTCCCTCAAAATATATGACAAGGAAGATCATCGCACCCTGCTCTATGCTTGGGGTGAAATGATGCTTGATCATCGCATGTTGTACAAAATTTGTATTGTGGCATCGTTGCAGGATTCTTGTGCATAGGGTGTGATGATGCTTAAGAAAGGGAAAAGTCAAAATTCATGAATGTTCTAGAATGGAATCTTCTAGAATATGAGGTGGCCTCTGATCGGTTTGGATCTTACTCGCTTCTATGATTTAGTGGGATCATCCTAATCTCCTCATCCATCCCTCTTTCACCCTATATAAAGAGGGATCTCTCATGGAAAACGATTCCTGTAGGAATTGTTGGGTCACAGTCAATTTCCTTTTCTTTGCCCAGATTTGTCTTTACTTCATGGGATGAAATTTTGGCATTGGTGAATGATTGGTTTACATATTTTAAGCCTGGATTTGATTGATTTTTAAGGATTTTGAGTCTTCTTCATGAGCTTTGCAAGTTTCATTTTTTGACTTCTTGTCGCAAGGGTATAATCTCAAGACTATTTTCCTTGGTGCTTGTTTGATAAATATTTCTTTCTTTCTTTTGAGTTTTGGATTGATTTTAACTTTTGGATTGTTGTTGATTAAGAGACAATTTTTTTTGCATTCGACAAAAGGTTTTCTTATAATTTCATTTTTTTCTTGCATTGTGAGTTTGGTTTGGAAATAGTGTTGAGAGGTGCATTAGTCTTCTTAGACCATTTTTTATTTTTGGATTATGTCTCTGTTATGATTTGAAAATGAAAGGACTGAAGTTTATTCTTCTTGTTAGTAGTCTTTGTAAGAAAAATTTTGCATTCAAATATTTGTTGAAAAGATAAGAATGGAAAAGTTAGTAGTTGATTGTTTGGAATCCATATCATTGAAATATTGAGAAATTGTGATTTGTAGCTTTTGTATTCTGGAAAAGAGAAACCTTCTCCCTATTGTAATTAGAGTTCATCGAATGAAATGATTGCATTTCATTTCTTCTTGCATCTTATTGGGTCAAGGTCAAATACATTATTAGTTTCACTTTTGTTTCCCTTTTGAGTAAACACCAACCTTTAAAATACAACGTAATTTTAAAATCTATTAGCAACTTTGATTTTCTAGAACTTTTTACAACAACATTAGCTAGGATATCACTTTGGAATAGGGTGTAAGGCACACTCTCTAAAGCATCAAAACACACAATAGTATCTTGTGATAGGGAGAGTACAAATCCACTTGCTACATTCTATCCTGGGAAGCCTTTCTAACCCAAGGATCAATCACTAGGTCACATTAGGACCAGAAGAGTTACTCACCCTTCTTTGTTATTCTTAGTGTAGAGATTGCGCATTATATTGGGGGTCACTTAAGAAGAAAATCCCATGGGGACCGTCTCAAGTTGATTCCAGGCTTAAATACCCTACCCTTACGCGTGGATCAGACTATTAACTTTTTCCCCAGACATCATTGTTTTAATTGGTAACCTTAGTGGCCTATCTCTTTAGAGTCTTTACACGAGGTGACTATGGAGGGGAAAGTATTCACGGTACCTGGAATTGATGTTGGGCAAACTCACTCAGGCTCCTTGGAGGGTATACCCACGATTATGTGTGGGATCTTGCACCAGTTAAATTTGGCAGCATTGACAGTGATTCTCCAATGAGAGTCCATATGGGCCACCTTGAGGCTAGGCAGGGAGATTTGGAGAATCAACCAGTCTTGTGAGGTATTGAAAAAATCCAGGGGGAACATACAACCTCTGTGAGTCAAACCAAAAGTCAAGATGAATGAGATTCTATGTGAGTCTAATGCAAAATTCAAGGGGAGCGTACAACCTCTGTGAGCATAGACAGTCTAGTGCAAAACTCAAGGGGAATGTACAACCTCTATGAGCATAGAAATACTAGTGCAAAAGTAAGGGGGAACATACAACCTCTGTGAGCCTAGTCAAACCTTGTGATCCATGAGAAAAAGTTAAGGCATCTAGCAAAAGTTAGGTTGAATATAAAATTCCTATGAGCTAGAAACAAATGATATTCCTAATATTGCAAATGATATTAATGTATTGATCTAGTGCATTGGCATGTGTAACATTATCCACCATGAAGAGAATTTTGAATTGCCTTGTAAAGAGTCGATTTGTAACTGAAGTCTTAAGTCTATTTCTATTTTTGAACTAAAGTGTAATACTGAGTTGCAACTGAAGTATCAAGTCTAGTTCTATTTCTGAACTAAAGTGTAATGTTGAGTTGTAACTGATGTCTTAAGTCTAGTTCTATTTTTGAACTAAAGTGTAATGTTGAGTTGTAACTGAAGTCTTAAGTCTAGTTCTATTTTTGAACTAAAGTGTAATGTTGAGTTGTAATTGAAGTCTCAAGTCTAGTTCTATTTTTGAACTAAAGTGTAATGCTGAGTTGCAATTGAAGTCTCAAGTCTAGTTCTATTTTCGAACTAAAGTATACCAGTCTCAAGTCTAGTTCTATTTTCGAACTAAAGTGTAATGTTGAGTTGTAACCAGTCTCATGTCTAGTTTTAAGTTTTAACTAAAGTATGAAGTTGAGTTATGATTAACTCATGCAAATAGGGTACTATTTCGAGTCTCTCCTCTATTCCTCTTCGGCCTATATAAGAAGACGTAGACCCCTCTCTTCAACAGTGTTTTTTGATATGAAGGTTAAGGGTGAAGCTATAGAGGCACATATCAGTGATAAAGAGGTAGCATACCAAAGTAACATATCAATTTTGTATATCAACAATAGAGGAAACATATCAGAGGTGTATTTCAGCAAGTTCGTTTAGGTCTTTGTCAGGTCAAAGTCATTTTGGCAAGATCTTTAAGAGAAGAATATTCATGGTGGATATTTGTAAGTGATCTTACATTATTAATGCAATAAAGGAATATCGTTTGTTGGGGGTTTTCTCCCTGTACAAGGTTTCCCTAGTGTATATGTGTTGTTGATGTGCATTCTTACTTATCTACATAGTTATTTCTATTCGATTATGATTTGGTATTATTGAAGTGTAATAAGTTGGAATCAAAGTGTTGAACAAAATAAAAGAATTAATCTGCATAAGAAATCAAGATCATAATTTAACATGGTATCAGAGCTTAGGGTGTGTTAAATGTGTTGAAGTGCAACAACAGGTACACACAGATCCAAGATATCGTGATTAAGTTTCCAGTGTGAGGTCCATGGAATCCTCCATTTCAGTCAGGGCTAAGGATAGGCTTGAAGGAGATACCAACTTCAGTGTGTGGAAGATCTGGATAAAAAATATCTTGCAAGAGCATGATCTTGAGCAGTATGTGACCACAGTGGTGGAGGAACCCATGAATAATGCAGGAAGACTGGCCTTCAGGAAGAGTCAAGAAAAGGCCAAGCGAATCATATTTGACTTAGTCAAAGACAATATATTGCCTGCAATGACTTCGTTAATGACTTCCAAGGAATATATGGATACCTTGGTGAATCTATATCAGAAACAGGCTCCAAGTCAGAAGAGGACACTTAAGAACAAGCTTAAGTATTTTAATATAGAGAAATATGAATAAGTGGCATCTTTCTGTTCCAAGATAACCCAGATTAGAGATCAACGTTTGGTCACAAGGGTGACAGTGGACGATGATGATTTAGTGCAGGCCATTTTTTATGGTCTTCACTCTTCTTGGGAGACCATATTATCTAGTGTAAGTGGGAGAGAGATTCAACCCATGTTTGAGAGGTTATGGCATGATTGCCTCCAGGAGATTCGCACAGCTACCAGGAGAGATCCAACGAAAGAAGAGCACTCAGCTTTAGCATCAAGATTCAAGGGAAATAATAAAGGCACCTTCCATAAAGGCTCTCAGAGGAAGACAAACACCAAAGGTACATTCAAAGGCAAGAATATTGATACATCTAAGATAAAATTCTTTAGTTGTAATAAGTTGGGTTATTTTGCTAAATATTGTTGGTTTAGAAAGAAATATCCTAGGAAAGGAAAACATCATGCCTCAACTGTTGAGGATGATGAATCCAAAAGAAATAAGAAAATTCCTTCTAATGAGAAAGAAAATAGAAAAGAATATTACTTGGTTTCTTACTTATCCACTTCATTTTTCACGGGGCCTAAAACTTGGTTAGTAGACAGTGGTGCATCAAAGCACATGACAAGGTTCAAGGAGATCCTCTTAGATTTCAAAACAAAATATTTTGCAGAGCAAGTTGAGATTGGGGATGACAAATGTTACAAGATAGAGGAAGTAGGCTCTATCTCCTTTAGATTCGAATTTGGGGCTAGACTTCATATTGATGAAGTATTATATGTTCAAGGGCTCAAGAAGAATCTACTCTCAGTTGCAACCCTTGAGGACAAGGGATATTGGGTGATCTTCAAGGACAGGAAGGCACTACTATGGGCTAAAGGTAGCCACTTAAGTACAACAGAACCCATTGGAACTCATAGTGGAGGACTGTACGTCATGTTAGGACAGTTAGTTCAGGAATTAGCTCATGATGCAACTAGCTCCAGCGAATTGTGGCACAGAAGACTTGGACATATTCATTACAAAGATCTTTCAGATGTATATAACATGGTATGTGGCATTCCCTCTATTTCTCTGAGTAAAAATGAAATTTGTAAGGGATGCATGATAGGTAAAAATATAAGGAAAGCATTTCCTAGTAGTGACAACAAAGCTCAGGTCATCTTAGATCTAGTTCATTCTGATGTATGTGGTCCCATGTCATCTCCCTCACTCATTGGTTCTTTGTATTATGTCATTTTTATTGATGATTACTCAATAAAATGTTGGATATATTTTCTTAAAGCTAAAAGTGACACATTTGATAAATTCAAAGAGTATAAATCCTTTATTGAAAAGCAGACAGGGAAACACATAATAATCCTTAGAACAAACAATGGAGAAGAGTTTGGATCTCTTTAGTTTGAGGATTTCTGCAACTCAGTAGGAATCAAGAGACAATTGACCCTACCATATAACCCTCAACAAAATGGAGTTTCTAAGAGGAAAAAAAAGACAATTTGTGAGGCAGTGAAAGAAATGATGTTTTACCAAGATCTGCCAAATTATTTATGGGCAGAAGCTACCTCCACTGTTGCGTATATTTAGAATAGGTGTCCACATTCTATATTGAAGTAAAAGACTCCTAAAGAGGTCTTCTCAAGGATCAAACCTGAAGTAGGGAATCTAAGAATATTTGGGTGTCCTGTGTATATTCATGTCCCTAAGGAAAAAATGACAAAGATGGAACCCTCAGGAAAGAAAGGGTTTTTTGTGGGGTACAGTGAGAAATCCAAGGCTTAGAGGATTTATGTACTAGGTTAGAGGAAAATATAGGTAAGTAGAGATGTAAGAAATCTAGAGAGCTTCAATAAGAATCAGAAGCAGCTCAACCAGCTTCACCCTCTTCTAAAAATGAAGAGTCAGATGATTAGAGGGAGGAACCTCATGAAGGTCCAAGTAATGAGCCCCTAGAACATGTTGAAGTGTTATAAATAACTATTGAAGAACCTCCATTCAAAAGGAATATAGGATGGCTTAAAGAAATATTTCAGGAAGCAGAAAGGATAGCTTCTCCCAAAGGAACTTTCAGGGAAAGGAGGAGGCTTCATAGGTTTTGAGGCTATGTTGCACTGATGAGTGACATTAGTGATTTTAAACCTTATTCATTTGAAGAAGAAGATAAATTACATGTATGGAAGGATGCCATGCTTGAGGAATATAGGTATATTATAAAAAACAATGGTTGGGACACTGTGTCGGGGCTAAAAGACAAATCAATGGTTTCTTCCAAATGGATCTATATGATCAAACATGCAGCTAATGGAAGTGTGGAAAAGTTAAAATCAAGATTTTTAGATAGAGGCTTCACTTAGAAAGAAGGAATCGACTGTGAAGAGAATTTTCCCCTATAGCCAGGTATACCTCCATTCGAACTATTATTTCTTTGGCCTCCGTTCTTGGTTGGAAGCTACATGAGATGGATGTAAAAACAACATTCTTGAATGAAAAGATTGAACAGGAGGTCTTTGTGCAAAAACCAGATGGTTTTGTACTTCATAACAAAGGAACTCATGTATTCAAGATAAGGAAGGCCTTGTATGGTCTTAAGAAGTCTCCCAGAGTTTGGTATGACAGGATTGATGGCTTTCTTAAAGCTTGGGAGTTTAGAAAAGTGATGTTGATGAAAATTTTTACTTCAAGGTAAGAGGTAACCAACCTGTTATACTAATCTTGTATGTTGATGATCTCTTTCTAACATGAGATGAAGGGATAATAGCCTAGTGTAAGAGGGAGATAACCTCATAATTCAAGATGAAAGAGTTAGTCTTGATGCATTACTTCCTAGGATTGGAAGTGTGGCAAAGAGAGGGCGAGATATTTATCGCATAAGGAAAATACACAGTGGTTGTACTAAGGAGGTTTGGTATGATGGATTGAAAATTCATGTCTACTCCAATGGTTTCCAACTTGAGGAAGCTGCATGATTCTGATACAGGTTCAGATTTGGTGGATCCCACCATGTATAGGTAGTTGATTGGATCATTGATGTACATGATCCACACTAGCCCAGATATATTCTGTGCAGTGATTGCAATGAGTCAGTTCATGACTGAACCGAGATAGAGACATTGGGTGGAAGCAAAGCACATCTTGAGATATCTCATAGGGACCATTACTTATGGTCTGACATATACATCTAGTGGTGGTTTATTTCCGCATGGGTATGTAGATGTTGACTGGGAAGGAAGCCCAGTGGATAGAAAGAGTAATTCTGGATACTACTTCAGTTTAGGATCCACTATGATATCTTGGTCAAGATGGAAGTAGGGATCCATTACACAAAGTACAACAGAGGCTGAGTACATTGCAGAAAGTGATGCTAGAAAGGAAGCAGTATGGCTCAAAAAATTGGTTTTTGGGTTGTTTGGTGACAAGCTTGAGATGAAGGTGGTTCACTGTGATAATCAAAGTTGCATAAAATTGACAGAGAACCTGGTATTTCATGACAGGTCAAAACAAATTGACATGAGGTACCACTACATCTGAGACTTGGTCCATCGAAAAAATGTAAAGTTACAGTACATATCCATGAGCGAGTAGGTAGTTGATATCCTGACCAAGCCTCTGACCTTGAGACAGTTTGTGCAGCTGAGAGGCAAGCTTGGTGTGGCTAAGAATGACTCCCTCACTGAGAGCGGTGTTAAATTTGGCAGCATTGACAGTCATTCTCCAATGAGAGGCCATATGGGCCACCCTAAGGCTAGCCAAGGATATTTGGAGAATCAACCAATCTTGTGAGGTATTGAAAAAATCTAAGGGGAACGTACAACCTCTATGAGTCAAACCAAAATTTAGGATGAAGGAGATGCTATGTGAGTCTAATGCAAAAGTTAGGGGGAATGTACAACCTCTGTGAGCATAGACAATCTAGTGAAAAATTCAAAGGGAACGTACAGCCTCTGTGAGCATAAACAAACTAATGCAAAAGTCACAGGGAAAATACAACCTTTGTGAGCCTAGTCAAACCTTGTGAGCCATGAGAAAAAGTCAAGGCATCTAGAAAAATTTAGTCTGAATATAAAATTCCTATGAGCTAGAAACAAACGATATTCCCAATATTGCAAATGATATAAATGTATTGATCTAGTGTGTTGGCACGTGTAACATTATCCACCATGAAGAGAATTTTGAATTTCCTTGTAAAGAGTCGATTTGTAACTGAAGTCTTAAGTCTAGTTCTATTTTTGAACTAAAGTATAATACTAAGTTGCAACTGAATTATCAAGTCTAGTTCTATTTTTGAACTAAAGTGTAATGTTGAGTTGTAACTGAAGTCTTAATTCTAGTTCTATTTTTGAACTAAAGTTTAATGTTGAGTTGTAACTGGAGTCTCAAGCCTAGTTCTATTTTCGAACTAAAGTGTAATGATGAGTTGTAACTAAAGTCTCAAGTCTAGTTCTATTTTCAAAATAAAGCATATCGGTCTCAAGTCTAGTTTTATTTTCGAACTAAATTGTAATGCTAAGTTGTAACCAGTCTCAAGTCTAGTTCTAAGTTCAAACTAAAGTATGAATATGAGTTATGATTAAATCATGCAAACAGGTTACTATTTCGAGTCTCTCCTCTTCTCCTCTTCAACCTATATAAGCAAAGGTCGACCCCTCTCTTCAACACTGTTTTTTGATATGCAGGTTAAGGGTGACATATAGAGGCACATATCAGTGATAAAGAGGCATCATACCAAAGAAGCATATCACTAATGTATATCAACAATAGAGGAATCATATTAGAGGTGTATTTCAGCAAGTTCTTTTAGGTCTTTGTCATGTCAGAGTCATTTTGGCAAGATCTTTAAGAGAAGAACATTCATGGTGGATATTTGTAGGTGATATTACATTATTAATGCAATAAAGGAATATCGTTTGCTGGGGTTTTACTCCCTGTACAGGGTTTCCCCAGGGTATATGTGTTGTTTATGTGCATGCTTACTCATCTACATAGTTATTTCTATTTGATTATGATTTGGTATTGTTGAAGTGTATTAAGCTAGAATCAAAGTGTTGAAGAAAATAACAGAATTAATCTGCATAAGAAATCAAGCTCATAATTCAAGCTCATAATTTAACAACACCACGGTGTAAGTCCATTAAGTAGGTTGTCAACGTAAATTTTCCACCTGCTTTATCCCAACCTCTTCTTGTCTTGATTTCGTGACGTTGTATTTCATGACCAACTAATGAAATTGAAATAAGAATCTTTTTTTGTGTGTCTGATATCTAGATTTTATTAGTGAGTGATGTTTGTTTATCTAGTTGGACATAGCTTTCTTTCATTCTTTATTTGGTGTGGCCAACATCATCCCTCGTTGTTCACATAGAATGCAAGGGTTATCTCCAGAAGATCTGAAATCATACACTCCTTTGCTTCCTAACTCACCAGAGGGTTCTCCTGAAGGAGTAGTCAATAATGACGTAGCTTCTGAGATTGGAATTTCTACTCCATTGGAGGAAGCCATACTTCCTGTAAATCCATTATTGAGTGTTGTACGAGATCCAATTTTTCTCCAGATAAGTTCATTGAGAGATGTTGTTGATAAGGATTATACTAGAATACCTACTAGGCCTCACACAGAGTCTAGTGTAGACAATTGACCCTTTTAGAGTGAATCATTTAGAATTTTGGTTCATACTGCTGGAATTTTTAATCCTAGCTCTTCTAGTCATGTTCGTTCTCTTTGGAGGAACTGTTTGGGACACAATATTTTTGAAAAACTAGGAATGATTCACCTCTGTCAGAGGACCTCTAATCAACCTATATCATCACATACCCCTGTGACTTCCATTTCTTATACAATTCCCTTGGATCATTTTACTAAAACAACTAGTAATGTTGTCATAGTCGTAGACTAATTGTTGGTTGGTTCTCATACAATTCTTCCTCTCCAGCTCGCTAGCTCTACCATGGTCCCACAAGTTATGCATGTTTCTGCCAGAAGTGCAGTAATCACCCAAGATCCTATTGGAACACCACTTTCTCTTAGATAAAAACTGTCAGTTCCACCTAGGTATCATGCTCTAAATACTTCTATTGCTAGTCCTGCCCAGAATCCATCCGGAGGGGCTAATATTTTTGTTCCTCATAGGTATAATGCTACTAGTAGTTTTGTTCCTACAACTACCCAAGTTCTTTCCGGGGGGGATACCATTACTCCTCCACCTTCACCTGGAGAATCTAATCGTCCTAGCCCCAATAGCTCCAATCAATTTGGAGGCACAATTCATTATGTCTCTTTTGGTTTTCAAATTCCTATTGGAGGTCAACGTCAAGTTGAGGGGCCATCTCAAGTTGCGGAGCAACCTCAAGTTGGGGGGAAACCTCAATTTGGGGGTCATAACCCAGTGTATGGATAGTATATCCCTGGATTACAGTCTCAACCTTTGAATTTTCCTTTCCAATGATATCAACAACCTCCTGGGGGGAAACCTCCTCAAGTTAATTCTTTTGTACCCCCTAATATCGGGCAACCATATCCAAGTTCTATGAATCCTACCTTGGTTCAAGGTTTACAGTATAATGCTCCTTCCCAAGGAAGCTTACCCAATCAACCAACTCAAGTTGGATATTTGACTCAAAAACCTCCACCACCAAATTTGACAGGTCCCTCTAACTATCTATAGACTATTTATGGTCCTACTGGTATACCTACGAGACTACCTCCTCAAAATTACTAGTTTCCTCAAGTGAACAGACAATTGTCGTTTCTTGCTACTTTGGATTTACCAGATTTATCTAAGATTTTAAATGATCCTATCTTGCATTATCCTTATTGATCGGTCATACCTGCCAAGTTACCATCAAACATTCCTAAGTTTGATGACCGATCGGGGGAATATCCAAATAATAATGTCATGAATTTCCATCTTTGGTGTTCATCTAACTCCTTGATGGATAGATCCATTATATTACGTCTTTTCCAACGAACTCTGACTGGTTCGACAACCAAATGGTATATTGAATTTCCACGAGGATTATTCAATGAATTCAACACCTTAGCTATGGCTTTCTTAACGCATTACGATTTACCAATATGATATGAGACAAGAACCAAAATTTTGAGTTCATTTAAACAATCCTCATCCACTCACATTTTCAATCATATTCATGAGTGGAGGAGGAGAAGATGCTTAATCAAAGTTCCCCTTCCTAATCAACTATTTGTCGAGTGGTTTACCAAGTCACTCATTGGTCCTATAGCCCATGATGTTTCCATGGGTGGTGTTTTCACTGAAGAGCGGGCGATTAGTTGTGCTAAATACTTGGATCTCATTTATTCAAAAACGAACACACTATATGACTTGAGCCCCGATGCTGCTCTCCCTTCTACAAATCCAACCCTAACACCTCGAGTAGCTTCTCATGTTGTCGATGGCGTGATTGTAACTTTGCATGATAAGACTCAGTCTAAACAAGCCATTCATTCCAATCCCAAGTCTACTACTACTAATGTACAAAATACTCCTCCTCCAACTCCTTCTCCCAGTAAAACCTCTCAGGTTAATTCGGTTCAATCTACACCTACCGGTAAAAATCAAAATAAAAAGGAAGGGGAAGGGAAAGAATAAAGAGGAAAAAAATAATAATCAACAATCTAATAAACCCAAGACTCAACCTGTTGATCACAAAGAAAAGTGGAAACCTCGTTATCCTTATATTATCTGTGGTTAGGATCATTATACGAAATATTTTCGGTGACGTGCTGAGGTTACTAAGTTCTTGCAAGGAACCAGGACACCTCCTACACCCACCGTTATGTCAAAACATTTTCCTTCTCAACAGTAGGCCCAATTGGTCATTCATGATGAAATTTCTCCCTTTACCACATCTTATGTACTTATGTGTACTGGTTACTCCAAGAATAATGAAGTCACAGTCGCTACTCGAGCCAAAGATTATTCTCCTTCGAAAGAGAAATTTGATGATTCACCACCTCCATTTGTTCAACCTCCTCCATCGACTTCACCTCCCAATGGTCCTCTTCATCTTGAACGAATGAGTCTAGATAAAATTATTTGTCCTCCTCCTAAGGGCGTTGTTCTTAAATAATTTTTTAATAATCATGCATGTGCTCCTCAAAACTACAATATTGTAGAAGATCTTGCGCAGGCACCTTCTGCGATGTTGGCTCTCAAAGTCCTTCAAAGTTGTCCTACGCAATGAAAGGAACTATTAAAGGATATTGTTGGAATTGATCCTATTGATACAAACTTGATAATATTTGACTTGGTAGATCATGTTCCAAGTATTCCTCCTCAATTAGTGTTTAAGATACAATTTTGTTGTGGAAAATAAGAATATTTGTTGAACCGTTATTAACAAAGGAGCCTCGACTTGCGTCATGTCCATCACCTGTTGGAAAGCCATTGGCTCTCCTACCCTTATCGAGTAACACAATACACCTAAATCATTTAATGGTACAGGATTTAAATCTTATGGTGTTCCTCCTTTGTTGTCGATTACATTAGAAGGAAAAGTAGTTACTGTTTAGGTTGAGGTCTTTGATGCACCTCTCGATTACAACCTTTTACTTGGTCGTAGTTGGATTGATTCCATGTGTACAGTTGTTTCTACTCTTTTCTGTGTGATACGTTTACCTCACCAAGGAAAAGTTTTTATTGTCGATCAACTTGCATTCTTTAATTCCAATTCACGTACTAGTAACGTACCTTTCATTGCAAAAAACACCTCTCGGTTATGAGAATGTCGGTGTGGGTATTCTAGAGAATTCATCATTAATGGGGTCATTCCCCATTCCACCACCCAATATTCCTACTCCTTTTTTCGCCTCGATTAACATGATATCAACCACTGTAGGTGAAATCCTTTAGCCTTATAACCCTTGGATAGTACCTATCTCTAACAATTGTCTTCGTTATGGTGACATAATGCATTTAAGTCCGGTAGAATTTGCTTATCAATTTATTCAATCGACAACGCCTTCTCCTCGTTCTCTCTTAGACATGTCTCTGGATCCATTTCACGTAGTTTTTCACATCAATGATAATGATCATGGCAATCATGTCTATGGAAGATACCCCATGGGATGATGGGCATCATCATTCTATTCTCTTCCTAGAACCCGAGACCATAGAGAGTTACCAATGGATTTTGAATCTGTCTACTGTTGTTACTTTTTCCCCTGTTCCTGAACCAATACACGATGTTTTGTATGAAGGGAAATTGGGTAACATTTCACCCACCATCCCTTTATATATTTCTATTAAACATAGATTCATGGAAAATTTTCACATTGGTGCATCATGCTCTGCTGATGAGATCCAAATTTATAAATCTCTTTTCCAAAAATTTCGTGACATTTTTTCCTGAAGTTACGAAGAGATTCCTGAAATTGATCCATATATTGTTGTACATGAGATTAATACTTCCCCGGACATTAACCCATTCGACAGAGACTTCACCAAGTAAATACACACAAAGTTGTTGTTATTAAACTCAAAGTTGAAAAAATTCTTAAAGTCGGTTTTGTCTTTCCTGTGGCTTTGATTGATTGGGTGTCTAATCTTGTTTCGGTTACGAAGAAACAAGGCATGATCTGTGTTTTTGTATATTATATGGATATCAATAAGGCTTGTCTCAAAGACAATTATCCAACCCCTTTTGTTGACTAGATCGTTGATGATTGTGCCAAGTGTGAAATCTTCTCCTTGATGGATGGTTTCTCCGACTATAATCAAATCAATATTTTACATGTGCATCAACATAAGAATGATTTTATTTTCCCTTGGCGAACCTTCGCATACCAAAAAATACCTTTTGGTATCAAGAATGTTGGTGCGAATTTTCAACACGCGATGTCTTATGCTTTTCACAATATTAAGCACATTGTACAACCTTACCTAGATGATTTACTAGCACATTTTGTGCATCATCAAGATCACCTGGCACATTTACGAGCCATTTTCATACACTGTCGCTATTATCACATACAATTGAATCCACATAAATGCATTTTTTGTGTGGAGTCCGAACAAATTCTTGGTTTTATCGTTTCTACACATGGGATTAGGGTGGACCCTCTTAAGATTGAAGCTATTTTTAATATGCCTCCTTCTTCTACATTACGCCAACTCCAAAGTTTGCAAAGGAATGAATTTTTTTTACGTCGATTCATCCCAAACTATGATGAATTAACGAAATGTTTTACTCGACTTCTTAAAAAGGGTCACAATTTTGTACGGGACGACATTGCCAGCAAAGACTTTGAATCCTTGAAACTTACCTTAAGTCGTACTCCACTCTTATTTCCACCTGATTATAGTCGATATTATTTCTTATACTTAGTTGTTTCGAACTCTACCATCACTATGGATTTAGTCCAAGAGGATGATTCACATGATGAACATGTCATCTACTATTTGAGTCAGAGTCTCGCGACCACCAAAACCAAATATTTTCATGTGGAGAAACTGGCCTTGGCAGTTGTTCAAGTTGTTCAACATTTTTGTCATTATATGTTATTACGCAGAACCACCATCATTTTCGATTGCAACCCTATGCAACACATCCTTACTCGACAATTGTTGGGGGGAAAATACTCCAAATGGATAGTCATTCTCCAGGAGTTTTATTTGGAATTTGAGCGTGCCAAATCAAATAAATATTTTGTTTTTTCCGAATTGATATGTGACCTTCCCTCTACTGAGACAGAAATTGTGGCCGAGGATTCATTTTTTGATGAGTCTCTCTTTCTGATCAGTTCTGATGACATAAGGTATTGATACATTATCATTTATCTCCAAACCCAAAAATTTCGGCCTAATCTTTCTATTGTGGATCATCATCATATTCGATATCAAGCCCGTCAATACATTATCCTTGGTGATACCCTTTACCATCATGGTATTGATTCCATCTTTCGACAATGTCTAACCTATTATGAAGTTGAGAAATATTTGAATGACTATCATTCCGAAGCATGTGGAGTTCATATGTATGGGTATGGCACTACCCAAAAGATCTTATGAGATGGTTACTTATGGCCTTCATTGTTTAAATATTGCATTATTATTGTCCAAAAATTCCACGCTTATCAAACATATAACAATAAGATATGATCTCATCCTTATCCTCTTTACCCTATATTTTTCGTTGGTCCATTCGCTAAATGGGCAATTGAATTCATGACATGTAACCCTCACTCAACCTGGGGGCATGGATACATCATTGTAGTCATGGATTATTTCACTAAATGGGCCGAGGTGATGCCTACATTTGATAACACTGGGAAAATTGTAGCATTGATCATATTCAATCATATCGTTACTAGATTTGGTGTCCCTCAAGCCATTGTCACTGGCCATGGTAGTCATTCTTTCAATTTCATGATGTATGAATTTATCGATAAGTTGGGTCTTCGACATGAAAACTCAAAACCTTACTATCCACAAGCCAATGGCTAGGTTGAAGAAATTAACAAGGTGCTTACTACTATGCTTCGACAGATGATAGGAATTCACAAGTCAATCTGGCACACGATGCTCTTCTCAGAACTATGGGTCTACCGGACATCTATTAAATCTTCCACAGGGTTCACACCTTTCCAGTTAGTATATGGTATTGAAGTTATTCTGTCGATTAAATATGAAATCCCATCTTTGAAAATAGTTGTCAAAATTCTCCCTAACACCTCAGCTGAAGAGGAACATCTCTTGTATTTGATGCAATTAGACGAGACTCGCCGTTATGCTTCCTTAGTCATAGAAACTCATAAGAAGCGTTCCAAATATCAATATGGCAATCATGTCAAACCACGTGTTTTTTCTGAGGGTTATTTGGTTCTCCTTTACGGATAGGATCGTGACTTATTAAGGGTCGATAAATTCGAGGCTATGTTGTGTGGCCCTTATATCATGAAACAAGTGTTGGAGAAAGGGGCTTATGAGTTGGTATAATATGATGGAATTCCTTTGAGTGAACCCGAAAATGGGCTTTACTTAAAGAAGTACTATGCTTAAACTATTTTTACATGAGTGTTGTGTATTTTTAGTGTATTATACTCTAGTGTGCTTTTTTCGTTTTTGTTCTTATTTTTAGTTGCTTACCTTGCATTGTGCTTGGTTTCCAGATTTTTGTGTCTTCACTACCCTATAACGGCTTTGATGATAGTGTCAATCACAGTACTCAAAACCTAGCATTTTCTACATGGGAAATCTTTGCACCTATGGATGAGTTGATCAGTCTACACGGTGTTTTCCTTGGTCGTGCAACCAATAATATCGCGGAATACAGTGCAATTATCGAATTACTATCTGGCATCATTTCATTTGAAATATGCCATCATATTGTACAAATTGATTCACAGTTAGTAGTGCTTCAATTAAGTATCATTTATTCCATCCGAAGTCCTACATTGTTACAGGTATACTTAATAATTCACCTCTTGGAAAAAAATGTTGATTATATCGAGTATCAACACATTTTTAGATGTCTAAACAGATTGACATATGCATTGGATAACTATGTGTTAGATAGACATTTGAGACATTTATAAATCCAAACAAACATTTTTAAAAAGACAAGTAAGTTGGTAGGAACTTTATATTAATATGATAAAAGTTACAAAAAGTGTTTGTTCAAGGACCAAAATATCAAACTAATGAAGTTCATGGCTTCATGTAAAAAAGCATCAAGGATGTTGATTGTTGTAGAAAACAACTACCCGTGCCACTCTATGGATCAGTCAACCAATAGGTTCCAATACGCCAACTGTATCGCATTGGTAGGACGAGGAAGTTTGTCCACCATCATATCAGGTATATTTATTGTTAATCCCTCTATGTTCTACTCGATCTCCTAGAGATCCTCAACAACAACTCCTCGACCAACCAGAACACCTACCTCTCCTCGCCTATGAATGGGAGATGATACCAAAGGAAAATAAGGTGCCACATCTGCATTATTGAGAGCACTTGATTAGTCTTGGATAAATGACAAAAAACATTTTATATAATTAAAATATAAAAAACATCATATAATTAAAATTTTCCTTCTTACCTATGTCCCCCACTGAGATCCCTTAGGAAGAGATAAGTCAGTATCCCCATGAAAGTTCATCCCGACGTACGCATATTCCTCCACCATGATTAGCTGATTTCTCATCCATTAGAAGAAAACTTTGTCATACTTAATGATAAGCATGCCACTGTGACAAGCCATCAAGTCCACCCATATTTTCATCCTTGGATCTTGTGGAGCAGGTATGCCCCACTCCACTTGTAGACGTAAGACAAGGACCCTCTCCAGGAAAAAGGACACTAAAATGGATCTGTAACCAAACTATTTCAACCAACCATTTTGACACGTTGTCAGTTTCTTTTTCATTTAATTTAAGACACCCTTGCACCAGTTGAACACCCTGGGCTCCATACACTCTATGGCGTACTGAAAGTGGATTTGAAAATCCATGTGGGGAGCCGCACTCCCTTCCATATGGGTAATGGTATAGAGGATGTAATGGTATATAGGTTTGATATTTGTAATGCAATCGAGTAACTTTTTTCATTTTTTTTGAACTCGCATTGGTAATATGAAAAACGAATCCTATGGAGTATCCTTTAAGCTCTTTTCAAGCTCCCTAAACTCGAAAACATGGTCGAAAAACCTTGTTATTTTCAAGATCTTAAAAGTATTTGAAGAAAATGTATGATGAGAAATAGGTTATCTCTTTTTCGGTCTCGTCGGACTAACTTATGAAAAATGACATTATGGTGTTCTATTTAAGTGTTTTTTAGACTCTCTAAACATGAAAAACCCTTGAGTTTTATTTCTTTGGACTCGTAAAACAAACATCAAAAGGCCCATATGGGATCGAACCACTCCTTCTTAGGGTTATTTAAACATACTCCAAGGGACTCATCCAAAGGATGAGCTTGTGTTGGTTACTATTCTTCTATATTGTCTGAGTTTATTGACCCAGGGTTCATGTCTGTCGGGTTTCCAAAAAAGCCTCTAAAACTATCGGCCCTCCTGGTAAACCAGAAGGAAACGTAGCACACAGAATGCGCAGTCTCACCTGAGATAGATTTAATGGGTAGCTGCAAGACTCATGTGTTTACATCCTAGGATTGAGCGTGATATATGAGGACTGAATATTGAACCATTATTATAACTGTAAATGAGATATAATGTCATTTGCAAATAAGCCAGCAATATAACAACTCATTCATCCAACATAACCATAACTAATGAAGACATTAAAGATATACATGCACTCATCACATAACATAGATATTACTGTGGTTCACCTGCTCCTGGGCTATGTCCACAAAGATTTGGCTCTTGGCTCTTTTATTATGATATTTTTGCATCTACAACGCCGAGCGCTTACAACTCTTCCTTGTCAGGTAAGATCTATATGAGGCGGACTATATTGCACCAAGATCCACAGCCTACAAACTAACCCTCAATACCTGCCCTCCTTCGTCTTCTCTAGCTCAACATATTATATAAAATAGATCATACAGCAAAATATCACATATCACATCAACTCATGCATTATTAAATCATCTCTTTCTACAATAACAACAATAGTCAGAACTTAGAACCTCTAACCTCTCTATGATACCTAAGTATCGATATTTATATGTTTTAGGCTCTTCATCCATTATAATACATTACCAAAACCCTAACCCTAGCTTCATTAGGTCTCCCCTACATGTGTGTGTGTTATTCTTCCTTCGAGCTGTCGCTTTCCTCATGCATGCTTTCTTTCCCAAAATCACCTTTCTTTTCCACCTTGTTCTGCCTCCAATAGGCCCCCAACACTGACATGTGGCTCATCTTGAGCCACCTAACCTTTTTGTGCTTCCTCGATCTCCTTGGTGATTGCCTGGAACTTTTCTTTGAGCTCTATTTCCTATGTCTCCACCTACGCAGTCTTCTCCTTGAGTGTGTACACAATCTGGACTGCAATTTTGCCGCTGATCAATTCCATGCACTATGCTTGGGTATGTGTTATATGTTTCTTGGCTTCTTCTGCCTGTTCCAGGACTAATGCTACCCTCTCTTGCAGTGGTTAAATTTCAGCCTGTCGCTCATGTTTCTATGTTTTCACAGTGGTGAGCTCTTCTTGTAACTTATTCATGTCCTGCACCCCTTTGACGTGTTTTGTGATTGGCATTGTCTTATACCTCTGCTTGAGGTCTTGAATCATTGTGACGATACTTTCTTCTTCCTTGTCCCACTTTTGGACCTATTGATCATCCTCTAAATTATTCCAAAGCTATGCTACTTTATTGAACAAGTCAATTGTTGTGCTGACCTGTTGCTCTATCTCCTACAACTGCGTTGTTGCTTCCTGCTTCCTTTGCTTCTTTACTGCTACTGGAGTGGTTGGTATGATATTCTCCCAAATATTCTCAATCTCCTTCTGATATTGATCGATTGCTTGCACAATCTGATCAATCTTTTATGCTACTGTGATTTCATCTCTCTGATCGACCTATGGAATATTCTTGTAAGTTCCTGCCACTTTCTGCTCCAATCCTTTTATGCACTCCCTTTCCTCCTGGGTCTCTAACATATCCTACTCATAGATTATTTCTAGCACATCCTTCTTCTTTGTTTTCTTCTTCAATTCGACTAAGTATTTGTGTGTGCAAGACTATACCCCATGGTTTATGCTAACCTACAACTTGTGGAGTGCCTTGGTCGGTATCCACGTCAAAACCAGTTGGATTTGGCTTAATTCATTCAAGGGTGTCTATTCCATGATCTCTTCCATGCACAACATACTGGGTCTGATGTGGAAAGTTGCGTTTGAGTGGGGTAATGGGTGGACTGGATCTCATTCTTCTACTTCCATTCTTTCCTCTGTCTGTGATGTTGATGGCTCTGTTCTCATGCTATTGGCTTCTATGTGTGCTTCCCCTATTTTCTTGAGTAACTACTGCATGTCTTCCAGTTCCTCTTGAATCTTATCCCTATGGTGCACAACATGGTCAAAATCCTTGGCTAGACAATCCTGGACCATTTGGGCTATCATATCTCCAATGTCATCTGTGATTGTATACTCTGAAGGTGTTCTTTGGGCCTTTGTTTTCTTGCACGCTCCTCCTGTCTGCATGGATGGACTCTTATTTCCCCCCAGTTCCTATGAGTTGGGATTTTTTGTGGTCCCTTGTGCGACCTCGTCCTGATCCTGCTGATCCTTGACTAGCTGCTTCTTATCCTTGTTCTTGTTGTGGGTCCCTATTTTCATTGGCCCTTATTTTGTCTATGTTGTTTTTCCCTGGCCTGTTATTCATCTCTTGGGCACTTGGATTTCCTTTGGCTAGGTTTCTCCCTGCCCTACCTCTTATTTTGTTGTTCTTTCCAGTAATTCTTGGGTGATGGCTGGAATCCTCCATTCATCATCCCATTTCCTGATGACCATGTCAATGTCACCCTCTGTGATACAGTAGCGCATATGTAGCCATTGTTTATCGAGATCCTTTCGTGCATGTATCCACATTGTATGTCATGTAGACCTGAAGTTGGTGATGTCCCCATATCGCGTGACAACCTCTCGTGTTATTCTCCACATCTTGGAGATGGCTTCTTGTAGGTTGCGTAGGTATCCTTCAAATATGGACCCATTCGCCCTTTGGCTCCTAGCATCTGGCCTAGCTCTAAGAAACAAATATCTCACTCCTTGATTTGGTTTGGGTTTGGTACAAAAAACTACGTACCTTGGTTCCCTCCACCCCATGAAGGCGATTAACATGATCAACCATGAATAGTGAAACTTTGTGCCTAGATCCTATGCATCCTTCCAGTCATCCAGAAACAATTTCAAGAGGTACGGTGCCCATCTCACTGTGGTGCCTTTTGCGCACTAAGGTGCAACTGTGACAACCCCAGTCGGAACTTCGTCCCTACGACATTTTCTTAGGACCTTGTAGGCTAAGATTTCTGCTCCTAATTGTGTTGCGACATCATTGATCCTCTTGATAATGATCCCTCTTGTCCCCCTACCAGTGCCATAATTCTTCTTCATTTCTTCTACTAGCACCTTCTCCCTAGTTTTGTCATCAAGAAAGTGCACGAAATACATGCCTCGAGATGGAAATATTGTTATGTTGGTGATAAGTTCTACATCTATGAAGATGATCTTGTCCAACCAGATGTCCCCTTAATGTGTGACTGCTAATAGTTGTTTGATGCATGCGGTTGTGTACTAACCTCTGCCAAAATGTGGTAGGTCTTCCATAACTAAAATTCCTATCTTCTCCAACCCTGTTTCCCATTAGAGTGGTTGATCAATTGGTTCCCCAAATGGATTCGTGCCCACCATCTCCATCTACACTGTCTTTGCAAGTTACAGAAACGTTTCTTCATCTACTACATCATGGTTCCAGTATTTGAGCTTCCCTATATGACCCAGAAGGTTTGTTCCTACCTGTACCCCATCTTGTATATGCGGTAGAACAATTTCTACGACACATTTCTTGGGAGGTGACCTGGGTATCTGTATCTTGTCTTTCTTTGGCGGTGGTGGTTGGCTCGAAGTTCCTACGAATTTTGGTTGTTCCTCAGTATACCATTCCTACCAACCTATGAAATCTTCGACAGTTCATTCTTTTGGGTGGTATGATATGGTCGTTTGAGACTTGTCTGGCTCAACTACTGATTCCAGATTCAACATCGTTCCATTGACTTTCAAAGCTGCTTCGACGTTCTTTGGTTTCACCTCCTTCAGGGTTTTTGCGTCCTGGTTCTGTGGCTCCTATACTTCTATTGGTCTATCTATATTTGTGCCCTCAGGTGTTGGTTGTGGGATTTCTTCCAGTATTGGTTTTGGATTCACCGATATCGTGTCTGGAGATGGGATTTCATCGACATTTAAAATCTTCGGCACATGTTGTTCACCTTCTTCCACTTGTACTCATGCCCTGGTCTGAACTCTAGTTTTTTGGGAAGTTTGGTTCACTTATGATTTCTTTGGTGGTGCCATGGCAGTGAATGTAGAACATGTGCCAAATAAGAATGGTCTATGTAACTTTTTTGAACTCACTCTGTGTGTTTTAGCTCTAACGCTCTCTGTTTGTTCTCTTTTCGCAATAGATTGTTTATCCCGCATCTGTGTGTTGTATGGGCTTCCCATGAAGCTTGGTGAGGATGGTTCCTTAATTATGGGTTTAATTCACCTTAATTACAAGTTCAATTCACCTCTGATAGTTTCTTACTTTCCATTACTCTGCCTTGTCGTCTCCATTTGGCATGATTATTGTGGCGTCCTATCGGTCCTTGTCGTCCTTTAATTCGGCCTAATGTTGTCATGTCATTTTTCTTTTGCCAAATTTCCTTTTCCTTATTTTTTCCCTTTGTATGTGATCGTTGTCCTTCTCCTCACCGAGTTTGTGTTCCTAAGTGTGTGTGCCTTTTCTTCCCCCGGTGTATTATGCCTCTGTTGGGAATCTTTATAGTTCTGTTTTTTTTACTACGCAATGGATAGTCGACAATCCTTGTGCAACCTCATTCAACTCCCATTGATCATGCCTCTGAGTTATGTGCCTGATAAGTCTTTCAAATGTACATCTCCTCCATCTGTGATAGATTTTACTTCGTACGGTCCTAGACAATTCATTTTTATATTTCCTAGGTGTTAAATCAATTTGTTGTCATACATCAGTACTAGATCTCCTTCCTTGAAAGTTTTCTTCTTTATGTGCCTATCATGCCAAGATTTGTCTCTTGCTCACAAAACTTGTTGGTGGAACCCTGCTAAGATTTGGTCTTCCTCCATGGTCATTAACTGATTTATTCTCTCCTGTATTGTGCCTCGTTCGGTCATATGTGTGATTTTGGCTACACACAAGCTTGGTACTAAAAATTATAATGGCACCACTACTTCTTGGCCATAGACCAGTTTAAATGGCGTGTGCTTGTCAAATTTTTTCACGTAGTCTGGTAGGCCCATAAAACTACTGGTACTTTGAGGTCCTAGTTGTCCCTTTTGACGTTACAGATCTTAGTCAGCAAGTTCTCCAGGATTTTGTTAAATGCTTCCACTCTGCCATTTTCCTCTGGATGATATGGCATGCTCTTCTGATGATGAAATTCAAACTCTTCATTCATAGCACTGATGGTGTTGTTTATGAAGTGTGTGCCTTAGCCACTAATCAAAATTCTTGGGCATCCAAATTGAGTGATGACTTGTTCAAATAAAAAGTGTGTTGTTGTTTAAGCGCTGCAATCCTTCACTGGTGTGGATTCTGACCATATTGTTAGGTACTTCGTCGCAGTGATAATGTACCTAGATCATTTTCTTTTCGTTGGTGGGTTGATTGGTCCTACAAAGTCTATTGCCCATTTTTCAAATGATTGCAATGTTACCTGTGGTCATTGTTAGCACTATGTAAATCTGTTTGGTTGATAAACAGATGATGAAGGTATCTTTTTCAACCAACTTTGAGACCCAAAACTTGCCTTTTGGATCTAGAGAGGGCTCTCTCGAGGGGCACAGTATCCGTGCGACATATGGATTTTAAAGAAGTGGCTAGATTTAACACCTTTGATAAAATGGTCTCTGGTTATATTGGTGCAAGAAAATAAGATGGTGGGCTATGGATTCGATTCAAGGAAATAATGTGAAAAAAATGACTCAGTGACTGGACTTGAGAGGATGAATGCTAAGTAAGCAATAGTCTTTAGTGTTAAATAGTAATGTGTGGTGAAAATAAATTACAGGAAGTAACTTGGAGCATCATTGAGAGTGAATTCAGAGTTAACTTTCAGAAGAAAATGTTTTGTCTAAGTGGTGCGAACAAGGGGCTCTCCGCAGCAAATCCACAGGTTCAATAATTGATTTTGAAATAGAAAAAAAAGATATGAATAAGATAACAGGGAGCACTTACACAAGAAAGAAAAAACAATACATATAACTACTACAATTAGAATCTTCACATCAAGTTACAGGACTTTTGCATTGAGTTTCGATAGAACTCAAATTTCATACAATAGCTATTGCCTATACCAATTTTTCCAACCAACCTGGCTTACATCGAAAAGATGAAATATATAAATGAGGGCGCCGCTTGGGCTACCCAAATTTCTAACTGCTAGACCTAAGAACTAGGAAACTGAGTAGTATGCATTAGAGACTCTTCGCATGACGCTTTCCAAAAATATATAATAATCATGCCTATTTACACATGACTGTTCACAAATTTACCACGAGGATATGATCATCATTCAATTCTCGATATCGGGAAAAAAATTGTCAGTGTTTCCCTTCTATCAAATGTCTGAGTGGACCAGTTTGTACCAGGAACTCACAATCTACTATAATGGATTGATTTCTGTCGCGCACTCATTTTCTAGGAAAAATGTGCATGGAAAGTGGTTGTTTGATTGTCACGACCGTTATCAAAATAGTAGAGCGCTTTAGGGAAAGGTTTCCTTCAAAATTGCCAAGATTTGTTTCCTGTTAGTGGATGCAGAGATGAACACCAGCTAAACTTGTTTTTTCTATGCACTTGTGAGAGTCGCGTTGGCTTCCTTCTCAGTCGCTTCACATTCCCTGGAATGATTTGTATACCTTTCCTTCGAAATCCTATGTGCTTCACACAGCTGTACAATGGTGTCTTGCACCTCTATGAAATATCTTTTAAGCCATGCCACGTTCACTTTGTGACCTTGTGCTATTGATGCTTCCATAGTCTTTGTCGCTAGCTGCCGCCTCAACTCCATGTTTTCCTGGTAGAGTTAAGCGATGGCTAGCTTTTCCTGCTTTAATTGCTGAGATGTTTCTTGATCATTTTCTCCTGTGGTATCCATTTCCCTTGTTCTTCTCCTTCTTCCATGTCTCAATCCTCTAGCGGGCTCTAACCGAATGGCATGCATGAGTAGTTCTTCGGCCACCAATCTGGCACGCAACTCTTCTGAAACTAGAGCTTCCCTAGCTTTTTTTCTCTTCCTTGGGCTGCCCCTTCTTTGAGGTATTTGTTGTTGGGGAGACGGGGCTTCTACTATATTTCATCCCTGTGCAAGTCTTTCCACTTCAGGTTCTACACATTTTGATCTGATTGTCTCTATGGGTAAAGGAATAACTCTTTTCACATCCTTGGGAATGCCTGCTACAGGTGAGAATGAATCCCAATCATTTTGGGGCTTGGACCTGGAAATGTTGCTCCTACAAACACCTTTCCTTGTGCTTTGGGAGGTCGCCATGGCGTGGACAGTATGCATTTTTCATGTGGTGTATCTGGTAAATGCACAGGGAGGGAATTTTGACCAACCTAAACTGGCAAGGGAAATTTCAAACAGGGTACAGACCTAGTTTCACGACTGAAAAGGATGTCGAGCATCTCAAATTTATAACAAGTCGGGCAGAAGGAGGAATCGTGCAGGAGAACATTGAATTCATGGTGACAAGATGTTTTGAATCGAATTGCATATTTTCCATGGCACATCCCCGCGTGTAGAACACAGGCGATAAGGTTTGCAAGGCATACATGATACGAACGCTACGATTTGTCATTCCCTTGGTCTTCATGATGAATTGAAAATAGTTTTGCACCTTCCGATGTGATTTCCATTAACTACTTGGCTCGACCTAGGGCACATGGAGACTAGTTTCTTAACAGGACTCAACTCTCTGGAAAAGACATACCCGTACCACTTACGCATGTTTTGACTCTGACATCCCTTCCTGTTTTCAAGGGCCAACCAACCACTTGCTGACTTCGACGCCACTGTGCTACGTACCTGAATTCACATGTGTGGGTGCATGGGCCATACCCCGACTAAAAATGAATCTAAATGGAAAGAAAAATGGTGGCGCTAAAATTTGGATCCAATGGGGATGATATCCTCCCCGTGAGGTAGCAAAGAACAGTAGACCATGTGCCTTACCATTGGTCTTTATTCGACCTTCATATGCTGAGAAAATAAAAAATGATAGATGGAAAACAAACTAAACCTATCGACACATCTTCTAAAACTTCAAAATAAACTTAGGGCCTTCACTTCGGGCTTCAATTTTCTGTTGACCTACTGACCTGATGCAAAAACAAATAAAATGATTATTTACAATGATAGATGACTTAAACGGATTTTATTTCATCAGATAATGCTTGAGGAACTTGTCATTTACAAGCCCCCAACCAAAGCATTCTCCATTTAATCCTTCCAGGAAAAAAGCAGTGTTCTCGCAGTACGTGTTGATTTTGAAAGGACATGTACAAAGGTGGTCAAACTTTTTGTGCTTCCCTTTATCTTCATTTCTCGCATCCCATATCAACACCAGATTTTCTATCTGAAAATATTCATGTTTAGAAGGATTGTCGAATTATTTTCTTATCCTCTCCTAATGGAGTTGCGATCGATCATACACCTGCTCCATCACCTGTTGCATGTGAATTAGCTAGTTTATTCTCCTATGTGCAACATTTGGATCGACCTCCTTCTCTTGCAACAATTTTCTAACTGGTGGCCCTAGTGAGCTAGGGAAGATCGCGTCTACACCGTATATGATATGGAAAGGCGACATTAAGATGGAGTTTTTGGTGGTGATTTGATCTGCCCACAATGCATAGATAATATTTTTATGCCAAGCTTTCTTATTGTCTTGCAAGAGTTTTTTAATGATCCTCGTTAAGCTCTTATTTGAGGATTTGCTAGCCTGTTTCCTTGTGGATAGTACATTGTGGAATGCCCCAGGGTTATATTGTAATCTTGAAAAAACTTTTCCATCCTCTTGGACTTGAATGTGGCCGCGTTGTCGGTTATGATCTTGATGGGACATCTGAATCTCCACAAAATTTTTGTCTCTAGGAATTGGATGATGACTGCATTGGTTGCTTGCTTTGTGGGGATTGCCTCTATCCACTTTGTGAAATTGGCTTTGAGTATCCATATGTGTTGCATGGACGATGGTAGAATTATTTCCCCTATGAAATTTAGACCCCATTGCATGAAAGGTGCTTCGACTGAGATCGACCTTAGTGGTAGGGGCTACAACTTTCTTCTCCCGTTGAAAATCTGACATTCATGGTAGCTAGAAACATCTTTATACACATCAGCAGAGATTTTAGGCCAGTAGTAACGTGCCCTCAGGATTTTTTGCGTGGTGGTTTTCCAGTAGTGGTGTCCTCCGTAGTCACCTTCGTAAAATTCTTGTATGGCTCGCTTCGCATCATTTTCCAACAAACAGCTCATAAATATTCCCCCGGGATCTTTCCAATAAAGTGAATTATCCAGGATGCAGAACTTAGCCGCTTTGAGTTTGATAAATATTTCATTAGTCCTACTTACACCCAGAGGGGCCTAGATATTCTCCAACACATAGATGATGTCTACATACCATGGTGAGTCGATAAACTCTTGAGACACATGTGCAGTTTTTTCTTCTTGAGGGAATTCTGACAGATCCACGATGAAATTCATTCCTACAACATCGCGGTCTGACTACACCATTAAATTATCCATACCCTGACCATTGATCAATTTCGTAGGCTTGATCTCAAGATCGTATTCCAACATGACCACTATCCACTTGCCTATCCTTCCTTCTGGGTCAGGTTGAGTCAGGATATCCTTTGCTGAATTGTTGGGCACATAAGCGATGACATGGGAGTGAAATATGTATGTCCCGAACTCTGTCAAGGCCTTCACTAAGGCATATGCTTACTTTTCCATAATATCGTACCTTAGTGGAGCATCGCGCAGTGTCCGGCTGAAATAGTCTATGGGTTTTTCGAATTTCTTCTCATCTTTCTGCAACAACACGCCGACAATAGTGTGTTTTGAGGCGAATGAAAACATGATGAAATCTTTCCTAAAGTCCGAGCTGGCTAGCACAGAAGCTTTAGTCAGTGACATTTTTATATCTTCAAAATACTTCTCGGCCTTAGAATTCCACTTGATCTCATTTCCCTTCCTGAGCATGCAGGTTATGTGCTTTATGATTTCTACCAGATTCGGGATGAATCTCCTCAAGACGTTTACTTTTCCCAGGAAGGATTGCACTTCTTTTTTACTATGTGAGGTGTCGATCTTCAGGATCCATTCAACCCTATTTGGGTCTATCTTAATTCCTTCCTTGGAGATAATGTGTCCTAACAGCTTCCCCTCTTCTACCCCGAAATGTGATTTCTTTGGATTTAGCGATATGTTGAACTTTCTGCACTTCTGGAATACTTTCTTCAGGTGCTCGAGGTGTTTCTTGTTGGAGGAAGAGTATGCCATGATGTTGTCCAAATAAATTACAATGATCTTGTCCTTTTCATCGGAAAATTCTATGTACATTTCCCTCTCGAAAGTGGCACCATCGTTCATTAGACCGAAATCCATCTTGGCATACATGAGTGTTCCCCATGGAGTTGTGAAAGTTGTTTTTTCTCTGTCGTCTGGGTGAACCATGATCTAGTTATAACCTGAGAAACCATCCAGCATGAACATCTTCTAAGACCCGACCACCTTTTGCAGAATATAGTCCATTTTGGGGAGAGGGTAGTGATCCTTGAGAAACACTTTGTTTAGATTCTGAAAATATACACACAGTCTTATCTCGCCACTTTTCTTTCTTACGGGCACCAAATTAGCTACCCATTTAGAGAATCGCAAAGAAACAATAATCCTAGCATCGAAAATATTCTTTACCTCCTTTTTTATCAACGGAAGAAATAGGGGATTTATCTATCTCAGCTTATGTTTCAAAGGTTTCTGGTCTTCCTCGAGAGGGATAACATGATGGATCACTTTAGTGTCATACACCTTCAAACCATCGTAGATCCATGCGAACATGCCGAGGAAATCCTTCATGAGTTTGTTGTAGTCTTTCTTGACCTCTCGGCTAAGAGTTTTTGATAATTTGATCACATTTGGGTTTTCCTCAGTCTCTATGTTGCATTCTTCCACATCTTCTTCCCTTGCAGTGATCTTCGGGTTTTTAGCCACGTCATTCTGGTCAAACAAGTTTTCCAGCGGCACTAACCCCTTTGGGATGATGTTATTATTTAGTTGGATTATGTCCCTTCCCATGATATGGTTTGGGAAAGGTTCTTTGTTACTGCATGCATCTGCGCTCTCATCTTTGTGACAACATCATTCCTCGTCAATGTTTGTATTAGTGACCTCGTCGCTCATGAGGAGGACTCTCTCCACATGCTTGTCATCATCAAAAACTTTTCAATATTTGATATTATTAGGCACTGTCAGCTTGTGCTTGACCTCAATTTCATATTTTTTGTTTTGGAAGATGGGAATCTTAAAAATCAAGGCCGAGGTGGCCAACGTATCAGTGATCTGATTTTGGTCTCTAGCATAACAGATAGGTCATACTTTGAAAATTCTTTGAGGAGGTCCAGCGCCAAATTTATGTATTCTCTCAGCCTGGGGTGTTTGGTCTGATATATGCCCTTTACCTAATTTATGATCAGCTTAGACTCTTCGCACACTGCTATCCTCTATGCGCCCAATTCTTTCAAAAATTTCAAGCCCAAGATTAGTGCTTCATACTGAGCCATTTTGTTTGTACATTCAAACGCAAGTTTGTATGAACACAACTTTGTGCCAACCTCAGGAGGGATTATCCATACACCTCACCAAGCCCTTCTTTGTTGACTGTTCTGTAGAAATTCATGTTCCACACCCCATTTTTGCATGGTCTTTCAGGTCGGTGCACTCTATCATTTCTCGAGTGGTTTTCTTGTCAGTTGTCATGATGGTTGTCGGCTCTTCCTTGTCGAAACTCAGGTCATTGTAGAATATATAAGAACCAACCTTAGTGTCGATGACGTATATAGGATGGTTATTTGGTTGTGTCTTAATGCTTACCATGTATTTCATTAACACTTCTCAGTATAGCCATCTGTCATGGCTAAAAATAGGGATGGTGGCGTATGACATATCCATCTACAAAGTGCCCTTTAAATTTGTAGCCCACGACCTTGATAGCAGCATGCCAAACTTTCAGGGTATGTCTACGATGACTACATCCATAACCATGTTATTTGAGGGGATTTGAGACAACGACACAACTAGTTCTTTGATGAGGCCCAAACACTTGAAATTCCTCGAATCAAAAGAGAAAAGGTCTTTGTATGGCTTGGTGATATCCAAACCCAATTCATCCATGATAACCTTTGGCATGAGGTTGTGTGACAGGACAAAATACAACATGGTGTTATGCAGGTTCATGTCATGGACCTTTAGACTGACGTAGAATGGAGGGACATCCTCGGTATCATTTTTCTCTTCAACATGCAGACCAAAAAGGAGAGCGGGGTGGTCATCTTGGATATTCAAAGTATTGGGGGTCCCTCCAATTTTCATCATTTCAATGATTTTCTCCCGATACTCGCCTTTTCTAACAATTTTGTTGAACGGGATAGAGATTTTGATTTTGGCCATCTCATGTTCAAAATTGAAAGGGGGATAGACTTTCTCTACCTCTTTTTTTCCTGCCTCCCAAAAAGCCTCCAAAGTTTTCTTAGGGGCCTCCTCCTTCGACTTAGATTCTCCGTCGCACCCTTGTTCGCGTTGTCCGATCTTGATCGACTTGTGGAATGGGTTTTTGCCGAAGGTTTCCTTATGAGGTTTGTTTGTTGTGGCTTGGTAGATGCGTCTTTTCTCCGGAGGTTATATTTCTTCTGGAACTGCATGATGGAGTTCTAATAGCCTTTTTTGAACTCCTCTATCTCCCAGGATGGTGCATCATCCATTTCAAGTATCATATCATCTTTCGTCTCCAACACGAAGTCATCATTTTTTCTCATGTACCGATCATGCTCGCTCTTTGTCAAGAACACACACAAATTTTTGTCATTGCAACAATGCATCTGGTCTTCGAACGCCTGGTCCAAATCTTCGTCCGTGTAGTTGTTTTGGAATGGAGTTTTTGTCTGTTGGTGACCATGATCTCTCTGCTCTCTCTGTTCCCTCTGTATGATATGAGGGACTTGACCCCTTCTAAGATTCAGATTCTTGGGTTGGGGTTTGTTTTGTTCTCAGGAAACAGGTATGTTTCCCATGGAAATTCTCTCCATCATCTTTTCCATGATCTTCTTCATCATGTTGAACTTGTCGTCTGAGGATCGCGACGTCAATGGCTATCCATATCCCTGGGGTCTCTTATCGCATTGGTTGAACCTCAGTTTTATTTTCCCCGACATCATCATGTTTACTTTGAATTCGACAGTGTTACTCATTATAGCATCTAGACTTGTTGATATTCTTTCTCTCAACAACAGGGATAAATTGTTGTCAAAGGAATCAGTGTATCACAACTGCGCAGCCCCCAGGGGCGGCTTGAATTTTGCAAGGATTGAGTTGTACACCTTCAAGAAACAGGCTGAGAATTCTTGCACTGTCTCTTTCGATGCGTTCTTCGTATTATTGTACGATGTTAGCAACTGCAAAGGGTTTTTTTTGTCCCCCCATTTATTCAGGAAAGACGTCTCGAATGCGGCGAAGTCTTGAATCCTCATAGGTGGGAGGAATTTGAACCATTTTCTTACATCTCATGAAAGGCTCTGTGCAAACAACCTCATTTTTGCGTCGGCATAGTCTACCTCCTCCAGGTCGATGAAATCATTAAACCAGTCTAGGTGCCTTTGGGTAGAAACACTTCCTTCAGTGTCGTAGAGCCTGATTCCCTAGCTATAATTCTAAGGTAAGTCATGTAGTTGGGCTGGCAGGATGAGAGGGTTGAATCTGGTGGCCATGGCTCCGGGAGGATTCGTATTTTGATAGATATTATGTTAAGAACCAAATATCAATATAGCATAGAAAAACCTCAGAAAAAGTACTCAACGCCTTGAAAAAGAGATAATTTAAGATAATAAGCCTCTTCAAGGGGGAAACCTCCTTTCACCCCACTTAAATGTTCAAGTACAAGATGATTCAAAATGAAAATGTCTCCTTGGTATATATAGGAGACTAGGAGGTATAATTACAACTAATGGCCTAAAGATGACATAAATAAAATAACATTACTAATATAATATGTCCCAATTAAGGGGTAATGAGCCAATATTAGGGCTTAACATACACCTCCCCTTGAGACAAGTGTTGTACGCAATGCTTGAGTAACTTTGGATGCTTCTGTATAAAAGACTCATCTTCCCAAGTAGAATCTTCAGCCGATAGTTTCCTCCATTTAATGAGATACTCTGAAATGGATCTATTCCTCAGCTGGCGAATTCTTGTGTCAATGATGGCTTCAAGCTCCAATATGATTTTTCCTTCCTCATCAAGTTCTGGAAATATAGTTTGAACTAGGATCTTGTCACCTATAACCTTCGTTAAGCATGAAACATGGAAAACTGGGTGTACTCGTGAAGATGCAGGTAGCTCCAATTTGTATGCCATAGTACCAATCTTTTGCAACACCTTATAAGGGCCATAGTACTTTGGTGATAATTTATTATCCTTCTTGGATTTCTTGAGGGACATATGTATGTATGGTTGTAGTCTTAAAAATACCCAATCCCCTACTTCAAAACTTCTTTCACTATGATGTTGAGTTTCTTGTTGTTTTATGCGATTATGTGCCATGGTTAGGTTGTCCTTTAAGATTTGGAGAACTTGTTGTTGATTCTCGATGTGATAATCCACTGCTTGAACCTTACATTTTTATTTTAGAGAAGAAGTGATGGAAGGAGGGTGGTATCCATAAAGTGCCATAAATGGTGTCAATTTTGTTGCAGTATGAAAGGAAGTGTTATACCACCATTCTGCCAAGGGTAACCATTTGACCCATTTTGTTTGTTTATCAGAGACAAAGCAATGAAGGTAGCCTTCCAGACATTTGTTCACTATCTTCGTTTGTCCATCAGATTGAGGATGATAGGATGAGCTATGAGACAATTGAGTACCCAAACAAGAAAATAATTTTGTCCAAAAATGTCCAGTGAAGATGGGATCTCTGTCACTTACAATAATCTTTGGGCTGCCATGTGGCTTTTGAACCGTCTCCATGAATGCGGTGGCAACTGTACTAGCTTTGAAGGGATGAGAGAGTGCACAAAAGTGTACCTCCTCCCAGCGCTAACTTGGGATGGATAATAGTTGTAAAAGACTTGGGGTCTTAATTGTTTCCACCTTATTTTGTTGGCAAACCAAACATTCTGCCACAAACCTTTGAACATCAGTTTTAAGGCCATCCCCAAAAAAAATCCTTCTTGACTCTATGGTAGGTATTCAAAAATCCCGAGTGCCCTCCTACTAGAGAGGTGTGCAATTTCAATAGTACCTTTTATTTGAGTTGGGAGTTCTTACATAAATATAAGTGATCTTTGTACCATAGTGAATCATTTTTCTATGTAAATGTATCTGATGCACTAGAATCTAGCTGCAACCTTTGAATGAGAGTTCACACTTTTTCGTCATTATTCCATTCATACCTTGATTCTATTATCCAATCGGGTTGGATGATCGAGATATCACAGAGAAAGGCCTCAACATCTTCATCCTTTCTTAAGAGTGCATCTGCCACAACATTTTGCTTCCCCTTTTTATAGACGATTTCAAAATCATAACCCAATATCTTGGTTACCCATTTTTGTTGTTCTTTTGAAGATAGTCTT